>JAFKAC010000190.1:0-76348 GCA_025766275.1 Lactarius indigo | reverse complement strand
TGGAATGAGGGCTAGATGACGTTGCGGATAGTGGGGAAGCCCAGCTACCGTCCTCTGTACACGCCGTCGTCGGGGCCGACGTGTCCAACATAGAAAGTCCAGATGCGGAAGATAGAGAAGGGATAGATAGGGGGAGGAAGAGGGCGCAACGAGTGATTGCGGAGGAAATGTGTCCCAGCAGGCTGGAGCTCGAAGACAGGTGTACTCAGGGAGGACGGCCTTGCGCTCGTCCTTTGCGAGATTCCCAAATCATCCGGACGGTTTTCTCCCTTTCCTCGCTTTTAGAGAATGCCCATCTCATCTGACGCAAAGCTTGTAAGCAGATTTGGACGTCTTCGTCGGAGCCTCCTTCGCCCGCGAGTAAGAACCCAGCGAAAAAGCACCCGTCTCGAACGAGGGACGCATCATATTCGAAAAAGGGCGTGCCCAGATGTTGGCGAATGATAACGATCACCCGTCGCACAACCTCGTGACATCGGGCGTCAGCGATTTTCAGCAAGCGAGTCGCCGCATCGAGCGGCGCGCTCCTCGGACTTGAGTTAGGGTGTGCATTGCTAAGACTTCTGTCACGGTTTGGATGGACTACCGTCCGTTGTTTAAGTGCTTCACGAATCACATTCACTATTATCCGAGTGTCAGTTGTCGAAGCATCGACGGAATTGATGGATGCGCTGCTTACGGCATTCAAAAATGAAGATCTATGAAAGGAAAGATTAAAATCAAAAGGTCCCCAGAATTGACAGAGGCTGACATACCTGCCATCCATGAATGTAACGATCGACGTCCTCTCATGGACATTCCCGAAGTGCCTAACATGCGCAAGTTGTCGAAATCCTTCCACAACTTCTCAAGGGCGTCCCAGACATCATGAGGCTCTTCTCATCTATCTCGTTCTGTTGTCGAGCTTTGGGTCCAGTCAACGCTGCGTGAACTTTCCGACACGCTGAAGCCAACTCGAGCGGGACCATCGCATAGCGATATGTAAACTCGTAAGCGACGGTGGAAGTGCGCGTCATCGCATCGCTGTCGAGCGAGGGTAAGGTCTTCTGGAATGAAGTTAGATCGTCATCGGAACTGTCAAACCAAGTCAGCATTCGGAATCAACTTGCTCGAATTCCGAGCTCACATTAGTAGACGACCACCACGAAGTCCGCTGGTGACACCTTCTACGATATGCGAATACCAGAACAGTCGCGCGCGGACAAGGGTATCAACGGCCTGCCCTTGACCGCTCCCGACGGATGACACCGATGCCAGACTGCAAAGGGTGAAGACCTGGCTAACCATGGCTTCGTACATGACGAGCCGTTCCATTGGAGACTGGATCTCTGAGCGGGCACATCAATAAGATAGGAGCAAGAGAGCGATAGAGACTACTGACCTTGTGTTAATGGGAGGAGAAGATGCAGAGCACGCACACCGTCCCAGGTGGGCTTCCTCAGGATGCCATGGACATCGATTAATTGGAGCATTTCTCGAACCATTTCGTTGGTAGCTTCACGTCGGTTGCGGATAACAGCTTCACCATGATGAAGCTCCTCAATGCCGTATTCGTTTACGCCGAAGCTTGCCGCCCAAACGGCAAGCAGCGTCGCGATGAGCTGGCCCGGGACGCCGAGGGCATTGTAGTTGCCCTTACTGAATTCGAAGAAACGTGCGCAGAACTCAGAAGGATCGATGATAGGATCTGCACAAATGCCAGAGATTTAGCTGAAGATCAAAGAGTGTGCACAAGGCTGAAATGCTAACGCTGTATGTGGAAACGACGGAAGAAGGGGGAAGAAAAGAATTCCGGCTGGAGCTTCGGAATGAGACCGGGGGACAGAGTTGGGGCGGTAAAAAGGCCGCCGTCCTCGTCAATAGATTTGCCATAGACGGCCCTGGGCGGAGACGCGTGAACAAAAAAAAGGTGCCGGAAATAAGAGCAATGAGAACGTACTCGACCTGCTGGAGACGGCGACCACGCCTGAGTAGTTTGACTGCCTTCACTTCGGCAAACTCATCGCTGTGTGGAATGTCAAGAGAAGGAACGAATGGAAAAGGGAGAGAATACAAACACGCATTTGAGACCGCGCTCCTTGCAGTTGGAACACTGTGGCTGTGTGCCTGTGCTCGAAAAAGGCAGGTCTTTCAGATCGCAGCGAACTCTATTCGCGGTTGAGCACGGCGCGGCCACTGAGGTATGGAAAGAGTCCCCCACCTTCGCATGCGACATGCACCACATGCTGAGAACTGTTGACGAGAAGATTTTGGCTGAGAGGATGTACGACGAGCGGTAGAAGAGGGATAGGGAGAGCTCGGAGAGCTCGGACTCCTAGGCACAGAGGCAGTCTTGAGAGGCATGGGAAAGGAGCAGGGGAAGGGGTGTGATGGAAAGGGCAGAGAAGGGAGGGATATTTGAATGTTTTGGATGAATGAAGAAAGAAGGGTACGCACGATCAGAAGAGGATATTCAGAGGGTAAGAATGCTGAGCGGTGACGTTGAACGCTGAACGTTTACCGTCGACGGATTCTTGGAACTGTACGTCTACGTCGTTATCTCCTTCCTCCGTCAAACGGTGGACTGGACCGCATGAGGGTGGGTCCACTGCATGTCGTAATCGTAATTCTGCTTGTCATTTACCTATTCCTCGGCTCGCAGTGACTGACTCTCGGGAAGATCCTGCCTACTTTGTCCTCACACCTATTTTCCCCTTCAAGTTCGAGTCGATGGAGACGCCACTCATGTAACCCGTTGAATGTTCCCGGCATGCGACGTACCCCGGAGTAAACGACCCTTCCATCCATGTCCCCTCAATTTGCTTTGTTCCCGGACTTCTTTCATCATTTAGATAGTTAAATGAGCCAGTCATGTTGACGGGCGACAAAAAAATTAGTCTATTCTTACTTGCTGCCAACCTGGCCCCGCTGTTAACGGAATTGGCATGGGAATCACCCCCACTCGCCCTTCGTATGGCCCGACGTAGCTCTCCTTCTGTCCGCTGGTCGGGGTTCAGCTTGCGATCACGTGCCATGGCTTCCACGTCGCTGCCGTGTCTTGATATTAGCTTCTGCAAGAATGTCACTTCACCCTTGGAGGAGAACCTCGAAACGACGGGCACAGAATGCACGTCAGGTAGTGCTTCCAAAAACAATTTGGATCGAGATAGAGAGCGGCGAAAATGATGATTCCGTAACAAGTCAAGGTCAAAACGGTTATCTCCAGAAGCCACCGGGCGTCCCGTGCTCACCTCGAATTATGGGGTCTTCAGTGCCAGGCATATGACCTAACGAAACCCAACTCTGGTACTCTGAGGAGAGAATCGCCGCCGCCGCTGCTTCCTCGACGAGATTCCGCTCACGGGTAGGTAAGGGAGAGCCAATGTCGTTGCCGGTTTCAACGGCGACAGCCTGTCCGGTTTCGTCTCTTGTGATGCGCCCCAGGCCACTGGGAACGCCGTTGCTACCGCCGCCGCTCATCAACGGCGCCGGCTCCAAGCTATCGATGAAAGCAACCTCATTCGTTGTTGTTCGTGCTTGAGTGACAGGTGCGGCGCGTTCCGCGCCCCCAGATGCGCTCGGATTCAGTGAAACAGACAGACTCAGCGCTGCGTAACTGGAAGTAAGGACGGCCCATACAGTCCATCATCGATTATCAAACATTCCGTGTGACAGGGAGGTCCACGGGTACCCACTTTTGCCGGATGGTTTTATGCTTGTCCCATACGTCCTGTAATGCCTTTGGACCGCCGATGGCTGTGTCAAAACATCAGTATCAGTAGGGCGGTGATCTCCACAAAAAGTCTAACACACGAGGCTGCTTCTTGAGGAGCTTCTTCGCTTGCCTCGAATGACGCACCGGTTTTTGGGAGGAGCGAGCCTTACGACGCTGCCGAGGATTCGCCATGGGCCTGGTCGGCCAAAAAAGTCTAACGACGCGACGGACGTAAGAACAGAAAGATAGAATAAAGGAAGGGAAACGAAGGAATGCAGGTACCGAGAATGAACCTATCGCAGGAGGACCGAGCCAAGTCGGGTAACCGGTTCCCAGCCGGGTGAGTCGGGCCCCACCGAGTGAGTCCCTCGACAGAGCCAACAAACTCCGCATCCACAACCATGTCCCGTCTCGCCTACTACCCAACCCCCGCCAACCGCAGATTGGGAAATTTCACCCTCGATGTACGTTCTTTCTTTGTCGTCCTGTGCTTCGCTGACCCTTTCATAGACCGCAAAACGATGGTCAGGTAGTCTCGGTGTATGGGGCGTAGGAGCTGGCACCGCTCTTCTTTTCGTACGGGTTTCCACTCACAGTGTTGCACCCTCTGACTTCACTTTTGATATCTAGCTCCTCTCCGTCACTCCCAAGGTGAAAAACACCTTTCTTCTCAAAGTACCTGTGGTGGGTTACGCACAGTTCTCCGTGCCATACTCCCGTCAACTCCCGACTCCATTTTCTAGCTCAGCAACTACTTCGAGGACAAGACGCCTGCCTCAGACAAACCTTTCTGAGACGATGCTTCCTTTAGAAAACATAGGAACATTTTATTAGATGCGTTAATTAACATTCCTTTCCCATGCGTGTCTCCGCGGTGTGGCGGAGGACGCCTTGCGAATTCATAGTTTTGACGGCATCCCTGCTTCGGTTTCCAAGCCATCGATCAGATTGATTCCCAATTTATCACCCAATGTTTTGAGGGCGTATACCGTGCCACCTATCGGCACGTCTATCAAGGCATGTTATGATGTATCAGACGTTAGATTGTTCAGTGGAAAAAATGGCAAGCTTCTGACGTATGGTTTCCATTCCAAGCTCTTGGGCGGTTTTGAGATTTCTGTGGGATGTCATACTCCGTCAACCACGGTCTGAAACGTTCCTGTTATGTTGACACAGGAATTACTCACAAACCCAAATCGTCTAGAAAGATAGCTTCCTGCGGCCGGATATCATTCCTTTCGCAGGCCAAGAGGTAGAACCGATGCTCCGGCTTCCTAAAGGCACGTATCGGTGATCAGCGCGTGCCTTATTCGGTCCCATCACGCCCATCTGTCAATTAGTGAGTCGCCCCACCTCATGCCGACTTCGCTCGAGTCTACGAAATCATCGAATAGTCCATGGATATGTGATGGGACCACGCCCACTTCCCACCCCAGAAACTCGAGTTCGGATTGGAGAGTAACGCCGGGGTATCGTTCCAGGTGTCGGGCATCGAGACCGAGGAATGTTGCGTCAATTTTTGAGTAGTTATTCGTGAGGGCGATGACACGCCAACGTTTTGCCGCTAAGGAAAGGCCGATGAATTGAAAAAAGAAGTGTCGCGGGAGACCCTCGAACCTTTGATTCGCAAGATAGCCTCATAAACATATTCGTTCACCTTCTGGGCTGTTCTCATCATGCGACCGAAAAGCTGTCACACTGTTAAAGATCTGTGCATCAAATGTTGGAGAGGACTCACTTCCCGGCCGTCGATGTGTAACCTCTGTGGAAGCTCTGGACATGCTGTTATCCGAATAGATCGATCCAGCGTTAATAGACAATTGTTTCCATGGCTGACCTATATTCTTCCTCTCGCAGTACTCAACATACCATTTATTGCCGTTATGGACATCAGACAGCTCTTGACTAAACTGCTCGTAAAACGGGAATAGGGGGAGTTGGCCCCTCTCGAATTTCTGCCACGCTCCCTGTGAACCACGGGCAGTACTGAGGACCAGGATGAGAAGTCAAGTTGCTGGAATACTGTAAGACTTGTCACATACATTATGCAGTTGACATAATTATGAGGTATGCCATGCTCGATCTCGTACTCGCGGATGGCCAACAGTGGGCTTTGCACGACGACGCCCCCGATCTGTTGAAGAAAAAAGGGTCTGTTTCCCAACGTAAGAAAGAGAGAGGGGACGCACGTCGAACAAGACGGCCTTGAAGAGGGTCTGGGTCATCGTGTCAAATCGATTAGGGTTGGGGTTTACCGCTCTTATCTTCGTTCCCCTATGTACACCAATCCAAACTACGGCGCTGGTAGTCTCCATCACTCTCAGAGTGTCTCGTCTCGTCGAGGTTATACACCTTCATATTCCAACCAACCTGGTTATTCCTATTCACCCGGCCCTCCTTCTGGTGCCGACCCGCAACTTTGGCAATGGTTTTCGGCGGTCGACACGGATAGGTCTGGCTCGATCAGCGTCAACGAGCTGCAAGCCGCGTTAGTCAACGGTCGGCCCTCTTTTTTTCTCTTTCGATCGTGCAACTCACCTCGTCACAGGAAACTGGTCGAGTGAGTGTCCCGAACCAATTTGACGTGAGAGCGGTGTGCATACCCTTGGCCCCTTCACTGTCTCATGACCCGTCCCCAAAATGCGCCTCTCCATACTCACAACACTCTTTACCTCAGGCTTTGACCTGGATACTGTGAAAATGTTGATGAATATGTTTGTGAGTTGTGATCGCACCCATCAGATCGAGGGGTATTGACTGAGGCGCGCATCGGTTAGGACACGGATCGAAGTGGAACCATAGGTTTCACTGGTGTGTGCTCCTCTATATCGGGTGGGGTTTTCTCCACCCAACAGATTAACAGAGTTTTCTGGACTTTGGAAGTACATCAGTGACTGGCAAGGGGTTTTTCGCCACTTTGACAGAGACCGATCGGGTTCCATTGATGGTCACGAACTATCTGAGGCCCTGCGGACTTTCGGATACAACCTTGCGCCATCCCTCCTAGTACTGATCGAGCAGAAATATGGTATGTAACCAGATTTGACAATCCCTTTATTTTTATTTATTTATTCACCCTCGTCAAAAGCCTCTGCACCAACATCGGGATACGGGCCTCCGCCAGGGATCACCTTTGATCGGTTTGTTAGGGCGTGTGTAACAGTGAAGACCCTGACAGAAGCTTTCCAACGGTATGAGTACCCAATATGTTGAAAATGTTTTCTGATGGAGACGAAGGGTGGACTCTGACCGCGACGGATGGGTCACGATAAGTTATGAAGAATTCATGAAGGTGATTGTCGACAGTTGTTGTCTTTGGTTCGAAATCTAATCGTGGATAGATTATATTAAACGCACCTTAGCACCGTCTGTACGATTCAAGCGTGTTGGAGACAGTAATGTAGTAGCGGGAAGTGACAACATGTAACGGGATAACACGCTTATGTTAAACTTTTAACGCACAACACACGTGATAACGGGCGACATTCGCCGGTTATTGGCCGGTAACTCGAATCAAACTCGTCAGCCGCTGCTCGGGGGAAAGATTTAACACGCTTCTCTCTCCTCCTCCGTTCAACTACACCCATGGCAGTGCACAAAGTCGTCCCCGTACCAGAAAACGCTGACTTGAAGAGGCAGTCTCTCGAGGTGCCAGGCACAAAGCGACCTGGCCAGACAGGTACGCGTGTTGTTATCCGCTTAGGTCCAGGGCGTAGCCAGATTGAGTTTTTTTTGTCTGCCAGCTCATTACAGAAATGGTACGTGGCGTTCTTCACGTTGGCATTTCACTCGTCATATTCACCATGACTTTCAGCAATTTTTGGCTACGTCGATTTGAACACACCCGGTGCTCTCACCACCCTCCCCGAGATATTCGATGCCGGTCACGCACTTTCCAAAGATCTCACGTTCCTGGGACACCGCCCTGTTGCTTCGAAGAGCCCTCTGAAATATGCGGACCACTATGTCTGGCAAACATATGCGCAAGTAGACGAGAGGAGACGCAATCTCGGTAGCGCCATCCACGCACTTTTCGAGAATGGTACCGTAGGTGGTGGCGAACTTCCAACTGTCGGACTTTGGAGCCCAAACAGACCCGGTAAATCCCTCACTCGTTGCAGCATTCGCCCATTCACTCATCGTTGTCTCTTAGAGTGGGTGGTAGTTGAGCTGGCATTGAACGCGTATGGGAAGGTAGGGGTTAGCTTGTACGACACTCTCGGGGATGAGGCAGTCGGTACGTCCCCGCACAGCTAATATCAGGTCAATCCAATATTGGAGCTAATCTGACGCTTCCTAGAATATATGTGAGATTTCTGAGCACTCTCATGTCGCGGGTGACCTGATGGTCATTCAGTATTAACCACGCCCACATCACAATGATCTTCACTACCTCCTATCACCTGGCACGACTTCTCAAGGCCACTCCACGTCACCCCTATTTAAAACTTATCGTGGTCATTGACGAACTAGAGCCTGAAGCTAAGCGGTTGGCTGAGGCGTGGTCTCAAGCCCAAGGTGTTAAAGTTGAAGAACTAAGCGAGTGTACGTCTTGGGTTATTTTTGGTCTTCCCTTTGTCAGCTTCACGGCACAATTCAGTAGAGAATTATGGGAAAAAGCACCGTCGGGATATCATGCGCCCCACACCGAGCGATCTTGCTAGCATCTGCTACACTTCCGTCAGTTCCATCCAACTCTGTCATCACGTTCTGTTGAGCTGACGTAAATCGAACGGGCAGGGAACTACCAATGTGCCAAAAGGCGAGAATACGACACTCCTCTCTGTTCTTTTCTATACTTATTAGGCACCTGGCAGGCGTTATGCTGACCCACGGTAACTTGGCGACGGCTGCCCAGTCAAATCTCTACGGGTACGCGATCGGCGCCGAGGACCGCGCCATTCTGCTGTCTTATCTTCCATTGGCACACATCTATGAGGTGTGTTACCGGTGTAATTTTGTGGCTGGACACTCTCACAATGCGTGGTACAGCGAATTAATCAGTTGGCTATGATCGCTCTCGGCGCCTCTATCGGCTTCTTCTCTGGCGATCCCCTTCGACTGCTCGAGGATGCCCAAGTCCTCAAACCAAATTATTTTCCGTCTGTACCTCGGGTTTTGAATCGGATATACCAGGCCGCAATGATTGCAGGCGATGTTCCTGGCGTCAAGGGTGCTATATTCCGACACGCAGTGCGGACAAAGCTCGATAATTTGTATTCCACGGGGGCAGTTACACATCCCTTATGGGATAGGTTAGTATTTAGAAAGGTAGGATGGCTTTCAGTCTCCGTGGGCCATGTATCAAAACCAAAAGCTAGGTTCGGGCCGTCCTAGGAGGCAACCTGAAGTTGGTGGTCTCAGGTTCTGCTCCTATCAGCGGGGAAGTGCTCGACTTCCTCAAGATCGCCCTTGCTTGCGAAATAACTGAAGGTGAGCCTTTCATTCACCGATTTGCGCGAACCCTACCAAATCGTTCTCATTCATAAGGGTGAGTAAAACAGTGTCGTGGAGCTGAGAAATGTGTATCTCACACCTCTGTAGCTACGGCATGACCGAGACTGGCGCCGTCTGCACGCGGTGCCTCCCGGGCGACCCAACTTCTGGGGGAACTGTTGGACCTCCACAGCCTGCCATAGAACTGAAATTGGTTGACGTTCCTGGGATGAACTACACTGCAGAGGATAAGCCATTCCCCCGAGGAGAGATATGTTGTCGCGGCCCGACGGTTTTCACCCTATACTACAAAGGTCGGTCCGTCACTGGATAACACAGCCTGTCTAGTACCGCTAACAGGAAGGGGTAGACGAAAGGAATACCAAAGAGACTGTGGAGGTCGACGGCTGGGTGCGCACAGGGGACATCGGCGAGATTGATGATTTTGGGCGCTTCAGGGTCATAGATCGCGTGAAGGTGTGACCACTGCTCATCTTGCTGCTCATATAAGCGTCACTCAACCTTGCGACAGAACATCATGAAACTTTCACAGGGCGAGTACGTCGCACTGGAGAAGGTCGAGAATGTGTATTCTCGCATCCCCGTCGCCATGCAGGTTTTCGTCTACGGGAGCAGTCTCAAGTCATACCTTATCGGGGTCGTGGTTCCAGACCCAGTGCAGTTCGCCATGTTCGCTTCGCGCATCCTCGAACGCAGGATCGACTCAACGGATGTAAAAGTCCTGAGCGAACTTTGTACAGATCCGCGAATCGCGGACGTGATGCTTGCGGAGCTGAACAAGGTGGCCGCGAAGAGCTTGAAAGGGTGAGCGATCCCCCTGTTGTCGGTTGCGACCGAGATCTTGCCGATGGTTCACTCATTACGCACAAGATTTGAGCAACTGAAACGCATACACTTGAGTCTCGATCCCTTCACCGTAGATGACAACACGTTGACCCCGACCCTGAAAATTCGAAGGTGCGCCCTATCACACACCCATGGGATACTCACGACCGACGCGGTGGCTTGCTCCTTTCTTGACAGACGTGACGCGTATAATAAGTACAAAGTGGTGCTTGACTCACTTTACGAGCTTCCGGACCCGTCTCCTCCTGAGTCAGTGTCGGTGAAGCTGTAATGTTCCATGGTGCCGTTATAGTATATTTGAATGATTTCCTTCGCACTGCAGACCCTGTTTAACAGACGTGTACATAAACATCTCCTGTTTTTGTTTTTTAAAGACTTACTTATGGAGGTTTCAGAGAGAACGCAAGTAGTCCCATGCTTAATTTGTTTTGTGCGGATTGACATGCTCGACAAGCGGGGATATACGGTCTACATTGGAGTCTTGCCAAAGAAACTCATTCTGTAGGACACCGGATGACCTCCAAAGCCAAATCCTTTCCAAACGGTTGTCGATATCCCATCCCGGCGATTTAATGAGATGCCTGTTCCTTCCGACTAGCCCCGAGTCTTGATGACCCTATGTTAGATGACCCTATCTGATAGATTGGTCGCTGAACAGAATATCACGTAAACATTCACACGCAACTGCAACAACAAAGATGTTGTTACAACCTGCAAAGAGTCGTGGGATGGTACATCACTCTATTTATTTATTTTTCGAATACATTTTCGTGCCTTAGAGTACACGCTTCCTTAGCGAACTCCATCTGCACCCATTATTCTATTGCTATGTACAAGCTGGAGTAGAACCGTTGTTGTCCCCTCTGGGAGGGATCACAAATTACCTACACTTCTCTTACGGTCACAAACAGGGCTGCGGGTTCTACGCTCACGTACGTCCCCTGTATTAACTCACGCGCTCCCCCAAATACTGGTACACGCCGACCGGTGTTGTATTAATGTACTGTCCCGGAATAAACATGGTCCCAAAAAAGGTAGAGCTGTTGTGTTGTTGAGGCTACAGAAACTGAAAGTGCTTATTTTGCACATGTTAGAGACCGTTAGTACTTTATGCATATGTTCGAAACTGACAAGAATGGAGAAGTCATACAATTATGAAAAATAGAGACAGAGGCCTGAGCCAGCAATACATCCACACGACAAGACGTGGACCCTGAGTGTTGTCATTGCGCAGCCAATTGAAACTTGAATGAAGAGAAACGGTGAAGCAGAATGAGATACGTTCCAGATTTCATCAATGATCAGAAACACCGGGGTCCATTTTCGCTGTCAGTCAGCCTTCGTAGCTAAGACGAGAGATACTATGACGGGAATGCGCTGGGAAGGGGTACGTAGGAGGAGAGCGGCGAGGTTCAGGGGATTAGTTCCATAGGTAGGATTCAGGCCCCTCAGGCAGTAAACTGATCTTGTTTGACAGACTAAAGAAAAGAGTATCAAACCTCACCAGCAACAACAACAAAAAAAAGGGAGACGAAGAAAAATCCTTGGGGAAAACTGCGTGGTCTTTTTACACACGCTATACCCTGATCTGGTTGAGATATGTCCAAACAGCACCGTGTCGGTACTAAGAGTGCATAGCGATGGAGCAGCAATGACGTCAAAACGCTACCCTGGAGTCCGTGGACTAGCCAGTGAGTCCCGAGGTTCAGCTCCAGATTTACATAACGGCTGTTCGCTACAGAAGCGTGATGGACCTAGTCAGGTAAAGCACTGAAAGCAGTAGACTGGAAGCTGGCGGGCGGTGCGCGCAATGTCGTATGGAGTACCGTGCGTGGAAATACCAAACTCGAATGGTGACGTGTGAAACTTAGTTTGTTGTTCATCATGTCATCTTGCTTATTTTCTGTCATCCCGGGCCGGACGTACCTCGATGTACTGTCCAAGTTGGACCGGTGACCTATGGCCCTATGGGACTGTGAGGTAACCTAGTTACTATCTTTTTCTATCTAATACATCGCTTGTCCAAAAAGACAAAAGTAGACCGGTGACCGTCTGTGTATGAAGGTTGTATGAAGCGTTATACAGACCGGGATGGCTGAGTTTTATTCCCTATGGGTCTGTCTCCTTGTAAAATTTTACTTTTATGGTAATTCCAAAATTAGCATCCCCTTATGTAAGTCATGGACTCGCGGTCACGGTAGTCCGAACTCATCTCGATATGTCGGTACTGGCATGATTCTACCTTGTATACTTTCCCCACCCAGTATCGATCTTTCCGCCTTTGAAGTGTACAAGTCCTCAGTTATTCTCGTTATGTGATCAAGGCAATCGCAATGAGCAAAGTCCTAGCAATGACTCTGTTCTCCGGGAGGTCCCGCCTTTGCAGCTTGCTTTGCAGACCGTCTGTTCTGGGTCGTTGTGACCTATGCGAGGCATTTAGGGTATCCACATCGCGGATATTTGGTTCTCTTAGCATTTACGGGCCACCTTCCTTGACTTGTGCATCTGGTTGCCGAGGACCGACCGACCGACCATTTCGAAGCGTATCCAGCGACCGCACGTTAATGAGGCACATTTTATTTACACTGCGGGCCTCAAACATTGCGGGCTTTCCGCATTTCGACCAGCATGTGGTCTCCGGGGTGAGTTCCGGATCAAGATCAAAAGGCAGATCCAGTACCGGACCCAAGAATGGCAGGGCAAGTAGTCTGGGCAAGTCAACGGGATTATCCGGGCCCACGATCAGGAACTTGAGGACGTCTGCAAGAAGGAAGCAGATCATCACAGTTCCCACCAGAGACACCTTTGACAAGGCCAAGACAGCCAAATTTGCCAAGGTCTCTAACTTGACGGCAGAGTGCACCTACCAAGAGGTCTTGCAGCGATATCACGCAGCCATAGGAGAGAGAGGCGATGCAAGGGGCTTTTTACCATGGCACATAACTTACGATTGGAGGTGTTTCATCGATGATGACTTCAGCTTTGCTTCACTGGCGGCGGGGATGTCGGGCATGACTATGACCGTCGCATTACTAGGTTGCTATTCTTGGTACATGTGCAACTGTTCTTCGTGCGTTTTCTCGGCAATGCGCCAGACCAGAATAACGTACAGCTTCTAAACGAGACCCTGTTTGACCATCGTTGCCATGCGCTAGCCCTTGTGCCCCTGCCGTCCCTCTACGAGTGACCCCTCTTGTGGACCAAATGTCGTCGAGGGTCGGGAACGAGATCTTGAGAAAACCTAGACCTTGATTACTGTGAGTGACTCCTGACATGAGACATGCGCATAAGATCCGGAGTTGAAGGAGATCCTTAAGGAGATGCCATGAACGCTGGCAGGACTGCCATTTACCGCGCTCACAATTGGCAAGACACACCATTCCGTTCCAACCGTGAAGATGCCGGGGAGTGCAATCTTTAGAAAGGTGACACAGACCCAGGCATCCGGTACGGCGCGCAGCTGGGGCCACCCCACGTCTGGCCCCACTTGCGGATTAGAGTACACGCTGCATACATGATGAGGAAGAGGAAGCCAGAAGTAAGCCAGAAGGTGAGCGAGAGCGCGTGGCCGGAGAGGGAGTAGTACACAAATAGATGTGGAGTGCAACGTTTATGAGCGAGGTGACACTGAACACATATATGGACGCATCCATGGTCCCTTGAACGTTCGTCCGCATACCGATCAGTCTTATTGGTGTGTGGTAAGCCCATTCTCTCGACCGTACCTTGATATTGCAAGTACTTTTGGGGGCAAAAATAAAATAAAAATGTGGGATTATCGGCACTGACGTGAGACTTGAAGGAGCCAGTACTAGCCAGTGACGAATGCTAGAGTGAGAGGGAACGTGGGAGCGGATAGCTTGGTGGGGCCGATAATGACAACGAAGACAGTTTGAACGGAATTTTGAAGGACGTAGTAGGGGAGTATCATTCAACGAATAAAATTAGTTGCCAGGCCCTTAGCCGCTGGCTCTGGTCCACCCTTTTTGTTCCTTCGCACATTTTCGAGCTTGCACGACGGTAATAACATAGATGAATACATTGGCTTGAGTCACACAGGATGTTCGGTCTCCCAGGTTCTTAGACATTGGAACAACTTTGTGGCGCCCTCAAGTATTCCGGCAGTAAAGGCGATTTTGTTGATAACCGGCTGAAAATGACGGGTACCTCCGCCATACTTTTGCACGAACTCCATTGCCTTATTTGCACCAAAAAACCAAGATGGGGCAACGCCGAAGGCCTTCATTATGTTATCCTTTTGGGTCTTCCGGTATACACCGTCCTGTGAACCGGGATCAGATGAGACGGCAGTGCAATGACACTCACGATCGGGCATACCCTGCTATAAGCCTTCACAAAATGAACAGCAAATGTCCAAGATCTCACTGCACCCAAATTATTCCTGATGCGGTTAAACATTGAGCATATCCAGGGCGGTTTTTAAGCTCTTTCATGGGCCACTTCAAAGTTTGCTCGGTTCGTTCCTGTTTGGTCACTTTTTGGTGAGGACCGTTCTTTGCCCGTACAAATAATGGCTGACATGCAAGATGTGTCCCTCTAAAGGGCTTGACACAGACAGCTGTTTAGTAAGCTTGTCCAGTAGAGGCTTGGCCGGTGTCATCAACTGTAATTGTCGCGGCACAACCAAGGTGGCCGCTCACATCTCTGAAAGAGGTGCTGTCATTACCCAGCATGAAAGGATGAGCTGGGTTATCCTTTGGGACACAAGTGCCATCAAGAACTGTAAAGTGTGAATCGTCATCTAGGAAATCGGGCATTTTGTAACTGGGGATATCAAATATCAGCGACTGCCATGGTTCGAGCCCTTCGCATAAGCCTGAGTCAGCTGCCTCGTTGCAAGCGTTTAGGGTAGAAAATGAACTTACATTGAAAGGGTGCCCTTGTCCTAGCCAAGGGGTGCATATGAAACAGGGACAACATGAGCGTACCTGGCTTGTTCGAATTGATTGCTGCACCCAACACGAATGCACTGGGCTCGTTGAAATTAATTACCGCCCCCAAAATCGCTACCCCTGAGTTGCCGCCCCCGTAACATTGTTTGAATGGACTGGCACTGCACAGCGGTCCTCTGAAGGGAAATTGTGAGCGACGAGTCAGGTACTAGTACCCCCAACACGAACGCACCTGGTTCGTTCAAGTCGGTCGTCGCCTCCTCAACAGGCTGATCTGCACTCGCCACAGCATCTCGATGGCAAGACACGAATAGTAAACCTAGCTCTTGATTTAGCAGCGCTACGCTCATGGTTGCCATGTTCGTTTTTTTGGGTCAGCTGTACCAACGCAGGCCATTTAAGAATTGTCAATTCTCTGAAGGCTGGTTTAGAAAGTTCGCGCCTGTGTAGAGCGGACGGCACGGAACGAGAAGGAAGATGCGGGACAATCGGGCACTCTCAATTGTCGTTCTGTGTAGCCGGGTTCGGCGTCGATAATGGCATCGGGCGAGGGCATCCTTACAAAGTCTGTTTTCGGGTTGATGGAACACTTCGAAGGACTAGTGAAAATGGGTGAGCCCGGGGACACCGGCTCGCTAGCTGGGGCCTGTCAAACGAATGAAAAAACGTGTTCGACTGTAGGGACGCTTTCGAAAGGTTTCGCGTCACACCAAAAAAAAAAAAAAAGGTCCGAAACGTCCTTGTAGTCCTTACGGTTCTTTCCACGGCGTGCCCCTCCAGCAGGTGTACTTACAAATCGTGGCGATTAGCAGTGGATTCGAAGGGACAAGTGGGAAGGAGAGCAGACGGCAAAAGATCCGATATATCCGAACGTGGACCCGAGCGGTGGCGTCGTATCTGACGCCCGTGTACGAGTCACAAGCGTGACCGTGACTATCCACCACCACATTCGGCCGCTCCCTGAGGGTCAATACACCTATCATTGCAACAACGAGGAATAAGGAGTACGCAGTGACGAAAGGTATCGCAAAGGGGGTAGGGTCCGTATAAACTACTTTCAAGGTCTCATTTGGGCGGCCAAGTCATCACCTGGTCGTTGACACTGACACCCCAAGATTCCCAAATGCAACGCTGCACCTGTGCAACGAGATCTGCAATGCCGCGCTTGAATTGGTAGACCGGGCCATCTACACCTAAACGTTCGAGCAGAGATGGGTCCATCGAGGCCCGACGGAGAAATGAAAATAGATTGGTGTCGTAGATATACTCGGGTTTGGTGGGATGTAGGTGGAGGTCAGCGTAGAACGGGTCGAAGTATGTGGTGAGGAACTGGTGTCTCGCGTACATTTTTGACATACTGATGACAAAGAGATCAAAATTTTGTCGTAAAAACCAATCGAGCTGACTCACCGGTACATAACCAAGAAGACGATGAACTGAAGCGAAAAGATGCCCCAGAATAAACTACGGTTCCAGGATATCACTCTCGGCTCTGGTAGGAAGTCGGGCTACGTCAACGTGCGTCATCAGTACGATGACCGCGAAGATTTTAAGCGCATCTCTCACCAAGAATCGACTCTTCCGCATGCTTTCTTTCAAGGACCCGTATTTGTGCCGGATCTGTGTGGTTTGTGCTTGTTGCAGTGACGACGCGAGCTTGCTTCGCATGTCCCGCGCTGCCTTCGACAAGTCGTAAAGTTCGCCCAACCGTGGGTCATCCAAAGACCCGTTACCTGGGCTATGGTGAGTCGGAACGGGGTCAGTCGTATGAATTATTCGAGCATCAGAATAAAAGGGCTCACGTGTCCACGCTGTTGAGGCCTTCCCGCAGGTCTGCGACGGCCTTCTTCATTCGCTCTAGGGCCTCTTGACGCGTGTAGCGGGTTTCGGTCACAGTATCCTCACTGTCGTTCTGTTCAGATGGCTCTTCAAGCTCGTGCCCCATCGCATCGAGTATTCGCACGCTGGCGTTGCGCGGGGTTTTGAGCGCGCCGCCTCCAGGCATACGCATAGATGCCGAGTGCTCCCTGACGTCTTTCCGCGATGGTGTGCTCGGGAAGTCCTCCTTTGCGCGCCCGTACTCGTCTACCAACCGTACGCTAGGGGTTCGTCGCAGCTTGCGGCGCGATGGGGAACCCACAGCTGTACCATTGACGAAGTTCGCAACCAGATCGCTCTCTTTCTGGTCATCGCCACTCGCGGACGTGGATAGCGCTGGTATGGGAGACGACGACTCGACGTTGTTGAAGGACGGTTCTGACATGGACTCTGAAGTACCATGGGTCGGTCCTAGGGGCGGGGTTACATCCCAGTTCGCTTCGGGTAAAGAAGCTTCGACCTCTTTGTCATCCTTTGCGGTCGCATCTACGTCTGACACGGCGCTACCTGAAGGTGTAGTCTCGAACCGCACTTTCATGAGACTCCTCCGTCGAAGCGAGCCAGGTGTCGAAAACCAGCCCCCGGGTGGCGCGGGTGTTCGAGCGGGGAGCGTGCCCGCGTGGGTAAGAGCAGGGGTGGGCGTCGCCAAGGATGATCGAATCTCCGTGAAAGAGGGCTGCGGAAGCGAGTTCGATCGTGTGCGCGGATGCCCGATCGACGACAATGTGGGTTGGGGAGTCTGCGAACGCGCAGGTGCGGGCGCGGGAGTTGCAGCCCATGCACCGGGTGGACGGGGCGTCTTTGCAATAGTTAAGTTGAGGTTGGGCAGACCGCCGTTTTCACAGGTGGCAAACAAATTGTCTCCTGTGTCGTCCTCTGAGGGTGGTCCTGGTAGTTCGGGAAGGGGAAGGTCCTCCGGTGGAGACGGCGAGTGCAGCTTCTCCGGAGGTGGAAGCTCGATCGGACGCGCTATGGGTGTCAATGCATCTGAAAAGACCTAACATAAGCCTTCTACGACGATATCGAAGACTTAGGTGGCATACCTGATATCCTTGGAGGGATCGCACCATTGGCCTCTGCGAACTCCGTCGTCGCGCGTTTATGACCCTTCGTGAATTTCTTCACGCCTCCATTTGGCTTCATCTCGATCTTCAGTACTCGGCCTGGTGAACGCACAGGGATGTGAGAAGCAGGACGCCGGTGTTGTGGTTGATGAACCCGTGTCGTATGAGGAGAAGTTGGGTTAGGTTCGCGCTCGGAATTCCCATCTACTTTCTCTTCGGCTGTGCGGCTGCGGTCGGATTCGCTCGGTGAGGATTGTCGGGAATGTTCACGCGAGCGAACTACTCGATCTGGCGTAAACCTTGGCTGGTCTAAGCCAGGACGAGCTGGATGGCCAGTGGTACCCGTGTTCGATGTGGTTCGAGAGCGCGCCGAAAGAGGCATGTTCCATGCTCGCTCACGCTCATGTTGGCGCTCCTTCTCGGTATCTTTCATTCGATCCCGGACTTCACAAACGGTCAGGTCGTGTGGCCTGCGGTACGGTACCACTCACAATCGGCCAAGGAGGAGGTCGACCCAGTCCGGGAGGACGACCTGCTACTCCCACTCTGCGCAGGCGAATTCCTCTGACGCGGAAATTCTTGAGGTAATGGAGATCCCGTTAAGGAATGAGAGGCACGATGGTGATGATAGCTATCACGACGCTCCCGAGGAGGGGTGCTAGGAACGTTTGGCACTACGGGTGACGAAGCTTAGCGCATAGACAAGTGTCTCGGAATAAAACTCACCAGTTCCCACGACGGAACTTGCATCGGAGGCCGCAACAGGAGGTCCAACTATCCCGTTCGCGAATTTTGATGGCCGCTCAACAGAAGCACTACCGAAACTATCTGCTACACCCATAGCGCGTTGCATCTCAGAATCTTGGTCAAGGAGGTCTGATAGTGCAGATATTAGAAGCGAGGACGACGACGCTCGCATGAAGGGCCTACTTGACTGGCTCTGGAATTGGGTAGAAAGGTGTGCGGGGGGTTGTAGAGACGCGCTCGATATTCCAGGCGCTGGAGCAGCGCGTCCATGCATCTCGCGAATCAATGCAGCATTGTCGGTGCTAGAGTCGGAAGCAACTGACATTGACGCTGCCGAATTCGGTCGTACGTTGCATTCTGATGGATGATACGGCGGGTGCTCACCGTCTGGTTGGGATAAATGAGTACCCAAGATGCGACTTTTGAGAGCTTCCATGTTAGCGGCATGTGACGCTGGAATGGGCGTGTTCCTTTCTGGTAAATGGGAGCATTCGAGGTCAACATGAGTGAGGACGACAGTGACAAAACGAACTTGATGACGTTTCCAACTCCTCGTCGCTGAAGCTCGTTCTCTTGCCCTTATTCCTGGAGCGCTCCTGGATGACCCGGTCGATTCTCGGGCTGTCCTCGACCTCACTTGAATCGATGCTATTCCTGCGTGCATCTTTGCGCGGGGTGTCTCCAGGGTCACGGAGGGCGTAGGTGAACAGGCTCCTGAGGTTTTCACGAGCAGAGCTTGTCGTCGACGAGTTGGCCCATTTTGGGGGTGGATCAAAGTCGGAATCGCGATCTGAAGGGAGTGGAGGTGGAGGCTCGTGGAGGAGCTGTGTGCGCGAGGCGGATGAAGTGTTTGGCACGTGAGCAAGCAGCGCCCGGAGTCGAGCAGCAGGGGTATCCTCCACGGGGGCATAAATGGATGGGAGAGAGGAGCTGACGGGGAGACGTGGCGTGGAGTCGGTGTCCTCATTGTCCCCATGAAGCGCGTGAAGACGGGACGGACCGGCCGTGGGAGTGCGGGATGAATCGTGGTCAAGTGGGGAAAGGGGAAGCTGAGAGTGACGGGTGATGCGCAAACGAGGGACGGTGTCCATAAGGACCATTAATTGAAAGACACAGCGGCCTGGCCACAAGGCCCGGGTGTGGTCCCCCCAAGCTGTCCCCCGTCTTGTTGCTCTTTCCGTCTGTATTACATAAGTAAGGTATGTTTATTCTGTCATCCCGGGCCGGATAAATACACGATACAAGAGCGATATCATACGCAAAATAAGTAGTGTTGGAGAGGTAAGGGACAGATAGAGTCACACACGGACAGGTCCGAGTTGTACAGTAAAAGCGTCTCGGGGCGCATCGTCAAAGCACCGCAGAATGCGATAGGAGTGGGATGGGGAAATGGGGGATCTTGCGTTGATAGATGAACTTAGATTGACTCGAGCTCGCTTGGTGTAGGAGAAGGCAGGGCGATTGCGGCGGGGGAGAGCGTCCGATCCTGGAGAGGGAGGTACGCACCGGAAGCGAATGGTGGTTCGTAGGAAGCATGGCGCTGAAATGGATTACGAGTGTGCATGCGTGAGATGGGGGAAGCTAGGGCGGGGTCAGCTAAATGATACGGGCGCCAATAAATGAAAGAAAGACCTAATGGACCAGGGCTAAAAACCCTTGGAGGAGTGACCGGTCTCGTGTCGTTCTCTTCGTTTTCATGCTGGGGAAGAACCCGAGAAGCGAAGTTCGTGTGTTTAGTTGGGTTGCGAGAATCTTCCCGGGGTAGGACGGGAAGGTTGTCAATTCCGCCGAGGGGCTTTGGTGGAAGAGAGAAGGTACGATCGTGGAATGCAGAAATGGGGTATCGAATGGGGCGGAGGGTGGGGGAGCGGGGAGGGAAAAGGGAGGGTCTAAGGATGGAAAGAAATTCCTCGAGTGCTTCTGAGGGTAAGGTGGATCTGATAAGACAAAGGGTTAGCGAGTCAAAAGGATCGGAACCGGGAAGGAGGCGCAGACCTGGGGGACGCACGGGGAGAGGTCTTTGGAGATAAGGAATCAGGATCTAAGTGAATGAGCGGGTCATCATCCAAGGGATCGACTGGATCCGCGGGGGTCGAGGTAATCCGGAGGGAGTGATGACGGTGAGGGGAGGGGAGGTGGATGGAGAAGTTGGTTAATCTAACGGGACGAGGTGCGACGAGCGTGATGTTGTCTGTGTTTGATGGCATGTGAGTGTGAGGACGAGGGCGGGACGGAGCATGGGAGGGGAATGGCCCTTGATCAGAGAGTGTCACACGAGCACGTGATAGCGGTGGCTTGATTGGATTTAAAGATTCTAAGTTGTATAGCAGTCTAATAGTCTAGTCTCTGCGCACAACGAGTCAGCCACGATGCTCGCCTAACCTCTCACCAAGACCACTCTCTATGGCTCAGTTGAGTGACGAGTCCTGTCCCCTTCTCGCTCCCTCTCCCTCGACTCCCCTTCCAAAGGCTCAGTTGTTCACTCTCTGTCTCATCCGTCTTGTCGAACCCATAGCTTTCGCTCAGGTCTTTCCCTACATAAACGAGATGATCGCTGACCTCCATCTTCCCGGCGGTCCCTCTCGCATTGCCTTCTACAGCGGCTTGGCTGAGAGCGTTTTTGCCATCTCTTCTCTCTTCTCCATATACCACTGGGCTCGCCTCTCCGGTTGGTCCCTTTTCTTTTTTTCATTGTCTCCCACTTCATTCGTTTTGTTCAAGATGTCATCGGTCGTCGTCCTGTCATTTTCATTGGTATGCTCGGAACGAATTTGGCCACTCTTCTTTTTGGTCTACAACGGACACTTGTCGGACTTTTGCTCGTCCGATGCCTCGGTCAGTCCGTTTGCTATCTTTCCTTCACACCGATTATATACCACATCCTTGTTACTGTACCATCGCAGGTGGTTTTTTCTCAGGCAACGTCGCTGTTATCTATTCAGTCCTCGGAGAACTCACGGATTCCACGAACCAAGCTATCGCCTTTCCTCTTTTCAGTCTTGCCTGGCCAGTTGGTTCCATCATTGGGTGAGTCAACGAACAACCCGTGTCATCTCGCTCGACTCGATTACCCTTTGATAGACCCCTCATAGGTGGAACTTTCTCAAACCCGGCAAGTACTTTCCCCAATTCTAATCTATTCCACCACGATCTTTTCCGCACCTATCCTTATTTCCTTCCTGGTTGCATCACGTCCGCCGTTTCCCTCATTGGCGTTATCCTTGGCTACGTCTTACTCGAAGAGGTTGGCCCTTTTTGTCGTGTCCCTCCTACGCCCTTGCTCACAATCGTAGACTCTACCTAGCAAGCGCCGTGGGTTGTCTTCCCATAGGCCCATCCAGGAGGTCTACCAGCAACCGAGATCAACGCCATTCACTCTGAAGATGCTCGCTTCTGTTCCCATCATTCGCGCCATCAGCTTGTCCGGCGCTGGCCTTAGTTTCACGTACACGGCCTTTGACGTACTATTCGTCCTTTTCTGTTACTCGCCCATCGAGTCGGGTGGTCTCGCGCTTTCTGTACGCTCTCTATATGCACTATTATATCTTCGTCGTTGATCGTCCGGTGACAGCCTACAGACATCGGTTTCTGCCTTGCTATTTCGGGCTTCGTCGCCTGCTTCATCCAGTTATTCGTCACACCTATCCTTATCTCTCGTTGCGACCACATCCGCGCGTACAACAGATGCATGAGCCTTTGGCCGTTTTGCTTCCTTGCACTACCACTACTCAATATTGTGGCACGTACCGGCCTTTCGTCTATCAATGGGCATGTAACGACGGACACACTACGTCTGTCAGACGCAGATCGGCGCGTGCAAGCGATGGTGTGGTGTGGTATCGTTGCGCTGTTGGCCCTGTCAAGGCTGGGCAGCGTGGCGTTTGGGTGTGTTGACGCACTTTGGAATTCCGGGTCAATCTTACGGAAGCTAACTTAGAACGAACGTAGGCTCAGCATGATCTTGGTTAAGGAGACGGCACCAACCCCGGAGTCCCTTGGGGCCACGAACGGACTCGTCCAGTTCGCAATGAGCTTCACTCGGTCGATTTGTCCCGCCTTCGCCAGGTACGTGGATGGTTTTATCATCGGGCTTCAGTTGCAGAAGTGCAAACCTGAAAATAGTTCGCTCTTTGCGCTGTTCGCTAGTGGCAAATTCCCCTCGGGCTACCTCTGGGTTGTTGTTATGGCAGGTATATCGTATGCCTGGACTTTACTCGGCAGTCAAATCGAACGCAGCCGAGAATCGGCCATTATCAATGAATAGTTTGTCGCAGATCTGGCACCCTTACAATCTCCAATCATTCTTCCGAGGATTTCTCACGAACGGTATGTGTGTGTTATTGGGTGGTGTGGTGTGGATATCCATCGACATTACACCGGGCAATGAATCAGACTTTTTTTTTTCCACGCTAACTACGGTTTTGTCGGGGGCTCTTCGACTCCCCCGGTAAGATTCACAGCATTCTTTCTTCGCCTACGTGACAGCGACCCTCAATACATGAAATGGAGAAACGTCATGGCCGAGTATTTGGAAGTTTGAAGGAATATTTACCTCTCCCACCGATGTCGATGTCTGGCTCATTTATAAATTTGTATGATGTCATTGGAGTCGCCGCGCAGAGACTCGTGCCGTTTGTTTGAAGGTCACACGATTGTAGCAAGTCAAGCGAAGAGCAGACCGCTGACCAAGACAATGGGCGAAAACCTGGGCCACGCCGAATCGCATTAAGAAATCGCGAGCGGCTCCTGCGTGTGCACCTGAGCTCCCAGCTCCAAGTAATGGAAGCTAGAGTGTGATATGGTGAGCGTCTAGTAATGGAACGTGGTCCAATCAGCACGAAAGGCTCTGGTGGTGGTCCAGAGAGGAAAGGATAGAACGACGTCGGACGCACCCTGGACACATTCGTGTACCAATACAGACAGCCTCCGCCATCGACGAGCACCAGATCGCTGGGTCGCGAGGCACAATCGGTGCCTAAATCCATGTGGAAGGGCCGCGTTGTCTGCGAGGAGACAGGGGTGGGGCGTAATAAATGTGCTATAGTCAGGTGGTTGGCGCAAGGACGGATAGTTAGCGTCGCCAGACATAGAACCGAGGAAAAGAAAAAAGAACGAGCCTCTCTCTCACCAACCCGCAAGCCCGCGGGCGACCGGTGCACTTTCAAGCAGTCGCAGAGAGCCTCGGACTCACAGATGCGAACATAGAGTTTCTCGCGAACAAGAACATCTAAATCACCACGGCGGTCCGTCTCGCTATGTACGACGCCGTGGGGCATTTCGGGAGATCGGGAGGTGGGGCGAAATTCTGTGCCATGGATCGTCGTACAATGTTCGTCTTCTGTCACAGACACGCCTCCCCATTCCCCATATACACACCTCGCCCCTGCAAAATAAATAAATAAAGAGAGCACGCCGGCACCGTATCTCGTTCTTCGCACATATTGAATTGTCCGGGAGCTCTTTCCCTCGCGCTAGTGAAGCCACCACGTCTTTGCCTGGGGAGCGAGAACTCCGACGATAAAGAAGCGGCGGGACGCTGCGGTCTGATTAATGCAAGATCATCGTGCCGCCGCTGTTCACGCACCCTTTGGTCCGAGCACCCTTTCGCCGCACCAGCCGCGGGGCGCTCTCCCGTGTCGCTTCCCTCGAATGCGAAGGCGATGAGTGACCGAGACGCGAACGTTTCATGGTGCTGCGTGTCCGTCATTGAGGAGGAGCGGATGTCGCTCGCTCCCCGGCTCAGCGTTGTATGGAGATGTGTCCTGCTCGTCCCCGCGCGTTGGGCTGGGACCAAGCTCGCAGTCCAGGTAAAAAAGATGGAGACCCGGGGATGGAGCCGCCGTGTGTGCTCACAGTTGTGAGTCGAAGCCAACCAAGTACGGTAATCGGGATGGGCAGGAATGGTAGCAGTAGCAGACATGGACAGCCAGGTGTTTGTCGTGCCAAGCAGTTTCGGAAACTCATTGAAACGTAGAGTGTGCGTAAAGGTGGCGCGACATGCCCTTGCGGCAGTGCGAGGAGAAGCAGGTTAGCGCGGATCGCTCAAATTCGGAGATCGCGGAACCCACTCGAGTTGATACAGCCTGTAAGCGTCAGTGATGGTTAGTAGAGTTGGGGTCAGAAGGCTTACGACGACCCGGACAACCAACAGAAGCCTGAGACCGGCAACCGATTTATGACTGTATCGCGCGTATCGCATAGGCCCACGACACGATGGCTATTTGATGTGACCCTGACAGGTTGGCACCGTTCGGTACCAGCCATGTGCCCTTACAAGACAAGAGCACACGGCCATCGCGAAGTTTCCTACCAATGCATCCAATACAACTAGTACTAGTACTTATCTGGATTGCGGGTAACGACCAGTTGGCAGGTTAATACTGACCCAGGTCCCTTGATCACAAGGACCGAGGCGCATGATCAATCAAGCGCGCATGTGAAACCGAGTTTGTCCGTCTCTGTTCTGTTCACAACCAGCAGGCGACGGCTCGGAAATAATACAGCAGATAATAGGAGATTAAGTTGGTCGGCGGCGGCGGCAGTTGGAACCATCTGTCACCAGCCCATCAGTGCTGGATTGAGGGCGCTTCGCGGGTCGCGGAGAAAGCGAGGTAAGGGTGAAAGCGCTCAATTTGTAAACGGAGCAAGGTGGAACCAGGCAGCCAGCAAAATCACCGCGGTCAGAAGTGTCATTTGGGAGGTTCTATTAATAAACACGTTTTCTTTTTTTTCTTTCATGGATGCATGTGTCGAAACAAGTATGTATGTATGTATGCGCGTGCGAGGTTGTGCTAAACTGAAACCGGCAAATATCAGCATCCTTCACAGTGTCTAAGAACCGGGAGACTTACGATGAATGAAGATGTGGGTATTAAGGCAGGGGCATAAACATAAACATCAAACAGGGAGCCGGTCACTTTGAGAACCGACGGTGCGACCCAAGACCGTTCAGCCCTCGGAAGACGGACTCTGTGGCGCGGCGCTTTGAAACCAAAGAAGAGTCGTCCTGTCCGTCTCGTGTACGTGTACGCTTCCGCTTGGAACTCGATCGCGTGTAAGGGGGGCGTGAGAGATCCTCATCTGGGTCAGGAAGCTCAAAACTGTCAAGGAATGCCGGTGGTCGATATGGAAGCGGCTTGGGTGCCAATAATGGTGCGTTGCAAACCACCTGGAGAAACTCCGGCGCAGGTGTCGGCGGAGCGGCAGTTGACATCGGTGATCCAGGGTTGGAAGAGGTGGACATGGGGGATGCTTGACAGGCTGCGTAAATTACGGTGTACGCTAATAATGAAAAACAAAAAAAACTCACGTTCGAGCCCTGGTGTAGCGACTGGGATAGGGAGCGCAGAAAGCATTGGGGGCACCTGAGTACGCAGTACTGGTTGTGACCCCGTGCGAGGGGACGTCGGTTCGAGACGCGGATAAGGTGGCCGCCTTCGGGACGAATACGGATGTGGACGGGAGAGCCGTGAATCGGATTTGGAAAAGACGTAGACATCAGGCCAGGAGGGAGTCCATTGGTCGAGGTGGGAGAAGGGGGCGAAAGGAGCAGCAGCAAGTGGGAGTGGGTGGAAGGTGTGGTACATCATGGTGGGGAGGGAAAGTCGGAAGCGAAGACAATGTGGAGGGGAGATGGGTATAAGAGGGGCGGCATAATCGGGTATATTATGGGTGTGAGGGGCGGTGTGAAATCGGGAGATGGATGGAAGGAGATGACAGCGTTGCGGGCGGCAGTGCCAAGTTACCACACGACCGCACACAGACCAGTTTGTAGAGGGTTATCCCGCGCCTTCATCTCAAACACACGCCACGTCAATTCAAATATCTATTATTCTCTCCAACAACAGATCTTCCTTCCGATCCTCGTTCCAAGGCTACACCCACCCACGACTGCACCCACCCCTCCATTCCTTTCTCGTATCATGATGTTCCCAAAACCCTTCCCCTTTCCCTTCATCGGAAGCGCAACATGGTCCCGTTTCTTCACATCCAGTACCGTATCAGGACCTCCCCCGCTTTCTCCCCGTCCTCCCTATTTCGTCCCCCGAAATACCCGTGGTTCTCTTCCCGTTTATTCAGACGTTCGTAATGGCGGCACGCGGTACCTCATCTCGGTTCGCAATGTGGAGGGAAATATAAAGGTAAGTGATCCCGGTTTCTCACAACCGCACGCCTCTCATTTTCATCACACCAAAAGGCATTGGCTGATGATCTGATTCGCGACCTGTCCAACCCTATATCACCAGAGTCAACTCGTCTGAATGCACGCATCACTAGATCAAATCATCTCGTGCTTAGCGGCCTTTCACGGAAACACGCCGTCCTGGACTGGCTAGTCAGTCACGGTTTCTGACACGAGACGGCCGCCCATTAGTTTATATTATCCCCCTTTGATACAATCGAGTCTTTTCAAACGCTCCATTTTGTTGCGCCGCCCTACATCGCACCGGTCCTAGAACGCCCGTTTCCGTTGGGAATTCTTTCTCGCCTTGCTTTTTGCTCATCGCAACGACAGGCAGCCTTGATGCCACATCCTGATCGTAGAATGCCCGTCCCCTTATGGATGTTCCGGGTCCTTTTATTACATAGCCAAATCCAAGAGGGCTGGGTCCGATTCCAAAGTCGGTCAAATTTGTCTTGTGGTTCACTCCAACAACCAATGTGCTTCCTGTATGGAGCAGTCCGTCTCTTTGGTTGGATGAACCATGGCTGCGCCTGAGGCGTTGAGTCAAAGTTTCCCCTATCTCTTCGGCCGCCCTGTGCGGTGCCAAGTCTGACAGGAACTTGGAGCTATTACGAGAATGTTGGCGTCAGAACGGTGTCCTTCCTGATTTGCTCCAACCCTGTTTACAACTGGAAACAAGAGACCAGAATTACACACTTTGTACTACTCGGACGCTCAAGATCGGAAAAACGAATCATCACCACTGCGGGCGATCGTACATGAACATCCACATGTGCCATTGCCTTACCCCTGATACAGCACCAGAAACGGCATGTTCCGATTCCATTTCAATCTCGCGCGGAGTTGACTTCTCTCATGTCATTTTAAAGTACGCGCACGAGGGGCATGCGCAATCACTACCGAGGCATATAGATGGCACTCATCGTTACTTGCACTGCCGGCGTGATTTCTTGCCCTCCGTTATGACTATCACCTGTCGACCTTGTGCCAAAGGAAGCGTTTTTTTGGAGTGATCATGTGCCAAAAGTTGGGGCTTGGTTTTGACCAGAAGGGGTATCCGACATTGACAGATAACGCGCGGGGCAAGCAAAGATAGCACCTTCTCGCCTCCAGGAACCGAGTCAGGTCAGTCCGGCCCCACGCCAAGTTGCGAGTGAGGATTGCTGGGGGAAAAGGAGAATCAGGAGGGCACGGCGGCGCTCCAATGGCACATCGGAAGGCTCTCAGAGCATTCTTTCATGCGCATGCGCATGCACACATGAGCCCGTGTCCTCGAATGGTTGCCATTACGCCCACCCTTCCGGCTCAGAAGCCCGCTGTATGAATGCAATTTAATTTCGCCGTTCGTAAGACTGTCCGTCAATTTCATATATGAATTAAAAAAACCCACGTGTGTGAAAGGAACAGACTAATCCTCGCGCAGTGATTACAGTGAAAATACCCTGCACCGTTTTTGTCGTCCACAGCTCATGCACTTGCGTCGCAGGTGAGACGGTTGTTCCGCGCAGCCGAGTCGCGGAACCAGAGGAACGCCATCGGTTCGTTCGGCCCGCATGCGCAGGCGTGAACGAGTCACGCACGAAAATAAAAATAAAAAAGGGTTGAAAGACCCCGAAAAATTTGCAAATTGTAAGTTTTCCTCCTCTGTTTATCATAGATAGATAGATCCATTCCTTCGACGAACTGCCAAGTGATGAGTGCCTCGCCGCAGCCGCAGATTCAGGTTCTCCAAGGAGCAGGAAGCGCCGTTGGATCAACGGCTGGTGCGCCGACACGCGTAAAGGATGTGGGAAACAGCAACATGGGTACATTTGGGGTGTGTTTGCATCCTGGTGTCTTGCCAGAATAACCGAGTGACTGAAACGGACATGCCTATGCCGCTGTAGGTCAAGTCTGGGCTCGCCCAGATGTTGAAGGTAAGTACACGTTGTGACCGAGTGCTCTTTGATCTGAACAGGATTTTTGTTTCCGCGAGTAGGGTGGCGTCATCATGGATGTCGTCAACGCAGAACAGGTGCGTATGCCGTACACCTCGCCACATCGCTGCTGTAATGTGGTTATTGGTCCCTTTTATTCGCTTGCTGCCATCTCGCAACAGGCGCGGATAGCTGAAGAAGCTGGCGCGTGTGCTGTCATGGCACTGGAACGTGTACCGGCAGACATTCGTGCCGCAGGTGGTGTTGCGCGTATGGCAAGTGCGAGGTTTTTGTCGCAGTCCATCATGGTGCTAGATCCCATACCCCTTTGGCTCAGAGCGATCCCCACATGATCAAAGAGATCGTCGAGGCCGTGTCCATCCCCGTCATGGCCAAAGTACGGATTGGTCATTTCGTCGAGGCCCAGGTAATGTGCCTACGGATAATAAGAAGCGCCACGAATGCTCAACTGTGTGATCGCCCCCCATCGAAACGTAGATCTTACAAAGCATTGGAATTGACTACATCGACGAGTCAGAGGTGCTGACCCCCGCGGACGAGGAACACCACATCAATAAGCATACTTTCAAGGTGCCCTTCGTTTGTGGTGCACGCAATCTCGGCGAGGCTCTCCGACGTATATCCGAAGGCGCATCCTTTATTCGTACCAAGGGCGAAGCGGGGACAGGCAACATCGTGGAGGCGGTGCGTCACCAGCGCGCAGTCGCCGGCGAGATCCGCAAGGCTAGCGTTCTGACGGAGGAGGAGCTGTATGTATACGCGAAGGAGATCCAGGCACCGTTCCATTTACTCAAGGAGGCAGCACGCCTGAAACGGCTTCCGGTGGTCAATTTCGCTGCCGGTGGTATTGCCACGCCCGGTGCGCAGCGGTCTTCTCTTTGGCTCCTGTGCTTCGCCAACCTCGGTTTTACTATTATTGTTTGCAAAAGCCGATGCTGCACTGATGATGCAGTTGGGCTGTGATGGAGGTCGGCAAAACTTTTGTCCCCGGTCATACCAACGGATTTAATTGTTTTTTTTATGCTTTCAGTGTTCGTGGGGTCTGGCATCTTCAAGGTAGTCTTTCTTTTTTTTGTCTCTATACAAGACCCGCAGCTCGTTGATTTGTTTGTTGTCGTAGTCCGGAGATCCCGCCAAGCGTGCCCGCGCGATTGTACAGGCCGTGAGACCCGACCCGATCGTCGTGCCCATTGTTGATACTGAAACATCTTCTAGGTCACGCATTTCAACAATCCGAAAATTCTTGCGGAGGTATGGGCCCGAATTATTTTGCATCCGCTCGTTCGACGTGCGTACCTTGAATGTGAAACAGATATCAGAGAACCTTGGTGCCCCTATGGTGGGTCTGACAATGTGAGTGGCAACAGAGTTGTGTGGTGTACTAATCGGCTAAATTATTCGACCAGCGATGCAAACCTCGAGGGAGGACGGCTGGCGCAGCGGGGCTGGTAGAGGTGGCTGACTAAGACAAAGCAAAGCTGAAAGTTTCACGTGAAATGGAATGGATGGGATCTATGATGACGTCATGACCCGTAAGTCAACCTGTGACTGTACTTGGTTGGTGAACATAGTGTGTACCTCAACTGTACTTACAAACAAACCATCGTGACGCCCACTAAAAGGGTTTTGTAAAGCGGTTCATTTCCGTTTGTGTTCTTTCGTTGTTTCCATTACGCAGTACTACACCCTCGATTGCGAGCACGATCTGTCACAGTTGGACAATGCAAGGACAATAAGTACAAAGACAATGAGCGAGTGATCGCATGCGCCTCCATATGATTGTTCCTTGGTCCTTCGTGGTGGGCAGAGGTCGGCTACCAGCTAGCACGAAATACGCCAGACAGTTATTTACGGCGGTGCAGGTTCGCCTATGTGCCTGCCGAGCTTCGCTACCACCTGCTATCGTAACTGATACGTTACGTCCTTGTGGACTGTGATTTGTGTCCTATTCTGCGCTCCACTTATGGGTCATTGGATCCCACCCAAATGTACATGAGTGTGAGTGTAACTTGATCTGAGAGTCATGAAAAACATTGCTTCTGTATCACACCTTTTGGGTTCACCACACGTATTCGGCGTGCTTCCTCACTTACGTGTACTTTGCATTGAGAGCGACATGACCCAAACCCTAGGAATCCGATACTCCGGTCGAGTACTCGTGTCTACCGCCGATACCTAACGTCCCTGCACGTGCCTCCTCAACTTGTGCGGCGGCTGCTTTACGACGTTCCGCCGCCGCATACAGCTCGAGCAGACTCATTTCGAGCTCATGTCGTGAGCGCTCGGCTGCACGAATGAGCGGCTCGGTGGCGGTTTTCTGCGACGCGTTCAAACTGGCCAATCTGGTAATCTGCGCGGCGTGCGTGTGAGGACGGAAGAGATGCACAACCAGAAAATAAAGTCCGACCTCTTTGTTAAGGCTCTCCTTTACGACTTCCTTTATCTCGTAAGGTGGGATAGGAGGCATTCGGACATTGGAAGACCGCCCCGCGTTTGAATTTGGCAAGTTAGATTGCAATGTTCGCGACCGCTTCGGGTTTGCTGGTAAACCCGGGTGGGGCGGCAGAGCATAAGTCGTAGTAGGGGCTCCTCCTGTTGAGGGCTGCGGGCTAAGTTTTCTTGGCTGGTCGGTGGGTTGTGGATTCTGCTGCGGAGGGACCACATCGTCCATCTTCACATCCTCGTTGGCGTCAGAAGCAGGTCGTGCAGTCGCCTTTGCCTTGCCCTTGTCAAGAGGAAGAGGTATGTGAGATTCCCGTGGAGTACCTGGGCGTGGTTCTATCGGCGGCGGAGGTCGAGGAGAGTTGGGTGGTGATGGGTCCCGTTGAGCATGCCGCACATCCACCACATTGTCACAGTCAAAAGGAGACTTTGGCTCTGGAGGGGCTGATGGTCCGGAGGGCAGCGAAGCATTCGACCTCACGTCTGCAGTCAAACGGGCACTTGGGGAACGCCGGTATGGTGAGCTACGACGCGGTGGTGGAGTAGGGGAGCGAGGGCGACGATCTCGAGAAGCTAGAGGGAAGGATAAGGCATGCAGAACGAATGATCGCGGGCATTTTAAAGAGAAAGAGGAAACTTACGTGAACGACGGCGGGGTGACCATGATCGCTCACCTCGCCGACGGCTCCTGGAACGTCGACGCGGTGGACCATTACGCGGATCATATCGGCGGTCGCGGTCACGTTGGTCGCGGGAACGATCAAAATCCCGCTTTTCATAGTCGCGGTCACGATCATACCCACGTCTGTCGCGGCCATTGTCGTGGTCGCGTGGACGGTCACGGTCATGATCTCTGCGGTAGTCAAAGTCCCTTCTGTCAGGCTCGTAATTCCGCGACTCATATCGTCTGTCGTCGCGGTGAAAATCGCCTCTTGCTCGCGTGTCCGAGTCGAAGCGAGAGGGACCGCGTGAGTTTCTGGGGCGGGGACGATGTTCATTGGGATGGTAAGAGTCACCGTATGGTGGGCGCGACCTCGGCGGTGGAGATTTTCGAGGAGAACGTTGACGCCTGTCTGGAGGAGGGCGACTTGGAAGGGCCTCAAAGTCGGGCTTGGGTGGAAGTGGAAGAGTGGAAGACATCCCACCTCCTTGTTTGCTCCTTGTTTGTCCCCTCTCGTCTCCTCCAATGTCGACGGGTACCGTCACGGTCCGTCGACGACTTCATCCCCTCGCCTCACTCTCTCAAATTCAATCGACACCTTCAGCTCAGGATGGTGTCCCCCATAATATCGAAGAGGATCTCAGAGCATACGGTTGCAAGCTCATTCATCAAGCCGGCATACTGCTGAACCAGTCCGTCTCTTCTTCTTCTCAGCATGTTACCCCCACACATACTAGATGACAGAAAGCAAGTTGCCGTGGCCACCGCCCAGATACTCCTTCAAAGGTTCTTCTATGTTAGCTCCCTGAAGCAGTTTTCGGTAGCTGTACGTCCTCATCGTTGTCTCATCGTGTTAGTTCCTTCTGACCCTTCGTAGGACGTCGGCATGGGGGCACTTTTCCTGTCCTCGAAGCTGGAGGAGTGTCCTGTCCGCATGCGTGACCTCATCAATGTCTACGACCTCCTTCTTCAGCGCGCCGCACATACTGTCGCGTCCACATCGTTCGTGCATCCGCCACCCGAATTCAAGTACACACCTATGTCATACTTTGGCAACACCTTTTACGACCTCAGAGAAGCATTGGTCGTCTCCGAGATGCAGATATTAAAGCGACTGGGATTCGACGTACAGGTGGTACTACCCTATGGTACACTGGTAAATTACATGCGCTTGCTCGGACTCACAAATCGCAACGAAGCCGTGTCGATGGCATGGGGTTACCTTAATGACGCGTGCGTTTAACCAAACTGCTACTTTTCATAGCACCTTGATTCGATGGCCGAACAGATTGCAAACGCCAGTTTATGCACTGTATGCTGTGCCCACAGTAGTAAGCGCAGCAATTTTGCTCACGACGCGTCAATTGGGCATTGCATTGCCCTCGGACCTAACGAATTGTTGGTGGGAATTGTTCGATGTCGAGTGGGAAGATTTATGGAGCGTGTGCGGGTACATTATGCGGCTGTACAGGGAACGGACAACCGACGAACGGGTCGAGATTATGGGCTTGTTAACTAAAAGAGATTTCCGACAATGGCTCGAGAATAAAAAATAATTAAATAAACTAATTCTTAACCTCATCGTCGTCGTCGTCGTCGTCGTGGACAATGCTCGACCATTGCTCAATAATGCACAAAGGTCTGCTTGCTCTCCTTTAACGAATATTTCCCGAGCTCATTCATGAGCAGGCGGGGTCGTTCTTTGGTCCCGCTCATTCACGCCAAATGCTGCTCACGCGGCGTCGTCCCCTGCCTCGCCCGTCAATGGCCTCATTCGTGATGTTCTCATAGAGGGTCGTGCGGCAGAGCAAACATATGAAAAAGGTGGATATGCTGTCAAGTGGACGTTCGTCAACGACCTTGAACTGATCTTCGTGGTAAACACCCTCCCCCTTCACCACGGACTTTTGACCCATCCCACATACAGGTCGCATACCAACGCGTTCTACAGCTCACATACGTCGAAGAACTTTTGGGTGCACTCAAGACCATATTTGTCAAGCTCTTCCAACCTTTCCTCGCTGCGTTCGTCGCCTCGCTTCACGTTGTCAAAAACACCGCGATCGCACTTTCTAATTCCGCTCCGGAGCCCTCACGTTGGAATTTGGCTGAGGCACTTGAGGGATGGGATTCTGCCTTTGACAAGTTGCTCCAGGGCCTGGAGAACAAAGTAGCAGAGGTGCGCTTCTAGTGTAGATCACACGAGGTTTGCACTGACGTGCGGCTTTTAAGGACCGCAAGCATCGCTTGCGCCCCGCTGCTAGACCGCCTCCGCTTACTCCGAGTCCTGGTTCCAGTGATGTTGATGCTCGTCGGTCATATTTCGTCTTCGCCTCGCTTCCGCTCATCTCATGGTGTTTGTAGCTCCCCCGGAACATCATCTTGGAACAGTGGATGAGCAACAAATCGCACGCAATGTTCAGGCACTCAAAAATAGGCTACGCGGGCGTGGAGGCGCCCGTGCAGCTGGGAGGGGGGGGAGGACGCGTGGGGATACTGGGAGCGGCAGGGATAGTCATACCAACTCTGAGTGAGTTACGGTCTTTAAACCTCTCCTGAACTGACGCAGAATGCGGACGATTAGCTCTGACGTCACCGTGAAGCGTAAGCAGAAAGGCAAAGTTCTCCGCAAGTGGGGCGACGAACCACCTAGCGAATCCGAGATGGCCTCCCTCGACTTCTCATACGAGAAGTCGAGCGATCTAAGCGACCGCCCGGCTTCAAACGACTTGCAAGCACTCGTCGACGAGGCCTCACTCGGATCCCGCACTAAGGACGGGCTGTATGAAGTTAGGGATTGGGAGTTTGCCAACGGCGGGACGGCAGACGATGTGATCGCCAAAGCGCTAAGCGGAACATTAGACAAGGAGAGCAAACCAGCACAGAGCTCGCTGGGCGCTCTCGGTTCGTTGTTCGCGAGGTTCACTGGTACGAAGGTACTTTCGGAAGATGATCTGAAGCCCGTGTTGGAGGGAATGAAACAACACCTCATGAAGAAAAACGTGGCTAAGGACATTGCGGAGAAGGTGTGCGAGGGTGTTGGTCAGGGTTTAGTTGGGAAGAAAGTGGGGGGTTTTCAAAGTACGCAGAGCCCATTCTACTCAGTGCGATGACTCACCGATGATTTCGTCTCACAGCGACGAGCGCCGCCGTGCGGCAAGCGCTGTCCAATTCTATCACACACATCCTCACTCCGAAGACGTCGACGGATTTATTACTTTCCATTCGAGCCAAGTTATCCTCCCCCCTGACTTCGACACAGCAGCGTATACCCTATAGCATCACCTTTGTCGGCGTTAATGGCGTGGGCAAGAGCACTAATCTGTCCAAAGTCTGCTTCTGGCTCATCCAGAATGGCTTCAGGGTCCTCATCGCTGCCTGCGATACATTCAGGTGCGTCTTCTTGGACATCCGTTCCGACAGCTAGATATCCACGGTCGTATAGGAGCGGTGCAGTAGAACAACTACGCGTGCACGTTCGGAATCTGAGTATGCTAGGCGTTAATGGAGCCGGAGACAGCAAAGGCCGAGTTGAGTTATACGAGCGGGGTTATGGCAAGGACGCTGCGGGGATCGCCAAGGAGGCGATTGCCTATGGTAACGTCACGTCCCGACTCATTTGTTATAGGCACTCATGATCTCGTCACAGCTAAGGACAATGACTTTGATGTTGTCCTGATCGATACCGCCGGGCGTATGCAGGATAATGAGGTATGCATGCCTACACTCTTCTAGATTTAGAGGTAGTCCCAGCCGTACTCACGAAGTCGTACAGCCTCTCATGCGCGCCCTCGCCAAGCTTGTATCAGTGAATAATCCTGACAGGGTTCTCTTCGTCGGCGAAGCTCTTGTCGGTAACGAGGCCGTTGATCAACTGTCCAAATTCGACCGTGCCTTGCGCGACTTTTCGGGCATGGGAGGTGCGAGTAAGGGACGTGGCATCGACGGAATGATCGTCACCAAATGGGATACCGTTGACGACAAGGTCAGTTTCCCCTCTTTTTTAGTGCACCCCGCAGGCACCGACGAACGCTATCGTCGGTTACAGGTTGGTGCGGCTTTGTCCATGACCTATGTGACAGGGCAGCCAATCGTCTTTCTTGGTACCGGTCAGGTGTGTTGCCCTTCTTTTCCCAGGACGACACGGACTCAACGGAATAACTACAGACTTATACTGATTTAAGACAGCTGCGCGTGGCAAACGTTGTGCAGGCCATTTTGAGCGATTAGCTTCGTATTGGGTGTTAGCTAGCTTGAGAATCCGCAGGTTATCGTAGATAGGTATACTGTAGCGTAACGACTCGGAATCGGTCTTGGACAATTGATGCTGCTCATCGTCTGTTCGTACACGAGACCCGGGACGAAAACGAAGGGTATTCTAGCGCATCCGCTTGCAGCACGACTTCAAGCCTGCAACTCTCCCGACGACACTCTAACTGTCCTTCAGAATAAAATCAAAATTTGATTAGTCAAGGAGTGCCGACGAAATTATAACGGTGGTTGAACCCGACTATCAGCATCCTCGACGCATTCTCCGCAACGCTCGGGGACGGTGTCGGACTCGTGAATCTCATCAAGTTAACCTGTCTACTGCCAACTTGGTAACGACTTTGCAGGTATTCTCGCCTGCACAAGTTATCTTCGCTGTTGTTGGGGTCCTCCTCTCGGTGACCATCCTCCTTGATCCCTGTTTGGAGACGATTAAAGACACCAGAATCTGTCACAGGTAGCAAAGGATGTTGATGCTGGCCAAGATGCCCTTGATGATCTCTTCGAGCTTATTGAGAACTTCTTTAGGCGTGAGTCTGATACTGCGGTGCGGCCGACAGATGCAATGTCCGACATAATCGTGAAGATAATGGTCGACGTGCTGAACATCTTCGCGATTGCAACGAAGGAGATGAAGCAGAGTCGAATGAGTGCGTTTCTCTCAGTGATATAAAATCGTTAGCTAATACATATTCAGAAACATATCTGAAGAAGCTCGTTGGAATGAAGGAGATGGATGGAAGGTGCTTTGAAGCGGCTAGACGAGCTGACACAATAGGGGGCCTGAATGACGGCTGCACAGATCCTGGACCTCACGCACATCGTGAACAATAAGGTGACTACTGTAAAGAATGGAACATCGAGCACGTTGGCTACTCGGGGACCTCATCCTGAACACGCGCGTACAGATGGAAGAAGGACGCAGGAAGTGGTCCAACAATTGGCAAACAGCTTAGATGACGTGAAGTATTTGTGATAAAACTTGTCGCTTCCGGCCGTGATGTTTTCTCCACTTTTCCCCAATTCACTCCTGATGACTATCCGCATTCTTAGCGGGCTCTGGGAAGGGCATCCTTTCGTCGGTCTTTGCTCAGCACTCAACGCCTCGACCAACTTACATTGCCCCACAGCTCCGCCATCATTCAAGACGTTGAAACCTTACGCAAGGCAGGCTTAGCGTCTGTTGCCTAGTACTTCCATTTCGATTTCAGGGACCTTGATGAACAAAATCGTCGAAACATCCTCCTCCCATCTCTTCTCGTCCAACTTTCTGCTCAGTCTGGTCCTTGTTGTGACATCCTCTACCGCCTTTATTTGGAACATGACAGTGGTGCACAAAAGCCCAGCGAAACTATGTTAACACAAGGCCTCAAAAGTATGTCCGCGATTCCTAATCAATATCCAATTTTCGTTATCTTAGACACGCTCGATGAATGCCCAAACCCATCTAGCATCCCGTCGCCTCGTGAATAAGTTCTCACTCTTGTCAAGGAACTCATGTCATCTCCGCATCTGCGTCTCTAGCCGTCTCGAGTTTGATATTGGGACTACTCTTAGCAGTGTTGGACAGTTGCCGACTAAGGTCAAGAGTCAATGTCATCACATGTCGACTAGTCGGTGACTAGTCGCCGACTGTGGAACGACCATGACTTTTCTCATCACGTGACAGTAGCACATTCTGGAATCTGTATTGAGTAATATCGTACGATTTCTCTTATTCCATACCACAATGACTCATAGTGGCCGGTCATCTAATCGTTCTTGGGTCCGTGACTTCTTTAAGGACCACCCAAAACTTGCCCAAAAAGCACCTGAAGCATACTCGGGCACGCGGACAACCCACGACAAAGCAAAAGTATACTGCAAGCTCTGTTTGGTCAAGCACGTCAATGAGGTCCTTGAACAAGACACAAGAGCTGTTGAAGCGGGTACTTGGCAGTTTGTTCGATCCAATGATATGATCGAACTGGAGCGTGCGTAACACTATCACATCAAAATTTCTTAGCTCAATTTCTTTTCGATTAGTTTTTTCGGTTAGGCAGAATGAGGCTGGCCGCGGGTGGTTATCAGCACGTACAGAGGGGCTGGTCAATCATCTTCGACTCTGCGATCTTCAGCCCCCAGCAGTGCTTGAGAAAGCTCAGGCACATAAAGATCGTGTGTTGGGAACCACTGCAGCTGGCAAAAGGACCCGTCGCGATATGGAGGAAGAATCCGAAGATCCTGAGGCATCGTCATCGCTATTCCGACAACGCAGCATATCACCGTATCCGGGTCAACTACCTGCGTTCCATGTTCAAACACCTTCTGAGACCTTCCAGTCCCCGTACACCCTCTCGGTCGTATCAAGGGGATCTTATTCTGATTTTGAACGAGAGCCCTCTGTTGCCTCCTCTATCTCCACCTCATCGTCTAGCCGCGGTGCCTCTCCCTTCAACTTCCCGCAAATCCCATCTCGATCTCAATCTCGATCTCGACGCGGCGCGTCTCGTCCCTCTTCACTTAACCCTCAAGCACTCGCCGAACCGACCTGGTCAGACATACAACAGGCGCGCTTTGAGGAACGAATCGCACGCATCACTGCAGCGGCGGGATTTCCGCTCTCGTGGGTGGAAAACCCAGAGTGGCTGGATTTTTGCAACGACTTTGTTCCGCAGGCCAAGTCGCCAAGTCGAAAAGTTCTTACCAAACGTCTTCTGCCGCGAACACTCAACGAATTACAACAGAAGGCAAAGCAACGGGTAAGTGGCAAGAACGCAACTGCCTCGTGCGATGGCTGGACAGGCGAAAATTTCCATCATTACATCGCGTTTATGATCATGGTTGATAAGAAGGTATGGCGCTTTTATTACGACGAGCACACTGTATCTGACTAGAACTAGGTCCATACAGTGAATGTTCATGACGCGTCTAACGAAAAAAAGACGGCCAACAATCTATATAATCTAATGGTGGAAGTACTCGAGCGTCTTCAGTCAGAATGGAAGGTCACTGTTGTCGCGTTCACGACAGATGCATCTGGCGAATCTTGAAAAGCACGAAAGCTACTACTTGCGCGTTTTCCACACCTTGTATGCCCTGACTGTTTTGCGCACCAGGTTTGACTTTTTATTTATTTATATTCTTCGTTATACTGACACAATCGTTTCAAAGGTGAACCTCATTGTCGGGGACTACTTCAAGGCCGAGTCGATATATGTCAAGCATAGCAAGATGGCCTCAGATCTCATCAGCTGGCTACGCAGCAAGACATACGTCCTTGCCCGCCTTCGGGAGATTCAGACGCAAAACGGACGGCCGCCGCTTACTGTGATTCGCGCGGTCTTAACAAGGTGGACAGCACACTACCTCGCCTTCAAGCGTCTGCTCGAGCTCGAGCTCCCTCTCCGAACCCTCATTACTCAAGACGCAATGGCTTCATCCGATCAACAGGTCTTCATCTCTCCGGGCTTGACAGCAGCAAATAAACGAAAGGCGCGTGAAATGAAAGCAGTCATTGAGGACAGCACTTTCTGGCACTCATTAGCTCGGTACGTCAATCCGAGATCAGTGGTATCGGTCTAATATTTTTTGATACAGCCTCAAGACGCATCTTGAACCCCTTGCGAGAGCCGCAAATGTGGCCCAAGCGGCATTCTGTCGTTTGGATCAGATCTTGCTCACGTTTGGCTCCCTCAGCATATATTATCGCGAAATCATGGATCAAGACCCCGACAATGCCATCGGATGTACAGCTATTCTCGACAGCATCGAGAAGCGGTGGGCGAAAGCAGACCAGGACATCTTCATTGCAGCCGTTCTTTTAAATCCGTTTGTCAAAACCGCCGCCTTTTCTCCTCGAGTTTCGTTCCTCACACGAGCTGGCGTGTTTACGCTGCTGAAGCGTTTGTATCAACGCTTCTTCTCCATCACCGAGTCCCCCGACCAGCTGTCCGCCAATATAAACACACTCTTCACAAACATCCAGGACTACTTCAGCGAGCATGGCGGCGACTTGGCAGCGTATGCTGGTCCCATCAAAGATAGGGCGCAGGCTAATGGCGTGTCCCCGGATCCGGTTGAGCTATATGAGGGAATGGTTCCCATCACTGCCGGCTCCCCCCCAACACCACTCTTTAAGCTCGCACTTCACATCTTGTCCATTTGTCCTAATTCTGCCTCATGCGAGCGGTTGTTCAGCGTCTTCGGCAACACTCTCACAAAGCTCAGGAATCGTCTAGGAAAGTCCACCCTCACCTCACTCGCGGAACTGAAAATGCACATACGCGATGAACACGTGCGCAACGGCGATACCAAACAGCGGCTGAAGCGCTTCTACGGGACCACATCACGAGCAAGTCCCTCCTCAGGTCAACTGGAGTCCCTCCTCACCCCGCCGCTGCTGGACGATGAAGCAGGAGACATTGCAATGGATATTGATCCCGTGTTGCAGCAGTTGTCGGATGGTGAGACTGACGATTTTAATCGCATTACAGAGTCTTTCGGCAGGCAATCAGACTACGACAATGACGACGGGGACGGACAAATGCCGTCAACCATTTCAATTACGATTGTCGACCTTTTTAACCACGCAGAAAAAAATTGGATATCATTACATGAACGCAGCGCGTCTCGGAGCCTAAACGAGGAACTGGAGCTCTATGAGCTCCTCAACTCGGACCCAGCAGGAGTGGAAGGTGTTGACGTAGAGATTGATCACGCTCTGGATAGTATATTCGTTGTCTAGTATGCACGCGCGACACGACTTCGTTTTTTATGCATACAAATTAATTGTCGAATTGGGTGACACCGATTACCTCACTAACTGATGTAGGCGTGGGAACAGTCACGGTCATTTGCGGTCACTGACCCCATGGTCAGATGACTTTCCTGACTCTCACGACTAGTCACTGACTGGCACAACACTGACTCTTAGGCCTTTAGCACTTCACGTGTCCCTCCATGATGAAAGCGGTCAAAAGAAAAATATTATTAACCACGTTAATTCTGTCGTATTCTCCGACTCTGAGACGATGATGAAGCGATGGAGAGAGGAGGACAAGAAAACGGTTGTCGAGTCGCTCTCGGGAAGAGCCGACGGAATGTAAGGGCATCATCCACCATTCCAACTTCGTGATGATGGCTCATGCCTCTCACCAGGTTTCGATGGGTGTTCTATCAGATGGGAACACTATGACAATGCCTTCCGCAAAGCGTCCGGCGTGCTTTAAATGAGCTTCTGGAGTCCCTAGACGAGACATATGAACGGGTGGTGATGGAAATCAAGAAGGCCAATCAAGCGCACGCGTATCGCATGCTGCAGTGCCTCGCGGTGGCAATTCGGCTCATTTCTGCCGCCGAGCTACTCGCCTTTGACTCTGAAGTAACAAATGGCGAGATCCCAAAGCCGAACTTGGCTTGGCAGTGGGAAGATCACGAACAGGCAGTATTTTGTACATGATCAAATTTAATCATTGTCGTCCCAGACCACAAATCCCCGTCGCATTTTTCAGTCAAAGCGTTTTTGATGTCGGATCGGCTTGCAACACCAACGAGAGATATTTCTCGGTACCGTATGACTCTTGAATATGCTACAGCGCTCGCCCAAGCTTCTCTTGGTGTTCTACTTCGGGATTCCGACATCAAAAACGGCTCTGATAACGCTCCTCTGGTCCGATATGATGCTGAGTACTGGGTGAGTCATGCGCAGGTCGGGGGTGTCGCCTCGCGGATCCACGATGGGACGGAATGTCTCTTTGACCCAGACAAGCCCTATTTTGAAGTGTGGGTCCGGATGCACGATGCCGGTGACACTATCTATCTCGAAAACATTAGTGGATCAGGGACACAGAGCAAAGACCATTGTATTATGCCGCATTGTGTGGATTCCCTGAGGTAGTGGAACAGCTTGTTCTCAAATACCCGCAGAGTGCAAGCGCTAGAGGTGGTAGTAATGGGACTGCGTTACACTCGGCATCATTTGCGGGTTATCTCCAGGTTGTATGGTCATTGTTCGGTGCGATGTGGGTGTCGATGCTCGAAACTATACGAACCGAACGCCAGTGCGACTTGCATCGCAACTGGGTCACCGTGACATTGTTCAATCGACCATGGCGCAGATGTGAATTCGCAAGAAGATGGCCACAATACTCCGCTGAATTGGGCCGTAAATGGTAGGCACGTCGCCGTCGTTCGAGTGCTCTTGAGTACACTGCGGACATTGACTCCCAGGACACTTACGGCCGCACTCCTTTTGCATGACGCACAATGGAGTGATAACCCCAAAGGTGGTTGTCCCCAGGTAGTGCGATTATTGCTGGGGTATGGTGCGAACACGGAAGCACGAGATGCATTCCCCTGAACCCCGTTACATCTGGTGACAACAACGAAGCTCAAGATTGCAGACATTCTGTTGGAGCATGGTCCGGACGTGGATGCGAAGGACTGGGAAGGAAAGACACGTTCTGGAAGAGCACAAACATCAAAGTGTCACTGGTCTGTTGGCTGCTAACGCAATGCGGTTTCTTCTGTTTGAGTTGTCCAGTATCAACTCACTACGGCACGAGCCTATACCCTATTGACGTATTGAGCCCGCAACGCTATGATCTTCAATGTACAGTATACTCGCCTCCCTGGCGAATAGACTCGAACGAGTCTTAGCCAGCGGCTTGCACAGCGATCTCACATATAGCCCACGCAAAGCCTGCTATTACTACTAGCGGTGTCAGAAAGTCGGCGTAGGGTCGCTCGCCTGCATGAACAGACTAAGGTAATTAGTAGTGTCGTTCAGGTGTTTGTCGCCGACGGTTTATCATCGATTGGTTCTCCTGCGTCATGTTACTAGCACGTCAGCCCCGCGTCACCTTCCTAAGACAGTTTCATTCTTCCATCTGTTCCAACATGAGAGTCGTCCCAGTTCCAGTCCGGAAGGACAATTATGCTTATCTCCTGATTGACGACACCGTGAATGAAGCTGCCGCGGTGGACCCTTACACTCCTTCGAAAGTGAAGGCAGCCGCAGAGCAACTCGGTGTCAAAGTCGTTGCTGGAATCACTACTCATCATCACAACGACCATAGCGGTGGGAATGAAGTACGCACCTGTTGTTTTCTTTCTCGAGTTCTAGCTAAATCATAAACCTCTTAGGAATTTGTGCGTAACTTCTTCTCAACACCATTACCTTACACAGCATGACCTTTTGGTGTTAGGCCAAGCTATTCCCAGGTGTACCAATATACGGTGGGAGTCATAAAAGCCCCGCTCTGACCCACCTCGTCGGAGACAACGACCAATTCACCGTCGGCAAAGCGCTCGACGTCAAGTTCGTTTTCTCTCTCTACCTCCTTCTTTCTCGACTAATATGTTCAGGTGTCTCGCGACGCCATGCCACACGCGCGACTCGATCTGCTACTACGTGACCGACACGTCATCGTCCTCGGGCGGCACACGCGCGATCTTCACGGGGGACACGCTCTTCATCGGTGGCTGCGGGGTGTTCTTCGAAGGCACCGGGGCAGAGATGCACGCTGCATTCGAGCTGCTCCGCACAGCGCTGCCGGACGACACGGTCACGTACGTCGGACATGAGTACACCGCGGGCAACCTCCGGTTCGCGCGCTCCGTCGACCCTGGGAATGCGGGTCTCGCGCGGCTTGCGGCGATCATCGACGCGCACCCCGTCACTGTCGGACGCACCACGATTGGCGACGAGAAGGAGTGGAACGTGTTCTGGCGCCTGACAAGCGACGCAGTGCGGTACGTATTCTGTTCTTTTTTGACCACCGAGATGCACACATACCCGTTACTGGCGCTTTTGACCTGTGACACACAGGGATGCTACGAAGGCAGAGTCAGACACGCCACTGAGCGAAGTAATGGACAAGTTAAGAACACTGAAGAACAACTTCAAAGGGTAATCACAATTAATATTCATAGGCCGTTCATTGAATCATGTAAGCATGGGCCTGCTTTGTACGTGGCCCCATTTCTTGTGTTGTCCTTTTCTCCGAGTCGAAGTTGCGAATATATCGCGTGCTACTTGCTAACCACTCTCGGCGACTGAAGATCGTAAGGCATTATAAATTGGTAACTGTGCTACCCAAAAAAGTTCATCGAACAGATACTCGTAACAACATTGGCCGACCAGTGGCTAAGACAAGCGCCAGACAGGGGATGACAGGTCATGATGATTGTATAGTGCGAGGAAAATTATGCCATGCCAAACACCTTGAGAACTGCGGTGCGCGCGTACGGAATGTACGACAGTGTGTACCAGAGGAATGCGAGATACTCGAGGACGACGAAGACTAGGCCGACCTTCGCTTAAGCAAATCGTGACGAAGTGGAGGGATGAGATAGGCTTACTGATACAAAGAGTTCCGCTGCTCAGCACAAAGGCAGAGACGAAAATCATAATAATCATAGCTAGGAAGACGATCGTCGCGACAACGCGAACGGGCTTGAACATCTGGGGGGAAAAGGCGATGCGTGTGAAAGAGCATACGCAATCATGAAATGAGTATGGCTGCGATGCGATTAAGACACGCGCAAGAGTGCTCACGAGCTTCGTTTGCTTGGTAAACTGTTTACAAAATAAAGGATCCCTGTTAGGCGAAGCGGTTGCATAGGGGTTCAAAAATTAGGGACATACCCCAATCAAAAAACCCGTGCCTATGAGCGAAATGACAGTCCCGAGTGCATAGAGGACTGTGATACCGGGGTAAGTTACAAGACTACGTCAATACAAGGAGAAAAATCACCTGCGAAGGAAGCCAGACCACCAATAAAAAGCATCACCGTCCCGAGTACGCTCAGAACCAGTCCAATAGCGTAACTACGGAACAAGCAGAATTGCACGTCGTCAGGAGAGGCGAGCACGACACCGACCCACGACCATGGCCAAATCTGGGTGGTTTTCCTTTATCAATCTAAAAGAACGCACCACCCGGCAAAACCATAAAGTCTTTGTGTGCGTGTGAGTCCTAGTGATTTGAAAGCCGAATCGCCCTCAAAGAATTGGGTTTCGGGGATAGTACCGGCGGCCGTCTCGAGGTTGAACCAGCCTTTTGAGCTCATATTTTTTTGCGGAGATAGCGTGAGTGAGAGGTTTTCAAGTAGTGGAAGAGAGGAGTGGTGAAGCAAGGTAAGTTGTCGTGGACGGCCAATGTCGGTGCCAATGCCGATGCTTGCCGATGCTTACAAATGCAGGCGGTCAAGTGGCTGTGCATCGGCCTGTCACAGAAAAAGAACGGGTCACCACCGGTGAAAAATATATCCAAGTCAACGACCCGTGCCCTGCAGCCCTGGCTAACGCTAAAATCGAAAAGGATGGGAGGATCGCGCCAGAAGAAATCGTCAACGCGGCCAAGTGACTCAGATCTTGCTAACATGTATCTGTCCCCCCGTAATCTGGACATCGGCACGGGGTTTATCCGCCGCGAAATCAAGAAATCCCGGAGTCGTACGTAGATAGCTACGCGGTGACTATTGTCATCATTTGTGCCTACAAAGATGCACAAGTTCTTGGTGAAGCATATGCGTGCCTTATGTGTGCTATTTATCCCTCATGATCATGTATGACGGCTGGTCACAATCACATCTGACTCTGACCTTTGATTTTGGTTGGGTACCCCGCTGCACAGAAACAAGACTCTTCGCACAACAAAGAGCGCACCAAACAGGGCCTAAATTTTTCTTATATATCTCAAGAGCACGGCATTCGAGAAAAAATTGCACACAAAACTAAAGCATCGACCGTAACCAGCGAGATGAGGTGCGAGAGACGTAACAAGTCGTGAAGAGATGAAGAGAAGAAAGGAAACCATACGATGCATGCGTGGTAGGAGGGTACAGAACGAACCTAACTCGGGACATGAATGAGACATTAGCGGACTGCAACCTGACATATCCAGCATGAGACCAGTCATCATGAATTCATACAGGGAATCAACGCCGATGATGTGATGAGATGAAATTATGGAGGCACGCCTCCAGAATAATAATCACCCACAGGGCGAGAGGATAAATCGTCAACCACGGGTGCTCTAATTCGGCTTGTGGCTCAGGACGTCCTGGATCTCGGCAATCGACCTGGCCGTCTCCAACACCTGTGGACCTCCGGGGAGGATGGCGATCCGTTGTTTCGTCGTATTGAGCATCGCTTGCACGCTTGGCAAGACGCGGGAGATGTAAGGTGCGATGAGCGGATCGTTCGTATTCAACACCGTGGCAGCACGCTGTAACCACCACATCGAAGACTTGAACGATTCGTCGACCGGCGCACTCTCACCAATCGCCCCAGCGAGCTAAAAAGGTGATTCACACTTCAGCGACCAACCAAAGGCAAGTAAAAGGGGTCGCATACTCTATGCACGAGCGTCAAGATCACGGCCTGCGACAATGGTGGTGACCCTTTAAGGGGCATGACAACTTCAGGATTGGACCTCGCCAGCAGCTCACGGAGTTGGCGAGTGTCCTGCGTGCCCAGGACGGCAAGGTATGTATCGTCCCATTCCTCTGATGGTGCCGGAGGCGTTTGCTGAGTTGGAGGAGGGAGGGCGGGATGAGACGCTTGGGGTGCGGGGATACCAGACGGGAACCACGGTCCCTGCATGGCCGGTTGCGGGGGTTGCGGAGGAGGCGGTCCATACATCTGGGGAACATTGACAGGAGGAGCAGGGTGGCGGAATGCTTGCTGCTGGTTGAACGAGACCATTGTGCCAGGGCCTGTACTGGGACCGGGAGAACCCCTCACTTGAGGTTGCTGGAGCGGTGTGCCAGTATTGATACTTAGGAATTTGATCTGCTCTGAGAGTGTGCGAACGGATTGTTCAAGTTCTCTGATCATGGTCTGGGAAAGAGTAACGTTAGTGTAGTGGTGCAAATAATTTCAGAATGATGAACCAACCTCCTGTCCGCGCAGGGCTTCACTTTGCCAAGAGATGACTTCTTTCTTGAGGTTCAACATCTCTGCATGGATTTCCCGAGACAATTCCTGGTGCATAGAAGACGATTGTGCCTGATACGCGGGAATCAGGGTCTTGTTGATAGCTTCCTTGACATGGCGCTCGATAATCGGGGTGATTGCAGAGGAGAACGTTCGCGCAACATGGCTGGATACGTCGGGTCGAAGGAGTAACCTCTCGATCTCGGTAGGAATTGCCTTAATAGTACAGTACTCAGCGTTGCCAGGCTAGAGATTCGACGAGTAGACACACCTGGTTCATCGAGTCGCCGAGCCCCTTGGCAATCTGGCCGACGAGGACAGCTTTCACCTCGTTCTTGGTGATATTCTCAAGGGCTGGGAGAACAGAGTTCTGAACCTCCGCCTTGACAGCCATCTCGACCACTCTTGTCGTGTTCTTGGTCAACTCATTGGAAATGAGCTTCAAGAGCTTCTCCTGACGTGCGATGTCTGCCGCCTGCTCGCTAACACGAACATCCTCCAGACGTTGGTCTGTAAGAGATCAATTCAATCACCTCAAAACCCAGAATAAGGCGAATGCATACGCTGCTTGTCAAGCTCCTTGCCTACGAGGCGGCCGATACGGCTGTATAAATTCTCCTCCATCTTCTTGATCTCTTTCGACATGACTGCACCCAGCTGTGCATCATTCCCAGAATCTAGCGGTTTAGCGGAGGTTTCTTTTGCCTCTTTCTCCCTCCAGCCGACATTTTTGCCTCTTCCGCGACCACGATTGTCGTTAGAACGGCCCTCCTCACGGATTTCGGCTTCTACCTCCTCGGCTGAAGGAGGAGTGCGCATCCTCGGACCAGGGGGAGGGATCATGGGTTGAGCTACCGGTTGGACAATGCTAACTGGAGGGGCTTGGATGGGTTGCTGACGCTGGTTCCTTGGTTCTGGCGCAGTAATCTGAGGCAAGTGCGGCGTTGGCGGGAATTTGGCGGGGGACGTTGCCAACGCGCTATCAAACCATTCCTTGCGAATGAGGACCTGGTCCACGCCGGACGAATGTACGGAGAATGCCACGAGGGCGAGTTCTCCAGGGGGAACCTTTGCCGCAACGCAGGCAGCATGGGCTTCTTCGCCTCGCGGATCTGCGTCTGCAGTTAAGATGACAAAGTGGATAGTCGGCTTAGGTCCAGAGAATTCCAGGACTTGTTCGATATAGGGACGCATGTCATTCCCTCGACCTGGCGAGGACACGTCAAAGCCCAGCTTAAAAGCGACCATACTGTCACGGCGGTTGTTGGCGACCCATAACGTCTGGATTCGAGAGTCATAGTTGGCATGGCCGAACATATCCGGATCATCGGCGAATCCGTTGTTGATCCCATTTACAAACTTGATAGTGGAGAGGACGTTGCCGCTCTTATTTGGAAGAAGCTGGAAGACCGTGCCGTGTTTGCGGCCGATAACCACACCACCATCAACAAAGGTTATGGAAGAAGGGGGGTCCTCGCCGCGAATCGTTGCGGACCAGAAAGGTCTGCTGCGGTCGCGAAGGCTCCAAAGAGTGAGGGAAGAGTCACTGGAAATCGTGGCGATGGCGGAGTGTGCGATATCAAACTCGAATGCAACGAGCGACTACAAAACGGGTTGAGCTATGACACCCAAAACAAGATGAGATGAGCTTACGGCAGGCATCCTAATAGACTGGACAATACGATGCAAGTCAGATTGAACAATGGGCTCGCCATCGAACATCCGAGCGGCTTCGCTAATATTCAGCACATAAATGTCATTTTCAGATGCCACGGCCACGGTGTCTTGCTGCTTCGGGTGCCACTTTACAGAATGAAGTGCCTCCTGGCCGATAGAAGGTAGGACGCAGAGAAGAATTTGGCCACTGTGACGTTGTACAAGTAAGTCCGAAGCATTTCGTCGGCGGCCAGCTAGCGAAACGTACGGGACATCATCTGTGATCAGATCGGGCAACTCCCAGACAACAAAGCCTCCATCAGAAGTAACGCCCGCGAGTCGGTTGCCGTAGACGGCCATATCGGTTACCGACGTAGTGGGGGCAAACACAGCCGGAAGTTGAAGTAGGGTACGATCGCCGCTCGAACGAGATATTACACGAACACGACCTTCGTAGAAATAAGTAAGGTTAACCGATTTCTTGTCTATGGCAACACGTCAACACACCTTTCGTCATGGCGTAGGCAACCCAGTGCGTAGCGCCGATAGTGGTGCCGGGTAAAAAGTTAGAGTCAACTCTAACCAGAGCAATCGCCGTCGATTTTACAGCGTCACGAGGTGCCTGAATATCATCCAGCGGTTGCGCAACGTCCACGACGATCGTCTGCGGCTGGGAGCTAAAGGGACAAAAGTCAAAGCGTGCCAGGAGGTGGAAATTATCGTTGCTTACATGGGACCGGACTGGGTCTTGGCCCTGGATCCTGAACCACGGTTGCGACCACCTTCGTGTCCCTTCCAGCTCCCGCGCGGACCTGGTGAACTTTCCTTTTCTCGCTGGGCTTGGCCCGTAGACACGTGCGAAAGAGCGGGGCCGACTTGCGGCCCTAGAGGAGGCTCCGGCGCTTGTACGTCCCGCCGGACGGGAGGTGAGATCTTAGGCGGCGAACCACGTGGGGAAGGAGCTTGCGTAGGCTTCGGAGGTAGTGGCCGAGACGCGGCCTTGGATTGGATTGGCTCGGTAATTGGTGTCTCTTCATCAGGGCTATCGAAAGCGGGGACCGGGTGAGCAGACGGGGGAGCGGGTGCCTTGGAGACGCTAAGCTGCTCGAGAAGATTGTCAACAGACCTGCGCTTAGGGTCGATGACGGACGACCAAGTGTCTTCAAACGGCTCAGACGGTCCTTGCTGATGGGAGACCGGGAGAGCAGGCTTTCGGATAGGGGCCACTGAGGATGATGCAAGGGCATCGAACGGTGATACGAAGTCAAACATGGTCTTGTTTGGCTGAGGGGAACCTTGCAACTGAGATTGTCCTGCTGGGGCGGCGGCTTGAATAGCTTCAGCGGTCGTGGTCTGTGGGGTGACAAGTTCCGACTCGTAATATGAGCTTATCTCCGGTTGTTGAAGCGGGGCAACCAATGGGTAGGTGGGCGAAGGCCCAGTGGGAGGTGAAAGTCGTTGCTGAGACGTGTCTGAGACGTTAGAACGCGGAGCATTACTGTGAAAACAAGGTAAGTATGGTGTCGGGACCAAATCAACAAGCTGATTACCCTGCCATGAGCTGTTCCAGAAGAAAACGACCTTGAGACTCATTATTAGCTGCTGTAATGGGCCCAGTGCGATTGGGAGGGCCAGATGGACCAGGAGGCGTCGGAATCTGTTGGGGTGCGCTGGACGAAGAAGAACCTGCGGGAGATACGGTGCTAAGGAGAGAAAGAAGGGCGCTTTGCCTGCTATCACCTGGCGGGTTCGCAATCGGTGGGGTGTTAGTGGATGTAGACATGTTAGTGGGAGCTGAGAGAGCTGTGATAGAAGAGGCTGGAGAGGTAGGTCCTGACGCGGTCGCAGCCGCAGTAGTGTTGGTTGTGGTCATAGGGTGAGCTGGGCCCTGAAGAGGAAGGTTGGGATTGACGCTGGACTGGCCAGTGGCTGTTAAATTAGAAAAAAGAGACTCGACGTGTGTCGGTGGAGACGATGGTGCCACGTCCTTGAGACTTTGTGAAGGGGAAACGTGCTGGAACTGCGCAAAGTGTTGAGAGGACGGAGATTGGTCGTCAGGATAAGATTGGATTGGAGGGCTGGTATTTCGAGAAAAGATGTTACGGATGAGGTTGTGGTGGTCCATTCGACGCAAACTAGCCGTGGAAGCAGTGATCGCAGCGGACAGGGAGAGAAAATATGGGGAACGAGATAGAGGAAGAAAGAAAGAGGAGGACTCTCGTACTCGTCCTCGTACTCGTAACCCAATTGCCCAAGCCTCGTTGAACCCACGAGGCCAGATTCTTGACTCGGGCCCTCAAATTCTTTTTTTCACTCGCCTAGCCATGTGAAATATCATCTATTGGCTGGGTATAACAACAGAGACTACGCCGAGGCTAGGAACACGAACTCTGAGACATTTCACGCTATTAAAACAGTAATAAAATGACTCTGCCCTCGTATATGCGTGTGTTCATGTGATGCTTCCAGAAACTGCTCGTGCCGTGACCAAACAAGCGCAAACACTCTCCGACTAGATAAAAAGGGCCATCTGCCCGTAGTAGCACTGATCACCGAACTATTCTTCAGTCTACGATGTCTTCCGTACGTACCCACACTCACCTTTACTTCTTTCCTGTTTATCTTGTCCCAGGTCACACAGAACCCTGTCAATGAGCATGGAGCTTGCGGTGTGTCTACTTGCAACTGCGGCGACAGGTGGGTCTTTCAGGGAACTACTTGACCCTTTTGCTGATTCTCTTGTAGTTGCACGTGCGCGGTTGGAAGTTGCAAGTGCTGAACATATCCGTTCTTCTCAGCGAACGAGTAGTGGTGTATGAATAGCCATGGAGTAGCCTATGTGCACTTTGTCAATTGAGAATGTGTCTTGTTATCCTATACCGTGATATACTCCATGTGAACGCTGTGAGTTTGTACAAAATCGTGTTAAGCGAACTTTCATGTTGGACCGAAGTCAAATATGAAACATGTGCCTTGGATCCCTAGTAGTCATGTCCTCTGGTCCGTCGTTATATCACCCCTTAAGCATCAAGTAGGGCGCCTGCAAGCAACATGTTTGAGCCAGCTCGTTCACGTCTGATTATTGGCGCTGTACTAACCTATATCGCGGTATCTCTGATGCCGCATGGGATCGATTTCCTCCAACTGCACAAGCAGTGCCAGACACTGCTTTGTGACATTGATGCTCTCCTGTGATCCCGCGTGGAGGTGATTCTTCAGAAGCAACAGCTTGTACGTGACAAGCGAATCCATGCACCCTGCGCGACAGCGGGTACGTGAGACGGTACGGATGTCACTGGGACGGACACTCACATTTACTGTCTGGCTGCTCGGCTAGGAGTGTCTGGACGACCTCGATCTCACGTTCGAGTATGACCTTGTCATCTCCTAGCCAATGATTAGGCCCAAAGATCGTTGAAATAACAGGATAAATGACCGACCGGAGCCAATCAACCAACGATGATATAACCAAGCGCTCTGGTCCTCGGGTAGTGTGAACATGGCATTCTGAACAAGCTCGAACTCTACATGGAGATGATCGATGGGGTGTAGACAATAGTAAATATTTACATTCATACCTTTCTGGAGCGACGACGCCCTGTCAATGTCACCGCTGGCCCACAGAGAGCTTATCACTTTAGTTCTCTGGTGCCACGCGCTAAAGTTCGAGAAGTTCGCCTCGATCTTCTTCGTCGTATATGCAAGCTCCGCCTTGTCAGAGCGACGAGTGGGCATGCTCGCTACGACATAACGACGATAGTCCCACGCTAGAACTAGAGCAGAGAATGTGTCATGAGTGATTTTCTTAATGTGAGCGAGGGGACAGACAGTTGCGAGAATCTGCCTCAAGCATCTTTTCTACGATGAAAAGCTCTCTCTCCCAAGTTGACAGTCTCCATGCCTGAGCATCCGCAGAAATAGGACCTTCGGGAATATGTTCGAGACACCACCTTCTATGGTTCCAGATCCAGTAGACCTTCGGGTGGAGTTTGAGTAACTTTGTCGTCATTGCCAAGTCGTTGTCGAGCAGTTCGTGAATTTCGTGGGGAGAGCTACGGAGGATATATGGGGGCTGAATGGTGAAAATGTGAGGAGGGTGGCATACCTCTCTGGAAAGATACCGTTGATGAGGATATTCCTGCGGTAGTTCCATATTGTGTAAAATTCGGGGTTGATAACATCAGGGTGTGTCGAGAGCAGTTGCGTCGTGAGACCGAACGTCTCTTTGCTCCAGTCCTTGTTCTTCTTCTACAAGAAGCGAAGGTCCGCGTGAATAGATTATAAACAGGGGGGAGAGGGCACACCCTGGAAAGTATGTCATCTGTCAAAACGAGGTAGGCTGAAAGTTTTGCCTTGTCACGCTCGCATTTGGCGGCAAGTGCTTGTTGCGTATCTTTTGTTCGTCGGACGCCGTGCTACGGAATACGATTACAGAAACACGATTGACCGATATCTCGGTTTTTGCGTACCATCAGATCGTGCGAAACCAAGTAGTGCCTCTGAGCGTCAACGCGGGACGCGTTCTTGCTTGGCTTTGGTCGCGATGGCCGTCGCCCTTTCTGCCTCTTTTCCACTCACTCTTCCTGTTCCTACGCCTTTCACCCATCCGTCACTCATCTCAATAAAGGATTTGCATAGAGAAGAGGACCTCCTCCGCAACCCGTTTTCTTTTCGTCAGTGGTGGTCAGCAATCAACACAACACGCGAAGCACAGAATGCTCTCGTCAAGCTTGAACCTCTGTCCGACATCTCTCCAGAGACGCGTTCCCTCCTCGGCCCCCTCGCTTCGCCCGTTGCTCGCCAGTCCCTTCAACGTCTCACTTATCTCTATGAAGCTGCCATCGTAAACTTTCCTGGCTCCTTCAAGCTCTGGAAGTCTTATCTTCAGATGCGCATGTCCTACGTCTTGGGAAAACAGCTAATAAAAAAGAGGGCCGGCGGAAAAAGGAGACTTCCAGACATCAAAGACGCTCTCGAAGAGGAGCAGGAGGACATGGAACAATGGGACGGTGGTCTTGACGGCGTGGTCGGCTGGGAAGAGTGGAAGGCTTTAATCGCAACCTTCGAACGTGCTTTGATGTGGTTGCCAAAGGTGCGTCAATAATTCCCCGTACATACTCTTGAGTACTCAAAGCAGCACTGCTCGTCCCAGTTACCCAGGCTATGGTTGATGTACCTCTCTATTTTCGACCACCCAAACTGCCCCCCAGTCCTCTCTCATTCCCATGCACGTCGCACCTACGACCGCGCGCTACGAACTCTACCCCCCTCTTTGCATCATCGCATATGGGTTCGTTACCTCCTGTGGGCAGAGGCCCGAGGTGGTCTCACTACCGTCGCCGTCTATCGTAGGTATCTTGTGATAGACCCATCCGTGACGGAGCGCTACGTTGCTTTATTGCTTTCCCCAAGCAACCCCTCCCCTCGACCTCTTGAAGCTGCCAAACTGTTGCTGCTGCTCTCAAGAATGGCCGCGCGGGGAGAGTACGTCAGTTCCGAAGGAAAGAGCCCTTACCAACTTCTTGGCGACTGGTTGGACGTTGTCGAGGCGCATGCAGAGGAGGTCGGTATCGGTATTGAAGAACTTGCATCGATCAAGAGTACCGAGGATGCAGTGAATGCTGGAGCAAACGGTTCACAAAAACAGTATAATGGCAATGGTCTCATTCGTCTTGCTGGACCTCCAACCGCTGTGGGCACCGACGGAAATCCTGCACCTGTCTACGACGAAGACGAAGACCCTAACAGTCCGCGAAAGCTCGATATCGAGAAAATAGTCCGCGAGGACGGCCTTGCCGTGTATAAAGACCAGGCAGGTCGACTGTGGACGGGACTAGCCACCTACTGGATCAAGCGGGGCGAGTTCGAGCGTGCCAAGGAAACGTTCGAAACTGGCATTGCGACCGTTCTCACCATTCGCGACTTCACCCAAATTTTTGACGCCTATGCCGAATTCAGCGAGTCAGTAATCAGCGCTTTGATGGAAGAGTTAGCGGATCCAGACGAAGAAGACGAGGACTTTGATGCGAAGGAGACGGAGGAAGAGCTCGACGCGAAGATGAAAGAGTTTGAAGAGTTGATGGATCGACGGCCCTTCCTAGTCAACGACGTGCTGCTCAGGCGGAATCCGAACGACGTTCAAGAATGGGAGAAGAGGGTGGCACTTTGGGGACAAAACGACGAGAAGGTCTCATTACATTGTGTTCTCGTTTTCTTTCAGTATTCACTCATGGTGTTTGGTAGGTCGCAGAAACTTACACACAGGCGCTCTCCACTATTGCTTCGCGTAGAGCCACTGCAAATTTCCACCGCCTATATATCAACTTTGCCAAGTTTTACGAAGAAGGCGGAACAGCGTGCGAAGCGGAGGCAGACCTCGCTAGTGCCCGCAAGGTTCTCGAGAAGGCTACCAAGGTCAACTTCAAGACTGTCGAAGACCTTGCCGAGATTTGGTGTGAATGGTGCGAGATGGAAGTACGCCACGAGTAAGATACATCGGCATTTGATGACTAGAAGCAATCTGACAATACTGTAGGAACTACGATGATGCCATCCGTGTTATGCAACGAGCCACCGCTATCCCAAAAAATACAAAAGTCAATTATCATGACCACGTACGTCTCAAAAAAAATCTGGAAACCTTCCCAGGATCTTTAACAGTTTTCTTAGTCGCTTCCAGTCCAGGTGCGACTCTTCAAGTCGCTCAAGCTTTGGTCATTCTATGTCGATCTTGAAGAGTCCCTCGGGACCGTGGAGTCCACGAAGGCGGTGTACGACAAAATCTTGGAGCTCCGCATCGCCAATGCTCAGATCATTGTTAATTACGCTGGATTCCTTGAAGAGAACAAGTACTTTGAAGAATGTTTTAAAGTATACGAAAGGGGTGTAGAATTGTTCACGTTCCCGGTCTCCTTTGAAATATGGAACATCTATCTCTCCAAATTCGTCAAGCGATACGTAGGTCCTTTCTTACACACCTTTTTCGCACGGATTTTAATTTTTGTTCAGGGTGGCTCAAAACTGGAAAGAGCGCGCGATTTGTTCGAGCAGGCTCTCGAGAAGTGCCCACCGAAATCGTGCAAACCTATCTTTTTGTTGTATGCTCAGCTCGAAGAAGAACACGGTCTGGCGAAGCGGGCGATGACTATCTACGATCGCGCTACTCAGGTTGTCGAGAATGAGGATAAGTTCGAGGTGGGCTACTTTTCTCCCGACATGGGACCGTGGCTGACTATTCCAACAAGATGTTCACCATCTACATCGCCAAAGCGGCCACGAATTATGGCCTCACCGCGACCCGCCCTATATACGAGCGAGCCCTAGAGATTCTTCCCGACCGACAAACAGCCAAGATGTGCCTTCGTTTTGCCGCACTGGAACGCAAGCTCGGGGAAATCGACAGGGCGCGCGCCATTTACGCGCATGCCTCCCAATTTTGTGACCCGCGGACGAACCCGGAGTTCTGGACGGAGTGGCATTCCTTCGAGATCGACACCGGCTCCGAGGATACGTTCCGCGAGATGCTGCGTATCAAGCGCAGCGTGCAGGCTCAATTCAACACGGAAGCGAGTTACCTTGCAGCCCAGGCGCTCGCTGCAAGACAAGGTGCGGCGAAGAGTGCAGAGGAGGACGTTGCGTCGGACCCTATGGCCGCGGCAGAGCGGCAATTGGGTGGCGGCAAGGCCGGGCCCTCATTCGTGTCGGCGAAACAGCAAGCAGCACTCAAGGATGGTGAGGACGCACCACCACAACCAGCTAGTCCTCAAGATGTCGGGAATGCAGATGAGATCCATATATCTGACGAGGATATCTGATTGTCGTGTTGTGGTCTTTGTCCCCTCTATTTGTCTGTTATTTGCTATGACCGCTACACACAAAACAAAAGCGGATGATTTTTTTCACCGACTGTCCCATCGATCTACCTCGACCTCACACAAAGCTTCCCATTTCGCGTCCCAACTGTCGTCCTCAAGACATGGTTGTTCGACCCATGTATTGGCGGTCTTTCGAGACGTCTCAAAGGAGACGTCGTGCGTGCGTAAGGTGTCGAGGAGTTCAACGTGCAGTTCCAAAGAACGCCGGTACGGCCAGAGGATGTCAGACACCGAGGTGACTAGCGGGCTGTATTTTCGGAATCCTGCTCCCTCAAGTAGAATAGCGCTTCGTACCAAACTTTTCCATGGGCCAAGTGGTCCACATTGGCTCCGAGCAGACCCAGAGCCACCCTTTAGTTCTGTGGGCGTCGGCGAGCAGAATCTCCATGTCGTCGATGACGGAAGATACCTTCTGAAATTGCTTTCTCTATGGGACCACGGGAAGTACACAGAGTCGAAGGAGGAAGAGGAAAGCGCACGAGCTTTGATATGACCAGGTCTATAGCAGCAATACGCTCGTCCATGTACGAAAGCTTTGGGCTGACCAGTAGAGATCGCGGTTGCCCCCCATCTGGTACGAGCGCTAGCATATTGCTGTTGTAAAAGAAAGGGCAATCAGATCAAGGTGTACAGGAAGAATAAATGGACAGGACACACTCGAGGTCAGTTCTCGCATCCACTAGCTCACGAACGGCTTTGAGGCCATCTTTACGCACGAGATCATCCCACGTCCGACAGGTCGCACGTAGCTCCTGCAGCGAAGCGCGTAGTTTTCGATGATAGGTCGATTCTGTGGGTTTAGCTGCGTGTGGTGATCTAGGTGATTGAGGATTCTTCACGGGGGACGATGAGGGAGCAGACGGTGCACGGAACGAGGCCAATCGTGAACTCATTTCGATGCACGGGCAGCAGATCTCATCTAATCTTCTTCAAATTGTGTGTTCTTATGTCTTCGTCCAACGAAAATTTACTCCGTTCAGAGGCGGAACTCAAGCTCGACTTGGTATTACAACTCTAATCATCGCTACGGGCTTACCAACACTGGGTCACAGGCAAGGAAGAAAAAGGCAGAGAAATATAAGGATGTCGGCGACCCCATTACCCTTCCTGGCATACCCATAGACATAAAAATTCGAGGAAACTATGCCTGGATTGCTGGGAGCGACCACACGGCGCGCAAAGTCGACCTCCAGGTATATATTTATTCACCCTGCACACATTATCAAATCGTGATATTGTCGCCGCCTTCGCACGTGGCTAGACGGGGAAAGCGACCCAAATTTACAAGAGCCATTCCGGACCAGTGACGTCCCTGGTATTCTATGACAAGATGCCCGGTTCTGACGAGGGGGACCTCCTGGTCACTGGTTCATGGGACAAGGTGGAGTTCCCCGTCTCGTTTTTAGAGTCGGACTCTTTGACGTCTCCAAGCGAAGACCATCAAGATTTGGGACACAGATGTAAGCGCCTGCTGCTGGGCCAGGCCAAGCTTCTGACTGGTCTCTTCCAAGACCAAGGCTGTGATCTCGTCGACTGTGGCACACTCGGACTTTGTCAAGACCCTCCTCATCGTCCCATCTCTCGGACTGCTCGTGTCCGGTAGCTCAGACAAGTCCGTACGTTTCTGGTTAGTGAATTTGCTGATCGCGAGCCCCTCGTTATTTTTTTTTTGAGCGGGAGTGAATTATTACCAACGTTTTCTAGGGACTTATCCTCGCACGGCTCGCCAAATGGACTACCCCCAGTCGGCTCCATCTCTGCGCACAGCCGACCAGTCGAGTCGCTAGCCGCGTATCTCGACGTGACTGGTACATATCCTCACCTCGTCCTGTTCACGGCGGACACGATGGGCGTTATCAATGTGTGGGACGTGGTAAAGGACTCCACGGAAGACCGCCCCATCTGGAGGGGCAGTCTCCGCGACGAGTTGAAGTACCATCGCACGAGAATCAATGAAATCGTGTACGGAGACGGACATCTGTGGTCAGGCAAGTAAAACAGTAGAGACCGGGCTCGGTTCCCCATTTTTCTGAAAACGATGCCTTTCCTATCCAGCTTCTTCGGACGAAACAATCGGGCTGCACCTGTATCCCGTGCCAACGGATGTAAAGCGAAAGCCTAGTCCGCCAATTACACACACGAAAGCATTTAGGGCCGTCCTTCCTGTCTACCTCCATTCAAAGTTGGATCCGGACGCGTTCCCCTATCTCCTCGCAGGGTCAGGCGATTCCATTCGTGTCTATGATATCTCCTCACTCGATGAAGCGGAGCTGATAAAGGAAGTTGAGGGGCATTGGCACGACGTCACACATTTACGTATATGGCTGCAAGAATCTGCGGATGGGACGCGTAAAGACGTGTGGGTCATCAGCGGGAGTCTTGACGGTACTCTCCGCAAGTGGAAACTGTCAGGTGCAGAATGGTATCACATGACTCTGATGGATCACCTTCTCACCGAGCGTGTTAGGACTTGTTGTACCCACACCACCCGCGACTGAAGAACAAAATAACACTCCCGCAAAGAGCACGACCAATGGGCCCATAGAGCCGCTTGGCTTGACGGAAGAAGAGGAAAAAGAGCTCGCTGAATTAATGGAAGATGAAGGTGGTATTTAGATGATGTACTGGGGGTAACTTGACATAGTCAAGTACAGTGGATGTGATGAGCAATTATAGTTTAGCTTGAGGCCTCATCAAAGCGTGAGCATGGCCGAGCGTCTTTGCTGCGGTGGCTACAAGTTCATCCACACTAACAACAAGGTCAGGTGCAAGCCCAAGGACAAAGACGCGCAGACGGCTCACATATCTTTTGCTGGCTTGATATCCTAAGGGAGGATAATACCGCGAATCAGCAAAGTAACAGACAAGCCCAAAAAAAAAAAGAACCTTGATCGAAGCCGCAACTTTGCCCATCAGCCCTGCAAGGGAGGATGAAGTTCGATTGCTACTCTAGACTCGATGACGCTCGGACTCAGACTCACACATGTGGCCTTCCACCGATTTTTCGGGGTGCTTATCCACCTCAACCTGATGGGGTATTTTACCCTCGGCAACTAACTGCGATATTTCTTGCTGACGATTCTCTTCCCTACAAGTGGGTGTTCAAATGTACGAATATGCCAGATTTTCAAGTGGGAGCTTACCAGTCTCGAACGTACTCGGTCTTGCGTACGTGCATCGGCCGACCGCTATACACCAACGTTTTGACCGTGTCATCATAGCCCGACGACACGACAAGCTCCTTGTGCAGGGGCGGCGCACCGGACTCTACGCTGGCCACGAAACGAGTACCAACCCATACCCCCGACGCGCCGTAGGACAGTGCGGCAGCGAGGCCCCGTCCGTCAGCAATCCCACCTGCTGCGACAACAATGATGGGCTCTCCCGTCAGAGGGCTTTTCGCGTCTTTACAGAGATCGACGACGGCCGGAATCAGGACAGAAAAAGGTGTGTCACCGGTATGTCCGCCGCCTTCTCCGCCCTGAGCACATATGATATCAACACCTGTAAAGCGTCCCCGTTTAACGATAAGGGACATCAACTATGGAAAAAACTTGACCTTGGTCGAGAGCTTTCTTCACGTGCTAGCAATCGTTGATTTAAGACGGTAGAACTAATATTCACCGGTGGGAAGTACCTTTGGGTGACCTATCATGCTACCAGATAATTGAGAAAAAGGTCGTTGCACGTTTAGTTCGAATTTTAGCATACTTCATGACGACAATTCCAGCAGCGTGGAGCTTGTCGACCATTTCCCTCGGTGGAACGCCGATAGCACAGACAAAGAGAGCAGCTTTCTTTTCAATAATGACATTGGTGAGCTCGGACAACTGGCCTTTGGTATAATCGTACTGATGGGGCGGAAAAATGATCAAACTAGGCCATCAATAAATAGAAGATTTGACTTGCGTTTGTCTTGCGAGCTCCACCGCCAACTTGCGGAATGGCGAGGTCGATACCAAAGGGCGCATCTTTGTCTTCCAGTTGGGCCCTGAGGTCATCAACAGCTTCTCTAAGCAACCTCGGGGTATAATTTATCCCGCCGATGACACCGATTCCACCTGTGGAGGGGGTGAGTTATCAATTATTCTGTTCAGTTCTATCATCGTTTAAACACACCTGCATTGGTGACTGCAGCGGCCAGCCTCGGCCCTGCGGCGATGTTCATGCCTGTAAAAATGGATGAGAGAGGGAGAAATAAGAGTAAAGAGCCTACCTGCGAGCATGACGGGGTGATTTATATTGAACAAGCGGGTTAGAGGAGTGGTGAACATCTGGTGTGAGGGAACCATTCCTACAGTACTGGCAGCTACTGGTCCGGTTCTTGCTGGCATTTATCTCGGTGGGCCGGCTATTGAGTGAACCCGTCACCCGGTTCTTCTCGTGGACCCATGTCTCCCCCACAGGACACATGTCCAGTCAATCACCTCAAAGAGGCCACCGCTACCTGTCCCGTCGATCATGCAGCTTGGTCTAACATTCAGCCGCACTCCTCCGATAATCTATTGTCCTCGTCCGACTCAGGAACTCCCACGCCCACGCCAACACAGGGACCCCTCTCCACCTCCCGACAGGTCTCCTCCATCCCTCGCAATGACAAGGAAAACTGGGTGTACCCTTCCGAGGCGCAGTTCTACGCGGCGATGGCCCGCAAGAACCACGACCCCAAGGCGCCCGACATGAGCGTCGTCGTGCCCATCCACAACGCCGTCAACGAGCGCGCTTGGTCCCACATCCAACAGTGGGAGGCCGGCCGCGGTGGCGAGCGCTGCGGGGGAGTCCGCCTGGTCAGCTTCAAGGGCAAGCCGGGCGTTCCCAGTCCAAAAGCGAGGATCCTGACCCTCCTTGGGTGCGTGTCTTCTTCACCACTCTCCATGTCTACCCCCCATCCTAGTCTGACTCTGTGTACCGCAGATACAACCCACCATTCGATAGACACGACTGGGTCGTGGAGCGCTGCGGAACCCGCATCCGATATGTGATCGATTTTTATGCTGGCCGTTCCCTACCAGGAACCTCCAACAACGTTTCCTTCTTTCTCGACGTGCGGCCCGCTCTCGACAGTTGGGAAGCCGTCAGCATGCGCACCAGTATGTTCATGAGCAGATGCACGCGCGCAATTCGGGACGCCTTCACTGGTTCTTCTTCATTACCGCCAGCTTCTGCCAAACCCGACTCATAGCTACGCTTACTACCCCCCTCTCACTTGATAGATGTAATCGAATACCTTGGTTCTCTTATATAGTTTGCCAACCTTCCATGGTACGGACCGATTCCCGGCTGAGTACTGAGTGTGCGAACCTTTCCCACGTGCCATCAAACGTGACTCGCTTCTTTACCCTCGACCACAATGTCGACAAAGGTCTCGTTCACCGTCCGAAGACCCACACCAGAGTCGCGCGCTCCGTCTGCTGGCCCGGATTCCGATGATCCACGTTTCAAAGTGCCAGCCCTGCCACGCCATCTCATCAATGACCACAGTGCCAGTAATAGCACACCGGGCAGTCCGCTTGCAGGCAACTCACCCAAAAGGAGGGCCCCCGATAACGCAGACTCGAGCGACGAAGATGAGAACGGACCCACAGATGAACTTGTAACCGGCTTTGACCGGTTCGGGGTACAGCGGTGCGTTACAAGAGTCTCATCTTCACGACGCAGGGGTCCACAGCTCACCATAGTCGCTGCAATTAATCACAGAGCCACCCCTCGACCGGAGCCTCAAGGACCGCTCGTCATTCCCGCTCTCAAAAACCGAGATTGGCGAGAGCTCGCCAGGAGGCGACGAGCAGGCGCCAACGGCCAGATGTACGTCCCTCCTGCTGGCCAGGCGGGTACCGGTGCCGATGGGAGTGTTGGAGGACTTGGGTCACGGGATACCATCAACTCTGGGCCGCAAGTGAAAGGCCTGCAGTTGCGTAAGCGCGCGCGCTTGGACACTGCTGAAGATATGGTCGTCGAACCCGAGCCCTCTGATGTGAACACCGAGGAACAGCCTGAAGAAACTGAAGACCAACGCGCAATACGTGCGCTTCTTGCTGGTACAGAAGGTGACGACGGTCACGAAGGACCCATCGTCGACACCATTCCCCTTACAAACGGTGGTTCTACGCGCCGTGGTCCCACAGAAGACGACGCATTCAAGCAAGACGTCGACGAGCTGCCCAACGAAGCTTCACTCGCGGACTATGAGCGTGTACCCGTCGCACAGTTTGGTGCGGCGCTGCTGCGCGGGATGGGCTGGAAACCTGGAGAACCCGCAAGTAGGAACAAGAAGCGCGGAATCGTCGAACCCTGGCTGCCTCCCTCACGACCTGCGTTGCTTGGTATCGGTGCAAAAGAACGCGAGGCGTTGGACGATGGCAGTAGCGGGAAGCGTGGGCCTTCACGTCCTGAGCGCAAATACGTCCCGCTGTTACGCAGGGAGTCGTCGGACAGGTCGTCACCTCTCTCGCAACCCCCATCGCGCAGCGATTCTAGGAAGGGGTCGCCGTCGTCGTCAGAAAGGGATAGGAGGGGCCACAGCGATACCAGAGACCGACGCCGAGAGCATGACCGAGAGCGGGAAAGGGACCGGAATCGGGAGAGGGAGAGGGATGGGCGGGATGGGGATCGTAAGACCGAGCGGGAGATGGACAGAGATAGGCACAGGGACGGCAGGGACAGGACTAGACAGAGAGAACGTTCGCCACGGTCGAGTCGGCAAGACTCTGACCGCCGTGGCCGGTGACAAAGAAGGATTGTATGACTTCAAGCTCTGTCTGACCACATCTGGTGGGTCCATTACTTACTGTAGATTCTTTTCTATGAGACGGCCGAATTTTGGCTTCCCGGAATCAACACTCTGAGATTGTCGTATTCCTTGGAGCGCACTAGAACACAAGTATAACTAGTGGTGGTGGTAGAACATTCAAGTTCCTACCAATGATGCGCGACGCACTCTCCCCCGATCCGTCTCTATTGTCAGCTCATTCTGATGAAGGTGAGGGTGAGGTCACTCAGGAAGTTGAAGAGGGCTTATCCAGCGACATGGAGTATGGCCATCCTTCTCGTATCTACGTCGTCGGGACAAAGTGACTGGCAAAGGACATCCGAACCGACAGTCATAATGTAACTCTTGCCCCCAGCCTGTATAAAGGCGCTAATCAGATCAGGATTGGTACACAGGTACACATTTAACGTGGATCACGTCTATCGAGCTTGCTTTTTCAGTTTTGCCTTCTTTGTCGGTGGTTCATCTTGGGGACTCTCCTCCTCCTCCTCCTCCTCCTCCTCCTCATCATCATCATCATCATCATCATCTCCACTCACCTCCCCCTCACTGATCTCCTCGTCCTCGTCCCAGGAGCTCTCCTCTTCCTCCTCTTCCTCAGTCTCCCGCGTCATGCTGGCCTTGCCTTTTCCTGCCAGCGCCATTTTCCGTTGTACATTCCGTTCCTGCTCCTCGCGACGCTCCTTTCTTAGTTTCTCCTTGGCGGCATGTGATGCCTTTTGAGCTGCGACCTCAACCTTCGTCTTCTTGACTGAAAATCCCACAACGAAGTCAGCGAAGCCCATACTCCAGAGACAAAGGACTTGCCAAATTCGTGAAAAATGACCGCGCTTTCCCTCCCTGGCAAGCCCTCGGTGATCTTCACCAAGCGCAGTTCCATCCGCGGGCCAATCTCGTCGAGGCGCACCGCGCGCTTCTGGCCCTTGCGGTTATTCCTGCCGACATAGTCCTCCGCGAGCGACACGACGTCCGCCTCATCCTCCGCAGCCGACGACACGTCCGACGTCGCGGCGCTCTCGTACCCGTCCGCCGTGCCGCCCCGCGCCCGCAGCACATAATCCGCGACGTCCTTCTCGTTGCCCAAGTCGAGCATCGCGCCACCGCTACTACCACCGGCACTGGCACCACCGGAGGCACCGTTTCCCTGCAGGACGCGCCGCACGCGCCGCGAGATGCCGTACGGCTTGACAGTGACGCGGAAGTGGCGCCAGTCGATGGTGCCGCGCTCTGCGTTGTACGCGACGAGCACGACGCGGCGCGCGGAGGAGAGGGCGAGCTTGTGCGGTGCAAGCGGTGGAAAGAGCGTCTGGAACGTCTTCATTACGAGCGCCAGGTGCGGTGGGGCGGACGGGCCTGGCGGGGGGAAGGACGCGAGAACGAGCTTTTTTTTTAATTTTTTTTTTTGAGAAATGAATGGTGGTCTGAGAAACGCATAAAAGAGATGGGAGAAGACTGTACGTACGAGCGGCGCGCTCATAGATTCGATTGAGCTCAGGTGCTTCGCGTGGCGCGAGGACGCAATGATATCCTTCACGAGACTATAACGCTCTACACGGAAGCTAAGCGTGGGTCCGTTGGACAGGCGCAAGATGCGCAAAGAAGGAGCGATATCGGTCAAAGTGAACGCGAGGAGGTGAGTGACCTGGAGCGCAGGCGCCATGGTCAAAAAGTCTTTGAGCTTGTTTCGGGAACGTTCCTTCACTTGCACGAAAAGGTCACATCGGCATTGGGATCATAAAAGCGAGAGCTGCAAGCAGCAAAGACAAACCTTGAGTCTGGTCGCTGTGTTGGGTTCCATAACTTTGCGAATGTCACGAGTAAGTTGAGTGAGAGAGGTGCCGACGTGGCCATGCTTTATGACGAAGGATTTGGGAACATTGGCAGTGGACGACTCTTGGGGTCGTGTCCCCTTTAGATGAGTTCGATTTTTCCGTCTGCGAGGCATTCCAAGACAAGTGAGAGATGGACCGGGCCGAGTTGATAATAAGATACAAGGTGAACTAAAGGGCTACACTCGAACGGACGCGCAGGTACAGCACCGATCGGGTACTATGTAGGAGAGAGAACGAAATGATACAGCTCCAGAAGTGTGCGACGATTAGTCAAAAAATTTTACCGGATGGACTGCGTGGCTGCGTACTGACTACAGGGGTAAAGCGAGAAATGAGTGTGAGGGGGTAACTACTAATAGTTTAGAAAAAAGGTATGTAGTTCAACAGGTGATAACGATAGAGATTAAAATTCGCTGAACTGAAATCCGACAACGTCAAAGCGGTGCTGGAGGGTATTCTCTTCCTGGATGAGGCCTGGAATCTGATCTGGAGGAGGTAGAGGAAGCCGAGTAAAGTGACGTGTGTCATCATAGGATGTCACATGCGGTATGATGGGTGCCTAATAATAATTAGCACTCAAATGAGAACGAGACAGATAGGGGAATAGACTCACTCTGATCTCGCGCCGTTCTAGCGCACCCCAATCCACGCCTCGGAACCAGGGATGCTCGAGAACATCGTCTGCACCAGCGAGGAGATTTCCTAGACGTTGGGTGCGATCTGGGTGCAAGAATCCACGGATGAGATTGCGTGAGAGGGGGTCCATGTCCCTGGGCCATTGGATTTTCCCCTTTAGAATACGGTCGTAGATACCATACGCGGTCTCGTCAAAGAATGGTGGATGGCCAACCATCATCTCATAAGCAAGGATCCCACAAGCCCACCAGTCCGCGGGCTTCCCGTGGCCATCAGACTGGATGATTTCGGGGGCTAGGTATTCCGGGGTACCGCATAATGTCCAAGTACGGTCATCGACCACTTTAGCAAAGCCAAAATCGGTAAGGCGGAGGTAACCACGATTATCAAGAAGGAGATTTTCCGGTTTGAGATCGCGATAGATAATATTGAATGAATGTAGGTACTTTAGAGCAAGGACGATGGTCGCAAGGTAGAAACGGGTGACATCAGGGCTGAAGCGTCCGGCACGGCGAAGATGGGTAAAAAGCTCCCCACCGGGGACGTAGGAAAGGAGCATGTATATATTCATGCTGTCTTGAAAAGTCGCATACAAGTCGACGATGAAAGGATGTCGCACACGGGAAAGGATGCGTCGTTCCGCCTTGACGTGTTCAACTTGACGAAGGCGAATTACCTCGGTCTTTTGAAGCACCTTCATTGCAAAAAATTTGACGGAATTGGTCTGGGTAGAGACCGCGGGACGGTATTTGACGAGAAGAACACGGCCAAAGGTACCAGTGCCTAAGGAACGCCGGATTGAGTGAGAAGATAGCGATGAAAGGGGCACTGTTTACATACCTAAGGTACCCCTGACCTCGAAGTCCTGAAGGCGAAGGGAGCGATGAACATGTTCTTCTTCGTCATCGAGGAGTCTCACAGGAGGGTTGGCGGGTTGAGGAGGCGCGCAGTCACGATCCATATCATGATCTGGGGAAGATTCTGATAGTGAATGGGGTGGGGAGTGAGGTGGAGAGTGAGGAGGAGACGGGTCAGGGGAGTGGTCGGAGGATGCACTGGTGGAATAGGGCGCTTGGGGTTCAATGGTCAGCTCGGGCCCGAGGAGGGTTTTGCGGGGAGAGGAAGGAGGGGTGGCAGAGTCTGTGAGGACCATGACAGCTGAGCCATGGGGGGAGGGACGACATGGACTTTCACAAACAGGATTGGCGGGGATGGGGATGGGTAAAGAGGAAGAGCGAGTGGGGATTGGGATGATGGGCAAGAGAGCGACATCCATGAGGCGGTAACTGCCGGAAGGGTGAAAGCTTGTTGTTTTGGCTGGCAAGAGACGTCTGAGGTGGGGTAAAAAGGTAAAAACAAGGGCGACAGGCGACAGGCGAAGCGACCAGCGCAGTTGCGAGACTCGATAATACAAGTCCTTCCTATTTCTGCCCTTTCAATGGTCACGTGTCACGTCACGCATCATAATCCAAAACGGTCAGGAGGTTACAGCTCTCGACTAGGCTCGTTGACTCTATCAACGTGGGTTTCGCGTCTCCGATTCCCGTATGTATTTGAGGTTCTTAAGGCAGTTCCAGGAGTCTTCCCGTGTATCTGTGTCGTGACGCACACTTGTCCTCGAACTTACAGAAACAAAAATCTCTCTGAAGGCGATAGCTCTATCTGGCTGTACGCTCGTCCGTCGTGATTGTTCTTCGTAATGCTTATGCATGCGTAACCAGTTATTCTTGAAGTTACCGTGCAACAGTGCGCTTTCATGGGGGGCTCACTGGCATGAAGCAACTGTTACTGAAAAGGACGTAGCTTCTATGCATATAGGATCTATCTTCGTGGGTTTACTGGTGTTTTTCATTTGTGTGGGACTTATTTTAGTCCAGTGAACAGGGGTTCCCCGTACCTGCTAGCAGCGATCGTACGTATATGCGATCGTTCGGAGCTGGCACCCACTGACATGAGCAGTCCACCATCTCACTGACAGCATTCGGTGAGTTCCTCCGCAGTGGTATGCTTCGAGACTTTCGCCTTATTTTTAACTGACTTTTGTAAGGTATTGGGATTGGTATGTCTCCCCCTTCTGTTTCTTTGGTTGTGGATGCTAAGGTGTTGTCCTCGTCTTCAGTGTCCGATGCAAAAGCGTCAGCCGTAGTTGTGCATAATCTTTTCCTTGTTACTCACAGGTTTGGCATATAGGCCGAAACACACTCACGAACCGGGAAATCGCTTTCGGGCACGTTTGCCCCTCGTATCATGATCTGGGCTACGGTCTCTAATTGCCGTCCATACCAGGAATTTTGTACTGCCGCATCCTCTTGTAACATCCTCTGCGATGTCCTTATTACTTTCGGAATGATTTACACCCTCTTGAGTAACCGCTTTCAAGTTCGGAGGTACGTCCGTATCAAACATAGCAAAGGCCATTACTCTGTCTTACGCAGGGTCTCTTACTAGAACAAACGTCATCTTGCGATTTATGCTATCAATTGTGGCACACTTAACTTGTGAGCCAGCACGCTGATGTGCGTCGACTTTCCTTCTGACGATTAGGCTGTTCTGCAGAGTGTTTGCTATCTCTTGCGTCATCTTGGTCTGTTCATTTCCACTTCCCGTGTTCTCTTGTCGAATAGTGACCGAGTCCCTGAACGAAGCTCGCCAAGTATCCAAATGCGCTCTTATACGCGCCACCCTTCTTCATCATGAACCGACCCTATCTCTGTGCGTTCTTGTTCGTCATTTCTTTGCGATCTTCCTGATTCTTGACACCTAATAATAGCCTGAACTCACGAAATCACCTTCGCGAGACGCTCGACGGACAAGAAGATGTTGTCGCGTTTAGCCAGCTCAAGGCACGCACGGGTACCACAGTCCCGTGCGCCGGGCAAGTTACGACGGAAACGAGCACTAACGCGGCTATCCCGAACAGTCTTCCACTAGTCTCAGTTTCCTTCGACACGCCGATCTCCGACAGTGCCATGGCTTTCAACAGAGAAAAATACACAGCTCCCCCAGCACCCGGTCTTGACAGCATACTAAACGGGTAGATCTATCGAAACCATCAGGCCCCCTACATATTTCCTTTTCGTGCGTGTGTACCGTCCTCCGCTTGCCTGGTTGGGCCGTACTTCCAACACTGCCAAACATACTTTTTTGTTCCGATGATATCGATGGCTTGGTGAAGAGATAGCGGGCTGCTACGAATAATCAATCATTCTTGCCATCTTTCCTAAACAATGCCCTCTTGCGCGGGCCTGGATCACTTAGGGTATATTTCTGCGAAGTCAGTTGGCAAATGGAGTTATTCTTTAACGCCCTCTCTCCTCTTTCATTCCCTCAACCGCCAACGGGCTTTCTACATCTCCTGTATACAGAAAGACGCTCATCAATAACGTTCAAGGAGACCCACAGGCGGGGCTGGCATCGAATCGGGATCGTCTCATCAAGTGGCGCCAGTGACTACGGTCGCGTATCAACAACCTTCGGCGCACATCGAGTCTGTCAACGCCACACGAGTTTACTCCTCTTGCCAGTGTAAACTTAAGATCCTATCATTGTCCCACCGGAGTTGCCTCACTGACATATACGGTAAGCTCCTTGTTCAAAATCATGCTTCGCCATGATGACGATTTTAAGTTGTGTTAGTATCACAATTCGAAATTGTCGTCGTGATATTCCGACTGTACCACTGACTGTATCTTCGCCACTGATGGGTCCTCTGCGGCCTACTGGTGTCGTTTACCTACACGCGAAATTTATCAAAGTGCTTCTCACATCATCGTCTCCGTCAACCAAGTTCGCACAGTCTGGCAGGGGATCAGCGGGTTGCTCTCCGAGGTTATCGCCTTGATAGTCAGCTCGAGAAAGCAAGCAATGTTTGCGTCGACACAGTTGACACCGTATGACGGATGAGCCGGACTGATATGATCCACTTGTTACAGTGTCCCAGTTAGTCGCTTACCAATCGAATCAGGGGGTGGGGGATGCTTACAAACCATCGGGCTTAGGCAGGAGCGACCCACTCGGCTGCTGTAACATGGTGATTGCAACCGAGTGTCAATGCGAAGAACGGCATCGTTCTATTACATGCTTTCCTAGAAGTCCTTCGATCAACAACACATCGTCTTACCACCGCTACAACTCCTCTCACAAAAACCTCATCATCGCTTCAGTCATCTCCTCTTCTGCCTCTGCTCTTTTCCAGCCGCACCACGTCGGGACTACTCAGCACCGCATCGTGATGGTTCCTTTGACATGCCTCCGTGCGAACAAGGACCACGTCCACGGTAAACTCGCCAAGACATACTGCGCGCAACGTTCGAGCGTACCGGGAACGCTCATAATATTGGAGGCTACTTTCATCACTCAAGCAGCCGGATATGCGAACGTACCAGGTATCTGGAACGACGTGCAAATCACTGGATGGAAAACGGTTTGAGTTTCACCACGTTCCGCGATGATTACTGTGCACTGGATTTATCGCACAAAGATTACTGATGCTGTCCACGCCAATGGTTCTTACATCTTCCTCCAACTGTGGGCCCTTGGACGTACTGTCGACCCTACCATCCTCAGGCAGGGAGGTGGGTTTGATCTCGTTGCCCCCAGTGCACCTCGGTGGCGGCGAGCCACATTCCGGCGTTGTTCCACGAACTTACGACTACGGAGATCAAAGAATAAGCTTAACTGTACTCGAAGGCAGCAAGCAACGCCATCGAGGCAGGCTTCGGCGGCGTGGAGGCCCATGCAGCTAATGGCTGCATCCTAGACCAGTTTTTCAGACGGTGTCAAATGTGTCAAATGAATGGACGGATGAAAACCGGGCGCAATCGAACGAAGCATCGTGGAAAATGTGGGGTGATCGTGCTTACCTTGCGAGGTGGCATGGATGATGACGCTGCAATCAACATAGTGGAGAAGTACGAAGGTTTGGTCGCATTTGGCCGCTACTTCATTTCAAACGTAAGTCGTGTTTTCGGCAATTAGGCCATTTTTCAGATCACATCGCAGCCGGATCTTTCTTTGCGCCTGAAGGAAGGACACACTCCGACGCGCTATAACTGTGATACGTTCTACACTACGGAGTCTGCAGCTAGATACATTGGTTATCCGTTCGCCAACGACGTCGTCGCTCTGCATGCATAGTGATACGTAGATGGCTGAGTGATAGAGTGAGTGAGTTGGGCTGCATAGAATTTACCGTAGTTATTATTAGTTCGGATTCTTTCGAAGTGTGACATTACATAAGACACATCATGCCGTCGTTCGCAGTGTTGGACAGTTGCCGACTAAGGTCAAGAGTCAATGTCATCACATGTCGACTAGTCGGTGACTAGTCGCCGACTGTGGAACGACCATGACTTTTCTCATCACGTGACAGTAGCACATTCCGGAATCTGTATTGAGTAATATCGTACGATTTCTCTTATTCCATACCACAATGACTCATAGTGGCCGGTCATCTAATCGTTCTTGGGTCCGTGACTTCTTTAAGGACCACCCAAAACTTGCCCAAAAAGCACCTGAAGCATACTCGGGCACGCAGACAACCCACGACAAAGCAAAAGTATACTGCAAGCTCTGTTTGGTCAAGCACGTCAATGAGGTCCTTGAACAAGACACAAGAGCTGTTGAAGCGGGTACTCGGCAGTTTGTTCGATCCAATGATATGATCGAACTGGAGCGTGCGTAACACTATCACATCAAAATTTCTTAGCTCAATTTCTTTTCGATTAGTTTTTTCGGTTAGGCAGAATGAGGCTGGCCGCGGGTGGTTATCAGCACGTACAGAGGGGCTGGTCAATCATCTTCGACTCTGCGATCTTCAGCCCCCAGCAGTGCTTGAGAAAGCTCAGGCACATAAAGATCGTGTGTTGGGAACCACTGCAGCTGGCAAAAGGACCCGTCACGATATGGAGGAAGAATCCGAAGATCCTGAGGCATCGTCATCGCTATTCCGACAACGCAGCATATCACCGTATCCGGGTCAACTACCTGCGTTCCATGTTCAAACACCTTCTGAGACCTTCCAGTCCCCGTACACCCTCTCGGTCGTATCAAGGGGATCTTATTCTGATTTTGAACGAGAGCCCTCTGTTGCCTCCTCTATCTCCACCTCATCGTCTAGCCGCGGTGCCTCTCCCTTCAACTTCCCGCAAATCCCATCTCGATCTCAATCTCGATCTCGACGCGGCGCGTCTCGTCCCTCTTCACTTAACCCTCAAGCACTCGCCGAACCGACCTGGTCAGACATACAACAGGCGCGCTTTGAGGAACGAATCGCACGCATCACTGCAGCGGCGGGATTTCCGCTCTCGTGGGTGGAAAACCCAGAGTGGCTGGATTTTTGCAACGACTTTGTTCCGCAGGCCAAGTCGCCAAGTCGAAAAGTTCTTACCAAACGTCTTCTGCCGCGAACACTCAACGAATTACAACAGAAGGCAAAGCAACGGGTAAGTGGCAAGAACGCAACTGCCTCGTGCGATGGCTGGACAGGCGAAAATTTCCATCATTACATCGCGTTTATGATCATGGTTGATAAGAAGGTATGGCGCTTTTATTACGACGAGCACACTGTATCTGACTAGAACTAGGTCCATACAGTGAATGTTCATGACGCGTCTAACGAAAAAAAGACGGCCAACAATCTATATAATCTAATGGTGGAAGTACTCGAGCGTCTTCAGTCAGAATGGAAGGTCACTGTTGTCGCGTTCACGACAGATGCATCTGGCGAATCTTGAAAAGCACGAAAGCTACTACTTGCGCGTTTTCCACACCTTGTATGCCCTGACTGTTTTGCGCACCAGGTTTGACTTTTTATTTATTTATATTCTTCGTTATACTGACACAATCGTTTCAAAGGTGAACCTCATTGTCGGGGACTACTTCAAGGCCGAGTCGATATATGTCAAGCATAGCAAGATGGCCTCAGATCTCATCAGCTGGCTACGCAGCAAGACATACGTCCTTGCCCGCCTTCGGGAGATTCAGACGCAAAACGGACGGCCGCCGCTTACTGTGATTCGCGCGGTCTTAACAAGGTGGACAGCACACTACCTCGCCTTCAAGCGTCTGCTCGAGCTCGAGCTCCCTCTCCGAACCCTCATTACTCAAGACGCAATGGCTTCATCCGATCAACAGGTCTTCATCTCTCCGGGCTTGACAGCAGCAAATAAACGAAAGGCGCGTGAAATGAAAGCAGTCATTGAGGACAGCACTTTCTGGCACTCATTAGCTCGGTACGTCAATCCGAGATCAGTGGTATCGGTCTAATATTTTTTGATACAGCCTCAAGACGCATCTTGAACCCCTTGCGAGAGCCGCAAATGTGGCCCAAGCGGCATTCTGTCGTTTGGATCAGATCTTGCTCACGTTTGGCTCCCTCAGCATATATTATCGCGAAATCATGGATCAAGACCCCGACAATGCCATCGGATGTACAGCTATTCTCGACAGCATCGAGAAGCGGTGGGCGAAAGCAGACCAGGACATCTTCATTGCAGCCGTTCTTTTAAATCCGTTTGTCAAAACCGCCGCCTTTTCTCCTCGAGTTTCGTTCCTCACACGAGCTGGCGTGTTTACGCTGCTGAAGCGTTTGTATCAACGCTTCTTCTCCATCACCGAGTCCCCCGACCAGCTGTCCGCCAATATAAACACACTCTTCACAAACATCCAGGACTACTTCAGCGAGCATGGCGGCGACTTGGCAGCGTATGCTGGTCCCATCAAAGATAGGGCGCAGGCTAATGGCGTGTCCCCGGATCCGGTTGAGCTATATGAGGGAATGGTTCCCATCACTGCCGGCTCCCCCCCAACACCACTCTTTAAGCTCGCACTTCACATCTTGTCCATTTGTCCTAATTCTGCCTCATGCGAGCGGTTGTTCAGCGTCTTCGGCAACACTCTCACAAAGCTCAGGAATCGTCTAGGAAAGTCCACCCTCACCTCACTCGCGGAACTGAAAATGCACATACGCGATGAACACGTGCGCAACGGCGATACCAAACAGCGGCTGAAGCGCTTCTACGGGACCACATCACGAGCAAGTCCCTCCTCAGGTCAACTGGAGTCCCTCCTCACCCCGCCGCTGCTGGACGATGAAGCAGGAGACATTGCAATGGATATTGATCCCGTGTTGCAGCAGTTGTCGGATGGTGAGACTGACGATTTTAATCGCATTACAGAGTCTTTCGGCAGGCAATCAGACTACGACAATGACGACGGGGACGGACAAATGCCGTCAACCATTTCAATTACGATTGTCGACCTTTTTAACCACGCAGAAAAAAATTGGATATCATTACATGAACGCAGCGCGTCTCGGAGCCTAAACGAGGAACTGGAGCTCTATGAGCTCCTCAACTCGGACCCAGCAGGAGTGGAAGGTGTTGACGTAGAGATTGATCACGCTCTGGATAGTATATTCGTTGTCTAGTATGCACGCGCGACACGACTTCGTTTTTTATGCATACAAATTAATTGTCGAATTGGGTGACACCGATTACCTCACTAACTGATGTAGGCGTGGGAACAGTCACGGTCATTTGCGGTCACTGACCCCATGGTCAGATGACTTTCCTGACTCTCACGACTAGTCACTGACTGGCACAACACTGGTCGTTCGTACGCAAAGCCCAAATCAGCCGGGCAGCCAGCGTATTTGTTTCATCTGTGACTATGGCTGCCTAGATATACGTGGCTCTACTTCCAACGGCCGATCGATCGCCCAGCGATGAGATAGAGAACGTACTGTATACGTGTGAGTAGACCGATCCTGCACGAGCTTCAAACAACAAGTCGCTTGGTCTCGACACTTTTACAGTACAGTAGTTTCACTTTACCTTCGATCAATGCCTTCGACGCCTAACTGACTTAACCACAACTGTATATATTTACTTCACCACCACACCACCCTCAGTCGACATCACCTGCTCTACCTGTCGAGTTGGGCCCAGAAAAAGGCACCAATCATATATTTCGACTCCAGGTGGTACAAAGATCTTCAACGCTAATACACAGGCTCATTCGGATAGACACTGTCAGAAAGGCAGTGGGGTCGTTTGAAACACTATTATACTTGGTTCTGGTTGGCAGCAGAAATCGACAACAGATGGACGAATACGTACGATGTGGCCACCGAGCACGCACGTTCATTTTCCTTGGGGTCTTCCCGCAGCGGGCCTGGAAGCGGGGCCTTTCGGGCGAAAAGGGGAAGGCCTGGAGTACGTTAGTTTGGGTAGTAGGTGAAGTCGCTGTTGTCGACGCACTGCTCAGGAGATGATGTGTCCACCCTGGGTTGTGTTTGAGCACTATATGAGGCAGATGAAGTGAAATACGCCAGACGTACGACGAGGGCACAGGTGGGACTGTGGCGGAACTGCTGGGCACCAGAAAGATCAGATCAAGGAAGATGCTGGGCTGTCCGGCAAGAAAGGTACTTACTTCACAACGCTGCTGGTTGTCTCGGAGGATGCGGACATATCGAGTTGTTAAGCTATTTCACAGCAACGACCGGTAGATTCGAGTCGTAGTCGTGCGAAATCGATTTCACGGTGACGCCGAAATCACGTTCTCGTTCACCAGACGAGATCCCTCGTGACCTGACCCGTAGCCGCAGGCAGTTTAGCGCGTCTACCATCATCTCATTCCTTTTATTTCTTGCACGTCTGTCAAACCTCACGCCCATTCCTCCCAGCGCGGGCCAGAATCCGTCCAAACCCACCGTTCTTTTTGTCCTATGGAGAGGCTGGCTGCTTTGCCTTGGTGGCCGTGACAACTGCGCTCGCGAATCGCACTGCACTAGGTCCGCTGCCATAGGGTTCGGAAATGTGCACAACGTTGACGCGGCACACCTACGTTTTGAGTCGCATTGCGCGCACGACCACGTGGGACGACCCGCGGTTGCCGTCGATGGTCGACGCGGACGCGTGACTACTGGTGGAAGATCATCTACTTCCAGCCGGCGGTGTGCTTGATTACTGACGCCAAGTGCGACATGCGCGTGCACTGCGAGTGGGTTTTTGAGGACAGCTTTGTGGCAAACATGTGTCTCTGGCCGGATGACCACAGCAAGCGGTTCACGGTCTAGTTCGAGGACGAGGACATGCTCAACTATGGCAGCGTCTCGCGCGAGTGATTCTTCTTCCTCTAGCATACGATGCTCAACCCAAGCTACGGCCTCTCGGTGCACGACAACTACACACTACAGATCGACCTGGCTTGACTATTTCAAATTCACCGGCAGCCCATGGTTCCTCAGTGCACACTTCGTACCAGGTTTCTCCAAAATGGTTCTCAGCAGGAAGGGCCTTGAAGCGATAGACCATGAGTTATACAAAGGCTTCACTTGGATATTGTGCGTACTCATCATTGCAGTCGTGGTGTTCGGTTGATGCCTCATTTTGTCACATGGAGAGCGATATGATGGGTATACTTGACGAGACATTCCAAATTTGCCACACAATCTCACCAATGACCACAGTGCCGGCAATAGCACATCGGGAAGTCCACTTGCAGGCAACTCACCCAAAAGGAAGGCCCCCGTGGCACAGAACCAAGCAATGAAGATGGG
>JAFKAC010000019.1:600000-907742 GCA_025766275.1 Lactarius indigo | reverse complement strand
TTATGGAATAGTTATCTGCATTGTCATGTTTGGCAGCTTGCAATGCCATCTCAGCATTGCCTTCACTCCCTTTCTGTTGTTGTCCCTTCCAAACCCTCAATGAAAATCCTCAATGATGGTCCATTGGTACTCCAATGACCTCAGGAACTTGGCCTTATAGGGCAAGCTATTGACTCACACATCCGTTCTCGCTCACTTTGCCTCGCCTCATACTTCATCCTTTCTCTCTCATCTCGTCGTCGAATCTGTCATTCCTTGCCTCGTCATCCTCCCTGTCTCTTCCGCCATCGTCGGACGCCACCCAATTGCCCATACTGGGCTAATGTTGCCTTCAAGCCCCCCAACTGTGATGCCAACAGCCTACCAGCTTCCACCACTCACCATTCCTTGCTCTCCCTGCTGTCTTCATTGCCTCCTTCGTATCTTCACCCTCAACCGATCGACTTCGCATCATCGCCTCTCAAGCCACGACTTTTCGTTGGATCATTCTAGTTTGCATTCTCTGTCTCAGGCACAGGCACACCCACTATCTTTTTGATTTTACTTTTCTTTTTCTGATGATTTCTTTGTACTCATAGTGCATGTCATCGTCACCACTGGCGCTATTCTTCGGACATGTTCCTTTGCTCACCGACTCCCCTGTTTCCACCTATGACTCATGTACTTACCTCGCGTTTACCTCGTGTTTCCGCCCCTGACTCTCATCTTAACCTTGACCTTTCGTTCACTTTCCCCCACCTTACAATTTATCCCTCACACTTTTCGACTTAGACATTTTGACTCACGTTTGGCCTTAGTTACTGACCCTTTGTATAAAGGCTTTGGATTTGTGTTCGGAATGTGCAGTTGATTTCCCCTGTCCTCACTCTCACTCAGCTTCCATGTAACTTCAATCTCTCTTTGGGTCAGGTATATGAAGAAAGACACCTGACGCATTGTTTTTATTCACACTCACCTTCCTCCCCATCTTCAAGATCAATTCTTTACTCATTATTTGAGTTAGTGCTACTAACTTTTCTCTTTGAATTTGTAGGTCTTTTGTTTCACGATCATCATAGAGACTTCGTGCTAGCATCCTTGTGCATCCCTGAAATCTCCTCTGTCTTGCCCCACTTCCCTTCACATTTCTGACTTTCCCAACCTCACTCATATTTCGTTTCCATTTTCGCGTTTTGGCTTAGTCTCAGAATCCTTGGCTGTGGCTCTTCCATTTTCCTTATCCCCCTCTTCTCCACCCTCTTCCCATGTTTACTCACACACGCACTTTTGAGCACATTTAATGCTCACTAGGTGGGGTAGAACCCCTGCCAGAAAGCCTGCCAGTGACACCAATGAGAGAGTGTCCAGGATCAGAATCTGCATAAAATGAACAGTTGCGATGTCTATACAAACACTGGATGAAGGGCCAGATAGCCCTGCCTAGTTTGGAGAGGATCACGTGGCACCAGTACCTGGCATGCCAATGCTGTGTCATGAAGTCTATGTCTAGATTCTTGACTTCAAGAGCCATTGAGTCACAATGTCTTGATATCAGGTGTTGTGTCAAATGTATTCCTGGTGATTTACTTGATATGATGTGAATAATATTGAAAATATACCTCACAATGTCTTTATGATGGATGGTTTACACTCATTGTGAATTACATTAATGAATACATGCAAATTATATGACTGGATACATTGTAAATGTCATTATCACATATTGTGTGCTCTCATTCTCAATTTATTGTAGATTACCCTTGTAAATGGAATTACAGTATTTTATGTGCTTAATTTATAAGCATTTTTGAAAAAAGATTTTAATTAAATCAGCATGAAAACTGACTCAAAATCCTGAAATGCCCGCAGTGATAGTCATCGATGCAAGCACAAATGTGGATGTAATTCTTCTGTCACTTGAGTACTGACCTTTTCCATTCATCAAAGGTTTCTGGCTTGTCTAGGTCATACACTTTTTTATACAGCATCTTTGGGAGATTTTTGGTAAAGAGGTCAATCATTTGTGGATCATTGAGACGATATCCCGCCTTTCGTGCTGTGTCTTCAAACTTGTTGACATATTTGTCAATGTCGCCCTCCATCATTGTAGTGGTATGACTTATCGTGACAACTAGACCAAGCAAAAGAGTAACTGAACTGAACTAGTGCACACTCAAGCCTAGCGCGGAGACAAGTCACGCGCCGAACGTACAGTCACAGTGGAGGATAGACACACTTGATACCTTTATGCAAGGTACTATGTCAGGTGATCACACTGTGGCACGCTGAGTGGAGAACCAAGAGGACAAGTTGGTTCCACTCAGGACAGCTACATAAGGGTTTATATACACTGCTGCGGCTGAGTTCGAATTACTATAGAACCTTATTACTAAAGGTACATGTAATAGTAATGAGTCAGACGCTGACGCGTCGTGTCTAATAATAGTGTTATCTATTGTGCTGACTGATGCACAGTCATTAGCGCTGACAGAACAATGACATGTCCTTATCTATGAGTCACAACCCTATGACAACGTAGTCTAGACCTATCTAGAACCTTCCCTGCTTATCATCCAATGAGAAACTACTATACTAATGTGGAAGGTGACCTCAAGAGGTAACATCCGATAAGGAAGTTTACTATCTCACGGTCGCGTGCTTGTGGGTGCACATGTTGGCATCACGTGACTGACCATCTTATCATATCTAGTGATAAGGACTTTTGGATGTTTGACGCAACGTTAGAGACTCATATCTCTGCCAAATAAATCCATAAAAATATGGAAAAATAAGGCAAAAATAGAGCGTCCGTGACAATCATCTTGAGCCCTTTGCACAAGAGTGCTTGAGCTTGTTCTTGTTCAAGGGTATTGACAAACCTTTGATTGAATCTGTTGGCTACCGCATTCCACAAATCCCTTGTGTATTGGTCAATTCCTCGTTGTATTTGCCTGTTTAGCCACTTGAGGAAAGAAAGTACCCATTCACTGACAGATACCCCCTTGATGTAAGACAAGAAAAGGAGGCATCGTCGGTAGTTGTTGCACATAACAGGGGCATCGAGATTCATGCCCCAGTAAACATGCCACTGGGTCAGGAATGCATCTACTTTAGTTCTGTCCCCATTGAAGATAGTGGGAGGCTCACCAGTTAATTTCTCATGACCATTTGGGGCATGTCCTCCTCCTCCTGTTCCGCCACCGGGTGGTCCACCATCTGGTGGTCCTGTCAGATATCCTTCCACCTCTTGGCAGGTCTGGCGGAATTCCTCCGCTGCCTCATCTGTAGGGGAAGTCATCCCCAGGTGGACCTCCATTTCCAGGAGGTGGGTCTAGTCTTTGTGTCCCAGTTTCTCTGGATGGTGGATCTGGTTGGTCGGGTCCTATGGCTCGAAAGATTGCCACGTCATCTGCAGTCATTCACACCCCAGTTTCTGGGTTTATTGGCATGAGGACTTCTTGCATTTGTTGATGGATGGCTGCGGTGGCTTCTCGCATGGCAACTTCTTGTATGGTGTGGATTTCTTCTTCAGTCATGGTTGCCATTATGTCCTGGGTTGCCAGTGACTGGACTTGTATGACTTCTGGCTGATTGTGGAGAGTAAGGGACGCTCAGCTCGTTCGACAGTGTACTGCTTGATTGGTCCAACCAATGCTGGTGCTACTTCTTCACTTTCTTCCTCAGTTTCTTCACTGACAGCTTCTCCTGTAGAGTGTTTCCATAGTTGTCCATCGATCAGACCCCAGTCTGCTCTTGAATTTTGTTGCCTTGCATCAATATCGCCCTGATAGTTTCTTCCTGCAGGCTGTACAATGTCCCACATGTGATCTATGGGATTCCACATAACTTCTGTCCAACACAGATGGTCGAAATTAAACTCAACAGGGCAGAACCTGGTAGGTCCATTGAATTCGACGAAAATATCCTGTTTCATCTCCTTGTTCTCTCCAACAGTGCCACTCCTAGAAAGTGGGTGGGAACATTGCAATCTCCTCTTCTGTCTAAGTGGTATGGATGGAAGCTTGTCCACTGATCTCTTATAGTAATTGCTGCCACGATGGTATCTTAGTCTTAATGTAACACTGTCACAACATTAGCTCAACTTGAGCTTGAGTAACAAGGCAGCACAACTTAGCTGAACACAATGCATGAAGGCACACAACTTGGAATGCTTCAAAGGCAATTGGGGATGTTTGCAGACACCCTGCTCAAAGGCGATGAAAGGAAAGCATTTCTTGAGAACAATGAGAGAACCAGACAAGTGACGATTGAAGAAGACCAAGATGGCATATCTTGGTCTTCACGAACTATCTTAAATACAGTTCCGCACAGGCTTTCAAGCACTGCTCCACATCATAGTAGGTAGCATCCAACAAATCATGTAAGTAGAGCAAACCCTAATACTACTACTAGTAGTACTAGGATCAAGTCAGTCATCAGTCAGCTATCTCCCCACATCTCCTATCATCAGTCATAAGGGCCATCACAAAGGCCAAGTCCACAACAATCTACCTTACCACTGTAGTCACAACCAGTACAGTAAGGGTCCTTGCCAAAACATAACACACTACCAATGACAACCCTGATGAAGATGATGACCACCTGGGCCTCCCCTTCTTCCCAAATATAGAAACCTCAGCTCATTTCCACCCCCTCTATATCAACCAACCTGATGGTACTAAAGTCCTGGCCAAGTACATTGCCTACACTAGTAACCATCAAGATGTCAAGGGCTGTATGGGCAGAGGTCAGCCTGTCTATAGAGAGCCTGTGTACCTAGATAGTCTTTCAGAGGCTATGCCATAAGTCATGTCAGATGATCAGATGCAGCAACTCTCATGTAACAACCCTCAGGCATATGCTGTAGACAAGGCACTGTGGGATCTCAACTCCCCACAGCTAGATGCAAAGATCTCTCACCTCCACCACTGTATGGAACAATGGGCTACTCTACAAAGGCAGTTCACCAATTTGCAGGCTCAGTGTAATCAAGTGCATGGACTGCTATTCAACACCATATCTGAACTCAATGGAGTATGTGGATGGCTGGAAGCTGCTCATGCCTATACCTGGATTGCAGAACACTATGCTGACACATGGCAGCAACCTCACCTCTTCTGTCACCAAGACCTTCCCTTTCCCCCTTGCCCTGGAGGACCTGTAGAGATGCCTCACCTCCAGGAGAATCACAATGGAGACCTGTGCTGGTGCTGTGATAGTCACTATTATCTCAGCTTCAACTGCCCCTGGACCAAATGATACTGCTACCATTGCCACAGTACAGGTCACTGGCCCAACAAGTGCCTATGGTGTCATCTTGAAGAACAGCCTGGAGAAGAAGATGCTACCAACAAGTGGTGTGGCAAGTGCTTTAGGCATGACCCCAGACATGTGGAGATCTGCTGCCCTGTCTATGAGCAGTGTTGGAAGTGTGGAGTTCATGGACAATTCCAGTTCCTTCATACTCATCACTGCTGGGAGATTATTGCAGAGAACTACAACTCTGACTGGGTAGACAATGACTTGGTACAGACCAATGACCCTGAGCCAGATACAGACTGTTTCTAGGGACATCGAGACAACAAGGACTCTGAAGGGAGGGTAATGTTATGGACTAGACCTGTTTTGGACCTTACTTTGATTTCTTACTTCCACTTGCATTTGCAGGAAAGCCTTTCCTTTCTTGGCTTTCCCATTCTTGGACTTGCTGCACACTAGGAGCCTTAAGATTCTCTCCTAGTGCAAAGTGAGACAATGAGACACTCATTGTCCTTATAAGTCTTTATTACTACTATACTTGGGCTAAATGCACCCTTTTAAGGCAGGTGTCTCACTTGCCTTTTATATCCTTGTTTCTTCTCACACTTACTGCAAATAGCTGTGCACATCTTCTCCTTTTTCCTGTGCCTGCTGCAGATTGCTGTACTTTCTTCTCATGCTTGCTGCAGATTGCTGTGCTACTTCTCACACTTGCTGTGGATTGTGCCATTTGTTTGTTCCACACAAACAAACCTTTTTCTATATAAATCATGGCCCTAAGTAGCTTGTATCCTTAGACTCGACTTCTTTACCATCACAGTATACATTGTTTTCCCATTCCCTTGGGGTAACTCTCTGCTGAATTGTCAAACCTCTTGAACCCTTGAACTCCACTCACATCTTGAGTATTGTGTCATACTCTGAGATCCTTGTTAACCACTTAAACCTTGCCACTACTGGCTGAACCCTTGTTCATTGACATAGAAAGGCCAGACTTGCTCACACCAAGCTGAATGCTCCTACTGTAATGTTACATATAGCATCCATCCACTTTGAGCTTAAAGACCCATTTGGATTTTACTGCCTTACAGTTAGGTGGGAGATCCACTAACTCCCAAGTGCCATTCTTGGCAAGTGCATCCATTTCATATTGATACACCTTAGTCCACTCATCTGCATCTGCAGACCACATGGCCTCTGCATAAGATGCAGGGTCTCTGCCTACATACACAGCAGCCAATAACTCCACATACCCCAGACACCTGATTACCTCTTACTGTTATAGTCACAACCAATGAGTAAGGGTCTTATAAGCAAACTATAACACCCAAAGCTAGAGACTAAAATTAAATAGATGAGATAAGAGTTCTACACAGACATAAGCAGTTCTACAGTATGAGTGGTCAGGAAGAGAAACCAGTCATAAGAGAGTGCAAGAATGATTGTGTCACTTTTAATGAATGGCCAACTCAATACCCCACCCTACAAGCAGTAATGCTCTTGTCGATCATCTCTAGAAAATCCTGCCATTGTGTAAGCAGCTCCGGAGCATCCTTCAGGTCAGCCTCACTAAGCCAAAGGTCATCTTCAGGGCCATACCCCTCATAGCGAACAAGGTAGAGGATCTTCCCATTTGAGCTTGGTGCCTGCTTTACAATGTGCGACAGTATCCATGAGGGGTCCGGATCTAATGGGTCAACAGGGGGCAGGGCAGCGCGTTTAGCGCGTGCCCTTGCGCGGATAGCCGCATCTGCTGGGAGCCATCCGATCGGCAAAACGGCAGAGGGGGGAGGAGGACGATCCGCAGAGAAGTTACGCTTGCCAGCAATATGCAGACGACGACCTTTGATGTTAGGATGAGCCTTGCGTGAATAGACATCACACTCGCAGAGCGAGTGCTCGAAATCGACAAGCGAGAGCTGATGAGTGGAGCCGATGGACGGACGGCGTTCATGGGAGATGCCCAGACGAGCGAAGTGAAGATCCTGTGAATCATGTAACCACGCAAGTGCTTCTCCATATACGCCGTTCACTTCAGGGCCAAAGATCTTGGTCAGGCACGACGTCGCACCCGGACCGCAGATTGCCCAGTCCTCGGGGTAGCTTAGGCCTGGGATCATATTGAGATCGAGAAGAAGTCTGCAGACGTCAGACGGGGGAAGAGGTCACATGAAAGGGGTATGGAGACGTACTGAAAGGAAAGGAATTCGCCCATACTAGGATACAAAGAGATCCGTTCCCATGCATCACTCAGTTCGGACAGTTGGCCAAGCTGACCGGGAAGGTCACTTTCCATCATTACTTTGAGCAAACGCAAATGATTTGCATAATTGGCTTTTGTTCCCCCGAGGGAGGTCCCGCCGAGCTCTGGTGCTGGGAGGATGTAGGAAGCTCCGTAAAGCTTGTTGTTCTGCCTGTACTCCTCATAGAGGACGGCTTCGTATGCAGAGAGGTCGAAGTCGCGCCACGTTAGTTCCCCAAAGTGATTCAAGAGTAACTCCCATGTGGAAATGCGATTGAAACAGCGGAAGAGAATCACGCGGAAGCATGTTTCATGAAGGTCTTGGTCGCCCTTGCCAATGACGTTGCAAATGATATACTGGGTGACGCGATCGTAGACACGGAAAACATTGGTGAAAGCATGCTGGCGAAAAATAGGATCGTCAGTCCACGGCCATGGTTGCCCTGCGAGACGACGTTGGTGAATGGCATGACGCTCGGTCATCCATAGAAATAAGGTGTCAATAACGGGGGATAGTTTCAGCTTGCGACCGGCAATGTCCACGATGGAGCCAGGGCCGGGGCCAAATTTCTTTTTCCCTGTTCTGGTTTGCGACCGTGATGTCAATGGGGTTGAGGTGGCAGAGAAGCGCGCCATGATGAGGGTCCAAACGCAAGGAAGAAAGGAAGTTGGCGAGCTTGACTGGATCCGAGCATCGCGTCGCGACTCGAGACGTGGCGGCGAAGACGTGGATTAAGTAAGCAATTTTATTTGAAAAGAAGGCGAGAGCGCCACCACGTGATCATTTTGGTAGTCATCCGTCTTCGGCGTCGGTCTTGTAAAAAGTGACGAAGTCTCGCTACGGTCCCTTTCCTTGGGTACTGTATATTGGTAAAAGAAAAGAAAAAAAAAATTCAGTTCAGATCTTGAGATCTCGGCTTCGATCTCGAAGAATATTCACTTAATCAGGCACATCCGGTGTCCGGTGCCATGCGGGCATCAAGGGTGCCAACTTGGCAACTTGGTTATGCCTCGCACAAAGTTACAGACTCATCTCTGGCGATATATTTTTTTCTTTTACAGTATCCTGCCGAGACCAGTGTAATAGGCTGATAAGACCTGCTGCCGTCCTTTCCTTGCTTCGCACAGTCTCTTATTTTCTTCGGGTTGCCTATAATATCGAAGGTCTGTACTTCTCCCGAGAACCCGACAACCTTCATGTCTCATCCCTTGCTTTACCCAACAAGGCCCCCACTTATCTCCCTCCCCGATCTCCCTCTTGAGCGCTCAAGACGCTGTACGCCTTTATCTCTCCCAATATTTAACGTCACTCATCCCTCCCCCCTCAAGCTCGTTGTTATGGTATGCTCGAGTCAGGCGAGACCTCCATTGCGCCTCAAGACCAGGCTCCCTTGACTAAGCGCTCCCGCAAAATCCTCAACTGTGAGCCATGTCGAAATAGCAAGCTCAAATGCGATCGGTGCGGCCCGGCCACTGGTTCCATTTCCCGTCCTTTCACTGATAGTCCGAGTGCAGCAACAGGCCATGCTCCTCCTGTGTGCTTCGAGGCGAGTGCTCACCGCCCCCTCGCTGCTTTTTCTGATTGACCCGATTATAGGGCATGCATCGCTCTGTTATTCTGCCGACGATAAGGACCCATCCACTAGTCCACGAGGATCTCCTGTGGCATCGTATGTCCTTTGTACCCATCTACCTACCCTGTGGCGTAACAACCAGCGCTCTTTGATATCACCAGCGCCGACCCTCCTTCAACGAGTACCGTCAATGCCACATCAGAGTTCAGGAAAATCCGCCAATCTCTCTCACTCCTCGAGTCCCACTTGACCACGATGCAGCGCACACCTCGACCCTCATCTGATGCGCCGTCGGGGGACTCGCGCGCTCAACCGCAGCGGGGCCTCTTATCTCACCTGAGCACCCCTTTGTCTTCGTGGCCGACACAATTAAACCCTGGCGTAGGGCCGACGGGCTGGATATCGTATCTGGGTATGCGGGTACGTTTGATCTCGTGGCCGGCGACGAGCTCTTTGACTCACTCGCTCAACGCCCGGCGATAAGCCTCTCCCAGATCAGCAAGATGAATCATCGTCAGCCGGCCACAGAAGCCCCAAAGCGCTCTTAGCTAGTTACGAGCAGGACCATGATCTCGTACGGCTGATGCCTCCACTCGCCGTCATCGACGCCCTCCTCGACCATTACTTTGAATACTGCACTTGGTTGTACCGCCCAGTTGATGCAGTGGCTTTTATGAGGCGCTGGTCCAACTACAAGTCTGGTATTTGGCCCTGCCGCATCACGCTTGCTACCGCCTGCGTGTTACTTGCGACAGCTGTATTTCATCTACCTGATGGCCATAGCATATCCCCAGGCCAACCACCAGTACGCCCTGAACTCGGCACTCGCTGTTATAATATTGCCCTCGTGTTGATGGAACGACATGGGCCATCAACACCAGGGAGGGACCTTGATCGCATCGAGTTACTCGTCGCTCGAGCCTACTATCTCACGCTCGTGACCGTGGACTCGGAAGAACTCTGGCTACTGCGCGCTGAGCTTGTAGCCGTGGGAACCGCTTTTGGCCTACACAGAGACCCTGGCGCTTGGAGTCTTCCGACGAATACGGCAGAACGCCGCCGAATGGCATGGTGGAATATCGTGTTCCTTGATCGGTGGGCTCATTTCTCGTCACGCCACATTCCTTCAATTGACATGCCGAATAGATGGCACGCATTCATGTTTGGCCGCCCGTACGCCATTTCTTCACGCCACTTCGACACCCAGCTGCCAGTGGCATATAATACTGTGGATGACAAATCCTCGCCAGTGTCTACGGTGCACATACTTCTTTTCAGGCTAGCATACCTCATGGGTGAAATCATGGATGCGACCTCTCTACGCCCCGTTCCCTATGGAACAATCCTCGATCACGATCGGCTCTTACAGGAGTGGCATGAATCTCTACCCGCTGACATCGTGATGGATGATGTCACTCTCGCACAGAGTATCACGGCGCCTCTAGCAGCTACGAGGCGCGCCGGGGTCCAGGGTGCTGCGTTACGACTAGCGTTCCTGCACGCACGCTTTGCACTACATCGTGCACATGCTGGTGGCTCTGGGAGTTTGTGCGGCGAAACACCCGAGATGGCGACGAGCATGGCTATGGCCATTGACGCCGCTAACGCTCTGCTGGCCACAGGAACCCAACTACACCCCACGTCACTCGGCCCACACGCGGCCAATGTCGTTGCCCACCTATCGTCACTCCCACAGCATGTATGCGCCGCCGCCGTTTTTCTCACGCTTCTTATCGCGGACAATCCTACCCGGCTGGATTTCCAGCATCTCCGGACCAGCGTGTCCCATGCTGCCAATGATCTGACCCGCTTTGTGGGACGTCCGTTTGCTGATAAGGCTCTGAACGTCCTCCGAGCCCTGGAGCCCGCGTACGCGGAGCCGCCGGTGCAAGATGATGAAAGGGCACAGACATTGCGCACAGCAAATGCCTTGGCCCGGGCGCGTGCAGTGGTCTTCCTAGCGCAGCAACCTTATACACCGGTAACATCGCCGCAGCCGTGGCAACCGGAAGCGTCTGTTTCTCCTGAAGAGGTGCTGCCGCCCCCTGTCCTGGACCTGTCCCAGTCTCCACAGGTCCTCTGGGCGCCTGGCCGCAGTTCCGTTCAGAACCCCTCTCGCAAGCGGGCTCGTCTTCAGGGTCCGACGGGGCTTATGTCAAGCACCAGGTCGAGCACCAGCTTCTCTGCGCCTGCGACTCCAAAAGCAGATCTGTCCTCTTTCATCATGTCGCCTACACAGCACGCCAAGCAACATATTCATTCCCAGTCGGAGCTCCAAGGGAACGGTACTGGACCGAGTCCCCAGTCAGCCCCTGTCCTAAATTTCGAACAAGCTTCTGGACTTCCCGCATTCAAGGTTCCGAATACGAGTCAGGATAGCATGTGGAACTCCCCAATCGGGTTCGAAAAGGGTGAGCTCGGCCAATTTTTCGACGAAATGGACGATGGAAAACGCGTCGCACAGATGGGACAGTGAGTTTAATACATGTATAATCGCGATTGATACCTCCATTATTTACCACCGTAGCCCAATGAGCACGGAAAGTATTCTAGGATCACACCATGTATTTTCAGTTTGTTTTTTGTAGGTTTATCTATTTACGACTCGATTTCCCACGCCATCCACTTTATCGTCTCCTTTGTTTGCGCCCGCGAAGGGCCTTTCAGTATTCTTCTTGCGCCCAGCCGAGTCGGACAGAGTCAACTGTATACATTTGTCAAGAGCCGCCGCGCTACGCTAAAAATACCATATCTATTGAGAAAATATTCTTCTTGTCTACCAGCACGTCAAGTCCACTTCTGCCTCACCAAACACGCTTGTTTTTTGTATTTGGAAACTATCCGTTGGTGTGTCTCCCGATCCATCCCGATAATATCCCGGAAATTCCCTCTTCAGGAAGCGCAAGATATGCGTGTTGATCTGTTCGAATTCGAGGAGAAAGCCATCGTGCCCGTCCTGCGACTGGATCACAATCAGCTCGGCGTTTGGAACCCCGGCCGCGATCTCGCGCTGTTCCGAGAGCATGAATAGCCCGTCTGTCTCAATGCCGATGACAAGAGCACGCGCAGGAAGTTGCACGAGCACTTCCTCCAGCGACCCGCGCCCTCGCGTAACGTCGTGCGTGTCGAGCTTGCGTGTGATATGTATATAGCAGTTGGCATCGAACCGCGCGACGAACTTGCTTCCCTGATAGCGTAGGTAGGACTGCGCCGAGAACAGCGGGACTGGAGATGCAGATGTTCGTAACGCAGCGCGCGGGTTTCGGAGGCCTTCGTTGTGAACGGCCAGGGCGTCCTCCGGAGCAGTGCCCGGGGAGCGGGGCGGCGTGTCAACTTCGGCCGCCGCATCCTTGGCAGCATGTTGGGGCTTGCGTCCGAACCGGCTCTCGAAAGAGTCGCGCGAGCGATACGTGAGCAGCGCAGTCATGCGTGCTGCAGCGAGTCCCGAAGCAGGTTGTGTGGTATAGTAACCATCCGCGTATTCGGGGTCACTGTAGATGCTTTGTCGCTGGGCCTCTCCCCAGCTGATGCACCACGCAGAGTGACGCGCAGATGTGGCAATTGGAATTATGTGTCGGATATACCCCTTTTTCGTGCATAAGGGCCACTCCAGCACTGCCATGCCGCCCATAGAGCCACCGATTACAACTGCAACAGATGACACCCCAAGGTGGTCGAGAACATGCTTGTGCAATCTGTCGAAGAATGTCACGACAGCAACTTTGCAGGACATCGATCAACGGCTCACCGGACATCGTCTCGGATCGTCGTCGCCGGAAAAACTGGCCCATACGGTTTTCCTGTACTAGGGTTTGTCGTGACAGGAGATGCGGTGCCGTACGGAGAACCCATCACATTGATGCACACGACGAAAAACCGACTTGGATCAAACGCCTTTCCTTGACCCATGAGTGGGCCCCACCTTGAATTTGTTATTTGTCAAGAATAACAATCAATCAGAGGTGTAGTTTACCAGTCTTCAACGTCCGCACTACCAGTGAAGGCGTGACAAATGACCATAACATTGTCAGCAGTTTCATTAAGTGTTCCCCAGGTCTTGTATGCGATAGGCACATCTCGGAGAACTACACCGCAGTCTAGCTGAAATGAGTCGACACTGTACAAAGATTGCATTATCAGTGAAGTCATCTTGTGCTGATTCCGTCCAATGCTCTGTGACAGGGACTTATTGTTCGGTGACGCAATTAATTAATTAATTGGCACTTAACTTCCATTCGAATGTTACAGGTGGTCACGCGTCGCGCGGTCCGAGTCACATGTGGTTAACTTATTCCGTGTGTTGTACTGTAGTGTAGTCTCGGACTTTCAGTGGCAACGACATTCTTCTCAGGTTGGGCCGTCTCAGTCACGGCAACTCTCGCGCATACGAGTTACTGCTGGTTACTTCACCCCTACGTTGACATGACTTACATCATCGGTGTCACCGGCAGCACCACTACTCTCGCCCTATGCTGTCTGATCCCGGCATGGGTCGTCTACAAAAGTCTTACCGAACCGAGATCGCGTCGCCCTGAGCTCGTGCCTCCCAGTGGGGAGCGAGTCCTGATTCTCGGAGCTTCCAGCGGTGTCGGTCGCGTACTTGCCCTGAAATATGTGGAACGGGGTGCCAAAGTCTGCGTGGTGGCCCGTCGGAGCGCCGAGCTGGAACAGGTGCGGTCCGAATGCGAGGTCGTTGCACGCGTTCCGGATGCGGTGTTCAGCGTCTGCGCAGACTTCACAGACGCGGAGGCCTTGATTATAGTGAGGAATAAAATTGAAGAAAGTGAGTCCCGTCGTCTCGTCTACGGCCGGCGATAATATTTTCTCACACTTTTCTTCCCAGAGTGGCACGGTCTTGATACGCTTGTCGTCTCAGCAGGCGTCTCCGCTTTACGTCCCGTCTTGGAGATAGCTGGTGTGAGTGGTGTTTCTGCTGCATCCCAACCCAGCGTGGATGGCGTGCAGCGTGTCGCGGACGTGGCCATGGCTGCAATCAATGGAAACTATATTGGCCCTCTACTCTCTGTGGTGACGATGGTCTGTTTTTGGACTATGTTTGTGCACGTAGCCTCGAATTCAGAGCTTTTTTCAGATTCCTCTCATGAAGAGTACAAGCGCCTCGCCTTCTGTTCTCCTGGTGTCGTCGCTTGGTGCCGCAATACCTGCACCGACCCGAGCGATTTACGGTTCCAGCAAGGCGGCCTCCTATATTCTGTACCAGGCGCTCTCCATCGAAAATCCTGCGATTAATTTCTCATGCGTCCTCCCATCCACTATCGAGGGAAACTTCCGGGCTTCAGCTGTGGATGGTGGACCGACACGTGAAGCAGACCCAAACCGAACTGGTCTGAAGCGTGAAGCGGTTGCAGAGCGATGCATACGTGCAGTCGACGCGTACGAAAAGACCGTTTTCTTCCCCGTTATCTACCGGTATGCCCAGTTTTTGTGGTGGGTCTGGCCATCGTACGTGGAGCGCAAAGCGAGCAAGAAATACAACTACACCCCGACGTGATTTTGCGTTTTTTGTACTATTGCCCATTTATCATTTGTAGGCAATGCTGTACCAAGAAGGGACCTATAGAATATTATTTGATCATTCTCCTAACAGAGGCCACAGTCTCCCGCGATCGGGGAGAGGCACCCAGGTCCATTGCTGACGGGAAAGCAGGAACCCAAGTCACGAAGCGGGTTCTACCCGACAGCTCGTGAGCTCATAGCGATTACTGAAAATGGGCCGTTGCGGGCTTCGTCGTGGTTCGCTGGCTCGTCATTGCTTTGTGCTAGGCCTCGTGAAACAGCCCGTACCATCACGTTGCGGCAGGGTGTGGCACTTACCGAAAATTCCTAATGCGAAAGAGTCCGGCATGCTACAATGCCCTCATTCACGCATGTGGTATGACCTTACAGTGTTGTAATGAGCCCCGAGCTCCCGAGATCACTTCTCGTTACCTCACGGTGCCGCGTCAGGTGAGCCAAGGACCCGGAACCCTGATGGCCAGAACCGTGGGAATGATGTTGGGTAATTCTGTTGATCCTGTCTAAGATGGGTCGAGGACTATTGTTTGTTGTTTGATCGCGAGTTTCCAAGGGAGCGGGGAGCAAAGAGAGCAGTTATGGCCCGTCGCTTTCCTCGCCGACGATCGCCCATGACCAAAGCACACCCAATACAGTCCCCGAATAGATCTCGATGGGACATTCGCAACAACCTACGACGCGATCCGTCGCACCCAGGTAGTCGGGTGGGAAGGGGGATGAGATCGCGCCGGCAGGTTCAATTGTACGGTAGATATGTCTAATGTGCCTTTTTTTCGAGTGGCACTGGCCACGGTACTGTACCAATTTTTTGGACTTTTTTTATTTTCTCAAAGCTCACAGACTTGTTCTAGGGTCCTCAGTGAGAAATGTAAGTGGCTCTCTTTTATTTATTTTATTTGCCCTGTCCACACGGCGTTGAATGATGCAGTATCAGCTCAGGCAGGGGCCACTGAATCGAACACTTAACCGAAGGCTCCACTGCACCGGAATGCGAAATAATCGATGATTGGCTATCGCTATTTTGCTGTGCAGGGCCAAGGTGGCAACGACAGAAAAGGCGGAATTCCTGGCACTGGACTCGTGGAGCGGCGCGATGCTCGCGTCGAAAAGGTGGAGATAGAATACGGTGTGGCTACGCATCACGCCGGAACAGGCACAGCCGCTTGATCGAAGGTATCTATTCTTTCGACTTCTCCAGACGACTGACTCTTGAAGACGACGAAGGCGCACTTCTTTCGTTGCTGATCAACAATCTGGAATGAACCAACTTAAGTTTACCAATTTACCAACCTCACCCCATATCTTTGAACGATTGTATGCAGGGTGGAGTCACAGTGGAGCGAATTAGCCCCGAAAGTATCACACCCGGCACCAGATGCCCAGCTCGAAATCACACTCGCTTTTTACTACTCCGACCTCGCACACGTTTACCTACAGTACAATCAACGTCACTTATCAAGTCACTTATGGCAGGCCATGAGAGAAAAAAAAAATCAACGAACACTCCTCATCACATACAACTTGTTGCTGGCAACGCATGCCCGCCACCGCCGCTTATTTTCAGTGACTTGCCTTTGGTAGGTCCGCTGTAGTACCTCCCAATCATCTCTCGTCTGATCGAGTTTGAGACGGACTTTCTTCGGGCCTTTAAGAACCCACATTGTTGTCCAAAAAAAGAACAACGGCGCTTCCACCACCCACCAACCTATTTGTGTGGCGCCGGCATCGGCGAAGAGATCGTCTGCAGGGTCTAATGGTTTACCTACCACCCAACTCTGCATCATGATGTCTTTCGACTTGGGACTCTTTTTTTTTCGTCATCAATGGTGGCCACCACTCCGACGATATCGCTCGCTTAGGGGGCCGTCCACAAGCATTCGCATTTTGAACTTCGTATCTCATGCCGAAACTCCGATGATGTTAACCCTTTCGTAAGCGAACCTCTCCAATGCTGCACTCCATTTCAGCGGCTGTTCAACGCCCTGGTGTCCTTGTTCCGAAGAAGGGCATACTTCCGCTATCGCGGCGGTGCTATACACTCGTGTGTCGCTTCGGACCCTCTTCTGCGCTCGCCGCTCACGCATATGGCTCGATCCGCTCTCTCAACCCCTCAGTAAATTCTCGATCAAACAGGGTTACAGGGCTCGTCCCCAGGACCCTAGTATGTTGCTGATCGTGTACATCAGCGTCCTTCTGTCATTTCGGAACGAAAGAAGTAAGGGCGGGCTCTCGTGTCCATGAGGCGGCGCCATCTCGGTGTCACACGCCCGCAGATCTTGAATGGGGTAGGGCAAAACTCTCCGTGAAGTGTTGCGTACTCCTTCGCCCCGCTCAGTGGCCTTCTGATATGGATCCACGTATTGTATAGTCATCACTGACTCTGTTTGCCGTCTCGGGTCCTCTATAGCATCCGTTGTAGCCTCGAACCTCGAATAAAGCAGGGACAACACGTGACTTGCCGTTTCATTTTTGTGCTGGTTCGCGTAACAGGTCGCTTAGCCAGATTTACTTCTCTCCTTCTGAATAACGGATCTTCGCCGTCTTCCGCTGCTCTTGCCAGGGGGGATGTTATGGGTATTTCTCTTCTCTCTCTACCCTGAGAGATTGCCACGCAGCTACCGTTGCTAGCGAGCTACGTAGCATATCATACACGTGTCATCCTTGCCTATGGTGTTTCTCAGCAACATGCGATAGACTAGTACCCCGCATTTTCTCTTCGGTCGGCGGTAATCCACGCATAGTCCGTGGGCCATAATGCCGGAACACCCCTTATCACCCAACAGTGAAACAGTTTCAAAAGATTCGCTAGAGGGCGAGAGACGTACAGAAGCACGCAACAATACGAAACGCGGGGGCTAAGGACGTCAATCCTTGTCCTAACACAGAAGCGGGAAATCACAACAGCCATATGATAGCTGTGGCCCTACGCACGTGCAGTGACTGGCGAAGTGATAGCGAGTGTGATGGGTGGCGGCGGCCGTGAGGAAGTTCTGATACCATGGTATTGCAGAAGACGACGGTAAACTATATCCGGGCGACGGCGTATTGAATCGTGGCGACCGACTGCTGTGGTGTCTCTCGCCAGGCTTTACCTCGGGGGCATCTCTCGGGCTCGGTCACACACGTAGGAGGTGGTGAGTAGGTGGTGTAGGGCTCGGAGGGGCCCGCAGGACCCGGTTGGAGGCCAGATACCGGGTTTGATGTACTTGGGACGGCGCGCCGGAGTTGTGTTGGGTTCGTTGAAAGTATAGTAGTACCTTGCGTTCAACCGGCGGTCGGCAGAGTTCCCAATTCATTGAATTCTACGTATTTTTTCCCAAGGCGTGCCACCGTACCCGAGCATATACGAGCTGTGGGGGACGCGAAAAATGTTTCACGAGGGGAAGCGTGGTGTAGGGAAGCATGAGAGTCATGGACGGGTCGAGAGAAGCCAGCTCATATTGGCTGAGGATGGGTATCGGTGTCATCATGGGATGTCCAGAGTGAATGGAGGGCCGACCTTCGGTCAAATGAAGCCGTATTCAACCCTGACCTGTGAACATTTCACGTCGGTGGCGTTCAAAAGAAGATCAGCCTGTAAGTTTCTTATCATACGCCCAGCATACGCCCGGTACAAAGGAATGTCACGAGGAGAGGTCGGAGTCAAGCTTGCTATGTGGCATCGGTCACACTAGTGTCAAGACACGCACCAATTAACACACCCGTCTCCACTTGCCAAATCAAAAATACTCAGTCGCCGTCAAACCTAACTATCTTGGGGGTAGCCCAGCTCTGTGATAATGCATGCAAGATCCGTGCCGACTTCCAAGCAGTCTGCTCACAGTCCATTGGTTATGATATACAAGTCATCTGCCTCATGCGACGTAGAAGAACATATTCCGGTCATCGTCGTCCCGTCGAAGATATTCCTGCTCCACCAGCCCGTCGATCCGTTGTTTGATGCTCAGGACGTCGGGAGTAAAGTGGCGCCGTACAGCTTCGATTGTCTCGGTTTTTATTTGCTCGTACGTGAGTTGCTTACGTGCCTTCATGACACGCACAATCGCTGCATCGAGGTAATGCTTCCGGTCACCTTCGACCGCGCTTTGCATGCGTTGAGACTCTTCCACCTGAAGTGTAGACCGTTCAGAGTAGAGGAGAGACGAAGGAAGAGATATACATACGGTCTCCTTAACCTGGATAGAGTTGATGTGGACCTTGGCACGAGGGTCCTCAAATGCGTCGTTAAACACGAACACGTCGTCGTCGTTCACGTCCTTTCCAGCAGGTCGTTTCTTGAGCACCCTTTTCTTTCCGCATGCCAGGCTCTGGAGTACGAGCCGCAACTCCGCGTCCTCTGAGTGAATGGAGAAAGAAAATGAGCACTCGGATTTTTTTAATGCGGGTACACAGCACAACTCACCGATTCCCGTGAGCATCTTAGCATCCAGAAACGAAAGCTCCGTCATGTCGTTGAAAAGTAATAGCACAATGGCCTGATACAGTGACACCGAGAGTTCCTTCTGCCCCGCTGCGAAGCGTGCCCGTAAGCTGACCGTACCGAGGGCATGACTCCACTCGATCTTGTGGCCCTGGTGCTTTTCATTGTAAAATGCTGCGAAAGCGTCGAGCTCCGCCTGCATCTGTTGGAAAAAAAATTGGTGAGGTGATAACGTATATTCGAGATACAAAGTGGAGGCGTACAGAGTTTGGGATGATAGCACCGTTTCCTGCGCGGTTAGAGAATGGCCAGAAGCTCTGTTGCAGGACCATTGTGGTGAGCTTTTGCTCCGCCGCACGCTCAGGTCCGAGCCGTTTGTGATATTCAGCCATCGAGTCGCGCGATAGCGCAAGGTCCCGGAACATGTGGTCGCCCATGCCGAACTCGGGGTCGTAATCTGCGAGCTCCGGGAGCTCGTTAAAGTTGTACAAAGTGTCATATGGTGCTGGAATACGCACCCTCCTTGAGTTTTTTCAACATCGCCTTTTCAGCATCGTCGCTTGCACTCCGCCCGAGCAGGAGCCGCTTCGCGAGTGCTCGGTGATAGAAAGCGCGGAAGACGTCCTTGTCCTCCGTGAAGCGGTACAAGGCGAGCGAGGCATCGAGGTGCTCGTTGAAAGCCTCCTCGCTGGCGGAACCCTGGCCCATGCGCATGAGTTTGTCGATGTGGCGTGCAATTACCTCGGCGGGTTTGTTGCGGCGCTTCTTAAAGCCACTAGCGAAGGCATCATGGAGGGCATATTCGAAATCTTTGACTGCATCCGGGGATGATTCGTGGAAAGAGAGGGTTGTTGAGGCTCTGGACTTGAATGAGACTAGCCGCTCGACCATCTCCTCGTCCCTATTTACATCACTAACAATTTCAGAGACTTTGAGCTATAATTCAAAAAATATGATGACAACACTGTTGGCGGGAATGAATGGGGGTAGCCTACGGTCACGAATGATTTGAAAGCTGCGACGAGCTTAGAGAGTCCAGCAACACGGTCAAATAAAGCGTGGAGGGTCTTGAGCTTCTCGGTGTCGTTTCTCTCGATGAGCCGCCCGATTACTAAAGGGAAGGTGAGGGGGGGGGGGGGAATTCTTAGCAAGGGCCGAGGGGTAGAGGGGATACTTGCTAACCGCCATCCGCCAGCCAGTCTAGGTTGTCAAGTAAAAGTGATCTTTCTGTTGTTGCTCCCACGGCGTCCCAGCTTGAGTCGGGTAAAATGGCTCCCGCACGAAAAGCTTCTTCGTTCCTCTTGGCAGCGCAGTAGTCGAGAAACACTAGGGGATCGTTTGATGGGCCTGACCTCCTCTTTGCCTGATCAGTGTAGTACTCGCTAAGTCGTTGTAAATATGGTGATTCGAAATGGGCATTGTACTGAGCATGGGTGCGAAGGTGACGGATGAGTGTGTGGATTTGTGGCCGCGCGGCGTGCTCGGCACTGGGCGTTATTAGGAGGTGATAGACAAAGAAAAAGACGACGAACCTGTTTTGCCACTCCCATGTGAGCCATTCGTTGATAACCTGGGTCAGTCGCTCGTTGAGACGCCGATCGTAAAAAATCTTTGATAATAACAGGTCGTTCGCCTGTTGCCTACGGATACGGACACGTCAGCGAACGGATTTGGAGAGATAGTGCCGCGAACCGTATCCCATGGGCTTCTTTGGTTTGCACCAGATATCCTCGGTCCAGATAGGCCATCACATCCTCCAACAGTCCGACTTGCTTCTCGAACCATGTCAACCCTTCAGCGAACGGCGATGCGAATCCAACGCCCTCTGAAATATCGTCTGCGAAAGAGCGCTCGAGGAGAGCCACGGATCTGTCGAGCTCGATCTTCACGATGTTCGCCAGTAACTCCCCCTTGTCGTGAATGACGACGGCGTCTCGGCAAAGGGCGAAGATGCGTTCATACGTGGCCGGGAGAACGCTTTCCGTGTCACGGGAGAGAATGATATGCACGCAATGCCGCAGAAGGGAGAGCACCTCGTCGATCTGGCGTTGGGTCGGAGGGGAAGCTAAGAAGTGTGGTGGTTGGTTCGCGATCAAGATACCGTGGGGGACAATGACTGCCACGCACGAAGATTGCCAGATATGCTGACTATTGCTGGACCCCTCGTAGCCATCACATGGGACGGGGATATCGGATGAACGACGGCCCTCGACCGAGATGCAGAGCCAGAGTCAGAGTCTGCATCTAACCGAGGGACTTTGTGGAGCTGAAGATTGGGAGATGCAGCATGTCTATCACGGATGGGTGGAAGAAATGCAGTAAACCCGTTGGATGTCGAAGGAAATGTGAGAAGAGCTGCGATGTCCGTCATCTTCCTGTCCAAAGCCCGTTGACTGACGCCTGGGCAATTGGACAAAAATCTTATCTTATCTGCATCTCCTCACTCAATTCATCAACATCACCACTTGCCTTATGCTACAATCCCTCCGACCATCCTCGTTGCGCCTACCACGCTTCTCGCTAGCAATCTCTGCTCACCAACGAGCATGGAGGAGGGGTATAACAGACTACGCAGCCAGATACTCCAAAAAACTCGAAAAGGTCGCTCAAATGTGAGTTCTCGTCTGTGAGTCACGCCCGCTTTCCAACGCGATCACGTCGTATTTTGTCAAAAAAAAAAAAAAAGAACTGGCACTAGCGTGGAGGAACTGCGCACACGTTTACGAGAACAGGAACGTGAACTAGCACGACAACGGGCATTAGAAGCCGAGGCACGCGCAGCGGAAGAAGCACCGAAGCAAGAGGCCGCACAACCGACATCCACGTCGAGCGCAGCACGCCCCCACCGCTTGCCCGTGCGCAAGGACAGCGCTCCTGTCAAGGTCCGTCCACTCTTCTTGATTCCTACTTCTCAATACCAACCCGCGCCGCACTGGCAGCCCTTATCCAGTATCCTCAACTTCGAGCGCCTGCTGGCGACGCCCCACACCGCAGAACAGGTCTCTGCCCTGTGGACGGCGTTCCACGCCTCACGGTCTGGGGGTACGGGCCGTGGTTTCATCTGCGCATCCCTTCCGCACGACACGTACGACTCGATGCTCGGCGTCGCACAGCGTTTCCCCCGGTTCGTCATCCCCATCCCGCGTGGGACGACCGCAGAGGACGACTCGAAGAAGGCCTATGAATTTTACGTGCTTCAGTGGGATTTCTACGACGCGCCGCCTCCACCCTCTGTCTCTGCCGACCTCTTCGCTCCGAGAGTGCCGCCTGGAGGAGACAAAAGTCCAAATCCCCGCCTGTCGACCGCGATATTTACCCCACTGGTCGAGTACAAACTTCGTCAGACTTTTGCAACTCCTTACCTGGTTCTCACATTTTACCCCGACCTCGCTCAATCGCACGGTCTTGTCCTTCTGCGTGGCGAAATTACACCATCTGCTGCGAAAGAATCCTCCACAGGAGACTACCTACTGGGCCAACAAGATGCGCAGCTCCTCGCTCTTGGACTTCAACGCTTCTACCTGTGGGGCTCGAGTGAGGAGAGGGAAAAGCTGTTGGCCGATTTCCATGAGAGACCAGACGAGTTTAAGTGGGAGGACCTGTTGAAGCACGGGGACTTTGGAATCTAGCAGGGAGTACACCGATCGATCCCTGACGCCCGTTAATCAGCTTTCAGCACTAGAGTATAGACACATTGCGCAATATGAACCATCGTATACAATGCACGCTCCCTTCGAGCCATCCAGACTCTCTGGTCCTTGTCACGGCGCTGTCTCGGTATACATCTCCGGTTGAGCTATCCATATCGGTGAACTTTAACATATGCGGTCTGTTGACCCAGTATCTTCGTCCGCCTGTCCCAATAATCTCACGGGATGGGAGGAAGCCTTCAGACCAGTCGTACGCTCCGTGCCACCTCGCGAGAAAAGCGGGGACCGTACAGAGATTGCAGAAGAGGTTCATTGAAGGTCACCCAAGCGACGCCTTACTCACAGTTGGGTACTTGACGAGTACGTTTCGATGAGGGGAAGACTCTGTAACTGTAAGTAATATTGGACACTTGACTATTTTTGGATACAATGAACTCGACTGCAGGGGACAATTGACTAAATGGACCAACCAACGTCAAGGAAAGAGAGGAAAAGAACTCCAGTAGAATCTTGGGAGTGTCTCATCATGCAGTGCTTGCGGCTAAGAGGTTGGTGTGTTGACGTCGGATTAACCCTTGTTTACAGGGGACACGAAATCAACCTCGCAGCATGTAACACATGCCCGCATGCAATGCGCGAAATCGGTGTATCATGTGAAGGTAGGTGCTTCTTAAGCCCAGACAGCAGCGCCACATTTACCACCAAAAGACCGCATCCGTAAAACAGGACTAGAAGGGAGTAGCATATGGACCAATTGCCACACGAGCCAGCGCACATGTGGAGACGGTGAATTAAGAACCCGTAGAAGACGATCCGGAGATACTACCAACGCCGCATTCTCTTTAGGGACAGAAAAACGTAGACTCGCAGTGGCACGATAAATGAGCAGCACTACTCTCAGAGCGCCACCTGGCCATCTCACTGAGGCATCTCCCGCATATGCATCATCGGCTGGGACGAACTAGTCTCTGTAGCACATGGAAAAATACCCTTCTACCTGACGCTTCCCGTATTCATGTTGTGGTGTGAGAAGAGAAATGCATAGGAAGGCTCACTGAACCACCACCCCATTTTCAAGGGGATAGCCAAAACTAATATCAATTTCAGATGTTGTACACCTCGCACGCCATCGCACGTAATGACACCTGGACCTGTCAGTTATCCTCGTCAGAATAAACCCGCACAGACAGCGTCTGGGAAAAACAGTGCATCCCCCAAGGAGAATGGCGGTGCGATTCCTCGTGGAAACAACGGTAGGTGCACACGCAACTAGAAAGCGGAGTGTCATTCGCGATCATGCCACCTTTGTACGACAAGGCTCGGGTGAGCCTGCCCGAGAGCGCGACGCGTCGTGATCACGTGAAGAAAGGGGGTTTTCTCACGCCAACAACATGCGCCAATCGAACGCAAACGGCGATCAACCGACGTCAGCGAGACGCGTAAGGCAAAGGGAATAACATGTTGGAGTTGCCAGCGCCTCAAAGAAATGAACCGCAAAACGCTCCTTAAACCACAACCACAACCACAACCAACAATCATGCGCGTCGTCATACTCGGAGGCACTGGCCCCTCAGGCATTTGCCTAATCGAAGAGGCCCTCGCTGCGAAGCACACCATCGTCATCTATGCACGCAACCCACAGAAGCTCCCCGTGCACCTGAGCAAGCACCCCGAGATCACGATCGTCAAGGGCGAGCTGCAAGATGCTGCCGCGCTCGCGACGGCGCTGGCGGGTGGTGTGCGCGCGGTCCTGAGTGCGCTCGGGCCAACGTTTGGCAATCCCGCTGGGGAGCCGATCGCGCACGGCTACGCAGTCGTGCTAGAGGCGATGCGGCGCGCGGGCGTGAGGCGGCTCATCGTGCTGGGCGCGACGAGCATCAAGGACGAGCATGATAAGTTCAGCTTGGGCTATTCGTTGATTGGCACCATCGTCTACGTTGGCGCGCGTTCGGCGTACCGCGATATGGTGGCCATTGGGGAGGTGATTCGGGAGAGCGAGGATATCGATTGGACGATCGTGCGCGTGCCCGGACTGACGAATAACAAGAATAGGGAGGTGCGGGCGGGGTATGTTGGGGATGGCGCTGCTGGGGCCGGATACACGTTGGCGCGGCAAGGTTTTGCGGCATTCGTTCTTCAGGAGCTAGAGAAAGGCGAATGGATAAAGCACGCGCCACTCATCACTTCTGCTTAGTTCCGTCTCCCTGTACCGGGTGATACTGTATAAGTTATGTCAGGCTTCTTGTACTGTAGTGGTATGTTTTTTTTTTCTGATTCCGTTTATATTCCGGGACATGTAAAAGACCGGTCCGAAACAAAGACGTTGTAATAAAAGGGTTCTGTACCTCGCATGATAGATATGACTTATAAGGGTTCGATAGACGCTGCTTTACTGAACTGGCAGACGGTCCATAGTGGGCTAGTTGTGTATGAACATCATGCGCGCCAAGACTGCAGGTGGTACGTTCGAGTTCAGGCCGCCAGGAGGTGGCGCGCCGGTGTGGCGGTCCGAATTTCATTTCATTTCTCCTTCTTTCGACCACCCAAACCGCTCTCGGCGAACATGATGGGGTCACCGCTTTGTCCTCTGACCGGACACACTACCACCCTCCTGAGTGTCTATCGATCGACCTTGGCTCTTATCTTCTCCCATCAGCCCCCCTAATTTCCGCATAGTAGAAACGAGGGAAGTCAACGAGGTTTTGCAAATAGGCTCATATCTATCCTACTCTGTGATAGAAGCACGTTCCTCCACTCTCTTCGCACGCCATTCTCACACCATCACGAGGACCTGCCCAGACCGCCTATAATCAGGTGCACGCGATTCCCGAAATTTTTATCTGACAAGGACAGATGGCCGGTAATTTTCCGCGTGCTTACGAGTTTCGACTCATGACAGTGATTTTCTCGACTGTCGTGTGCCAGACAATCAATTGGGCGACGCAATACACAAGACTCACAGGTGTGTGCCCTGTCGATCACTTGATAAAAATAAAACAACGGGAGGTTCTTCTCTCGTGGTTGGGTAGATGTGATTGAATAATTACAGCGACGTTCAAAACGACCCTACACCCACTTGCCCAGCATAGTGGATCACTACTTCCCTCCCTCCCTCCCTGTCCTAGAGTCCGCAGCATATTGCCTGGAGGGAAAGAGGGTGGTGGTTTGAGGATTGGACGCATGACAGTGGAGAAATGGAAGCAACGTACCCACGCGATTCGAAATTACTGTCGGCTCGGCAACCATGCGCCGAGCGCGCCCTACAGATCTCAGCGTCGGCGCGACTTGGGTGGTCCCCACGACATGTTCTCATCTTCGAGCATCTCGGCGTAGTCTGGGAGTGTGGGCTGGGGGGAGAAGGAGCCCTTTCAGCATGTGGTGTTCGACTTTCATGACAAATTAGAAAAAAAATAAAAACTGACTTTGCCGCCTTTGGAGCGTTTTGGCTGCCGCAGCACGTCAGTTTTTCTCCGATGTTCCACGGGGGAATGTGCGTACCGGTGGTGCGACTAATGTTTGTGACGACACCATGCCAGAACTGTTGGATGATAATGCCGAGTCGGTGCTTGTCGTACTGGAATTAGCCGACTATTTTGGGATTGGTTGACCTGTGAGCAAGACGCCTCGCATAGGCCTGTATAAGTACTTTCGTACCTTAGATCGACCTTTGAGTTTGAAGGAGAACATGACGAGCTAGAGGCGACTGCGAGTGGGCGAATTGCACGTGCTTCGGGTAATGTTGGAATAAGGTGTGGATTGCAGGTGACGTATTGAGACAGCAGTTGAATCGGTGGTGGGGATGGCGAGATTCGGGCTCGAGCTTCGAATACAAAAGTAAAGATCTGGGGGAATGGAGAGCGCACATTGGGGTTTACCGGGGCTAGATATTTATAAGACCCAAAGCGTTCAGGTACGCGCGGGTGTCACGTTGCCCACTATTGCCTCGACCCCATGATGATCCATGATGACTGCAAAGGGGAAAGCTTGAAGGTGCTAGTGGTCACGGCATGCCGCTTGTGGCGACTGTACAGGCAAAACCAAGTACCTCTTCCATACTTCTATCGCCTTTGGTAAGGCGTCTTCGCAATAATTACCGCATGACCCTTGGCACGACCTCAGATGACTCTCCAACGCAACGTATGTAAGGAAAGCTTCCCTAGGGTGCCCTGTAAGATCCGCCAAGGAGGTCATGACCCGGTGCAACTGCAAAGTTATAATTTACTTGCAGAGATATCCACATTGCGTCACTGGAGACTGGAGTTGAAGGGCGATGCAAAACTGTTGTTGCACCATAGGCGCTCTGGATCATGACATGCAGTAAACAAAGGTAAACAAAGCTCAATGGTTTGAAACTGATCGGAATCGGAATCGTGCTGTAATGCCTTGCACCTTACGGGCTCGTCCTCTTTCGCTTACCGCTTTGGGAAACCCATTCCTGTCACTATTGAAAGACTGCGATAGGCCCGTCCCTCAAGAGCACTGATTGGTGTTGTCAGCTCCGGAGTCTTCTGCTAGAAAATTGATTTAATATTATGGAACACGTCGGAACCAAAAAAAACAAAAGAAACCCCCCCGGCGTGTGAGAACAATTACCCCAAATAAGGTTTTAGGTTTCTCTCATAGCAGCAGGCTCGGAAGTGTCTCATTCTCGGGCCTGCACAAGTGAGGGGGCAGAACGCAGGTTTTGAACTTCCAGTATTCGCGTCGTTGTGGCGCATGTGATGCCGGAGAGTTTCCTCGAAACGTTCTGATTATCATTACCATACAGTTCCTTCGGTAACGACCGCGAGTTAAGCTACTATCGGACTTTGGCCAAAAGGCATCAACAACCACCCCCCCCCCTTTCTCGGGGATGTCCACATCCGCATCGATCAGCGCTTTTCGGCCTGGGACTCGTTGGCCTTTTTCGTCATCTACGGATAAGTATCACAGGAATAAGGATCCGGGTGTTTTAGTTCACGTTGTCCGCGGCAGCCCCGGACAAACCGCACGCACCTTCGATGCCTTCTCCGCAGCTTCATGCGAGGTCTGTCGTATTAAGTCCCGTAAGGCACCATTATGCGAAGTCACGCGCGGGACCAAAATAATAATAATAATAATTAACTCACCGCCGCCGCCTTCTCTGCCGTATCCTTTGCGCCGCTCTCCGCTTGGTCCTTCGTAGCTCCTGTAGTAAGGGTCGCACCGCGAACGTGATCAACGCGTCTGGTACGGGCCCGCACGAACGCACGCACGCGTGCTTACCGAGAGTCTGCTTCGTCTTCTCTGTCACTTGCTCGCCCGTCTCGATGGCAGATGCCAGGGTCCGGCCAACCGACTTGTTGACCTTTCCAAAAGCCTTTTACGATTTCCGTGTCTCGGAGTCGGTCGCGTAATACACACCTTGTCAGCGACTTCTGCGGCCTTCTCCGTCGCGGTTTTGAATGCGGTGGGGGACGCGTGCAACTGTCGGACTGTGGGAAGCGAAGCGCGCGCAGCGTATGCACGGCTGGCTTGCCTGGGAGTAACGGTGAATGTGCGCTGAAGCATGTTGTGTTGATGATCCTCACGAGCGCCATTTTGGATTTTATAATGGCTGTGTTATACTATGACGCCTCCTGAGGGGCTAAATGACATCATACACACGTTGTAGTTGGGGTCACTACCTCTAATGGTTGTCCAGCTGCCTAAACTGCTCCAAAAATTGCAAAGCGCCATTCACGTGCAAAAAGTGGCAGACTACCCGCGTACCCGCTCAAGCGCCTTCTTAGCGCACGCCGCATCATAAAGCGGAATCCCATCCGCTCCCACCGCACCGCTCTCCACCTCGACACATCCGACGCCCAGCTCCTATCGTCACACACATTGGAGTCATTGATGTCAGAGGCTGATACAGATACAGGAATTAACGCACAGATGCGCGCGCGATGTCGACGTGCACCGCACAACCTCGGAGATACACGAGGTGGGTCACGAACGCGGATACCGGGTACGTCGTCGCGGCGTTACCCGGGGCAAGGCCATACGGTTCCGTCTGGTAACGCGCGTTGAGCGTGCGCGCGATGGCCCTAATAGTGGTTGTGATGCAGCTCGGTCAGCGCGCTCACGTGGGGCAATGAACCAGCAGCTGACAGGATGTAGTCGACTGCGGTGTAGCCCTCGGTTTCGCGGTCGTTCTTCGAATTCACTGGGTCCCCGCGCGTTAGGGGTATTGTTTATAGTGGTGAGATCACGACATGGGCTCACGAAAAAGCACCTTTGCACGCAGAGAGCCGGAGCGCGCTATGGCCGAGGCAACCCCGCGCAACGCGAGGCAGGGGATGATGCTGCCATTGGCTCGAGGGTCAGTCGCCCCAGAACCAGTAGACGCGACCTACCTGGTCCAAAGAGACCCACATGAATAAACTAGAACCTCGTTCGATCCCAGCCCCGAGATATACTCGGGGGTTGGGATGGGATGGATCTCGTGGCCATACGCGTTAATGTAATACAGCCCTGAGTATGCGGAGAGATTGACGAGAAAGAACGCGGATGAAGAAGAGTATGCGTACGACGAATGGGTGCACGCAGTTTTTCGTACGAACTCTTGGATCCTGCGTCAAAGAGGACGTTCTGGGTCTGGGCACTCATCGTCGGTGAGATGATATCGAAGGTCAGCGAGGGTAAGTCTTCGTCCTCGTCGGGGGGAAGGCGCGCAACGGGGTGAGAAATTTCGCATTGCCCGACGAGGTGTGTCCCGTCCGCCTACCAAAGAAAACTTGAACAAGCAGGCATAAGCCACGAACGACTAAGACTTACTAGTTCAGCCGAAATAGTGACTGTATGATTCGTCGCGATGACTGGTATGATATTTGCCTGGAACTAAGATAAAGTGAAGAAGGTAGGAAAAGCACGAGACCCAAACCTGGCTATTAGTAATGGACGAGAAGAGGAAGATGGCAGACGGAAGAGAGCGGAAGAAAGCCTGGGCAGCTGCTAGCAGGAAGTTCCCAATGCTTATGATAAAGTTATGGTAAAGTGTGTGAGCCAGCTGGTGTGACTAGAAGGATAGTTCTACAAACCTACCTGCCATTCACGAACGAAAAGTTCTTATGGGCGCGGCGTAGAATCTCACCCTCGAAATATACCAGAAAACCTGCAATAATAGTTCGATATAATGGGAACAAGAAGGCGCAGTGACTGGCTGGCGTGTACCTCGTATGGTCTCCTTGCGGTCTTCCGGTATACCCGCCCACAGGCTGCTCCTCCCTTCGACAATGGAACGCCACTCTTCACGCGCAGCGTCGTTACCAGTGGGGAGTCGGTGCGCCAACAGTGTTCTCAGTGCATCCAAGGGCGTGCCAGGTGCGGCCGGCGGTATCAAGCGCACGAGGCGCGAGCGGATGTCACCTATGCACGAGCGACGACGCGAGATTCCGGATGGGGGCAGATGAGGGGGAAAGGTACGGTACCTATGGAAGGGCCGCCCAGGACGCGGATGATCTCGCTTGACGAGCCACCGTCGTCTGATACCGGAAGAACGTATGAGGCACGGGCGAACGCAGCGCAGATCGCGTTGCATCCCGTCCCCCCGGATATGACAAGGTACGACTCGGGTAGGCCGCCGCCCTCCTGTGGTGCAGGTCGGTGCCCTGGGATATCAGGGATATCAAGGTGCGGCCGCTGTGCGGCATGTGGTGCTGGCAGGAGAAGTTGAGGGGCGGCCGAGATAGGGTCGATATGAGATGAGGTGTTGTGAAGGGCAGCCATGTTGAAACCGAGTTGGAGATTTTCATATACGATACGTAGAAGGAGGGTTCAGAGGCGCTCAGTTGGTCGCTCAGAGCGGCGGGATGGTGGCCCTGGCCGCCGTAGTAGGATGACTCGGGGACCGTCGCTCCACCACATTAGCACTGAGATAGCATCGCGGCATCTGTCGTCTCCGGTAGACCCTCTGACTCCGACTTAGAACCGGATTTGCGATGCTCGCGACCGTATAATTTTTTTCCCTTTGGATTCTACACTCTATCACGCCCTTGCAGGAACAACAACACACATGTACAGCGAAACCGCTAGGATACCAATTAAAGTTGATGGTTGGATGGGGATAACCTCCGGTCTGGCCGCATTTGGCCGCAGGGGGGTTGAAGAGTCCCAGAAGGAACACAAATATCGAGATGGTGTTACATAGCACCTAGGGAATAATAGGGAATAATAGACTTGACATCCTCAAGAAAACCATGATGTTGTAATCAGAGTCAGAGCGGTCCTGCCGAGTTGTGAGGACATGGTACGAATATAACTTGACCGACAAAGCAACGTCCCCATATCGATTTTCGAAGGTGTCTCTTGTACACCAGTACTCCTCCGGAAAATTGGCAAACTTTGTGACATCGCAAGGTTGCCCGCAGGAAACCTTTTGACGGGATGTAACTGGATGCCATGTGGTCAACTAGATCGCTGTCATGTCCTAAATATGAACTAAGGGAAAAGACGTGACTTTTCTCTCAAGACCTGCTAAAATGTCCAGCTGTAGAACCGATATCGTGTAGGTCATGACAAGTTGGGGTTTCCGCAGCCCCCTAATTGAGTGGTCGAACAGCGGCGATATGTAGGAAGCGACCATCACATGTTTGATAGCTCGTATTGAGTCAGAGTTGACCTGATACAATCGAGGTGACCATAGCTGGGTTCCGAGTCTCCCGAACTAGGTCTCGGTAAGCGAGGAATAGGTGAAGAAGCGCGGTGTCAGTACCTCGGGGGTAATTTTTCACAATTATCGAAGAAGGCCCTGCTCCCATAGCGGCATCGTGATTCGCGTCGTGTGAGTAAGGGTCTCGCAGAACTCAACTGCCATGACGGTCATTACTAAAGGGCAGACAAAGACTTACAATAAATTTCCTAAATTTGAAGTATGAACGTGCGTACGGCAGGAATTGGGTTCGACGGGTGTTCCGTTCGTTACAGTTATGACAACTAGGTAGGAGGGCAAAACGTGCCCCATCGCACCTCCTCATCCAACGAAGAGGCGAGCCCAGCTAGATTTCGCAAGTCATGACACGATCCAGTCTTCTCACCCACTAGGACTTCAGCTTTGGCATCCGAGCATAGCTTTATGTTTGGTACATCCGCTCCCTATTGTTACGACCCGATTGTCGTCGCAATAACCGAACCAAGCGAGTAGCTCAGGCGAACTAACCTATGCAGTGCTTACTTATTACCTCTGACACTGAAGGCTTTCGGTGACCTGGACCTAGCACAAGTGCCTCGCAGCAGAGCAGGTAAAGACCAAGGTCTGCGCCACCCTGAACAGGACAAGTTGTCTCTTGTATGTAATACTTTCTCACGCATCCAAAAAAGGCTCGGCCATGCTCGTCACTATCCCGACTTGAGTTCGCTCTTTGTTCACTGCTCGCGACGACGACGCCAGACAACACCATCGCACTATCGGCGCGTAAAGGAAAGCAACCTTAGCTCAAGGACGTCTAGAATCGTAGTCTGTGACCCATAATTCGTACGTAATCCCGTTTCGCGGCGATGCCATGTCTCAACTGCAATTCCTCCGACCGATTAGTCCCCATCTCCTACACGGTCGATCCGGAGAGATGGAAGGCCCATATACCCCCACGACATCAACACATGTAAATGGCACCAATGGCACCAACGGAACTAGTCCCATACCTCATGACGAGGCCGCCCCATCGTCCTCTTTCGATCCTGGCATCTTCCGCACCTACCTTCTCTCTCTTCTCCCACCCGTACTTGGAGCGACACCAGCTGAAATCGATTCGATATTTGATGATGAATTTGACGAGCGTGTCACGCGTTTTGCTAGCGAAGGCACAGGCGTCATCTATATTGCCAAGAGGAGGGACGAGGTCGAAGGCACGTTTGTCCTTCATCCGTGTCCCGTCTCAACTTGCCAATTTTGACAGATGACATGCCTCCTACTTTTTCGTATCTCCTTACTACACATCTCGTGTACACACCATCGAACAGTACGACCCTCGCGCTGATTAAACGGGGACCCACGCTTGACCCCATCACACCACTCGCCACTCAGCTACATATACTTAATCTATTCGGCGGCGAAGAGACACCATACGAAAGTTTACATGCTGTCGTCAGTAACGGTGTCAAGCCGTGGTTTGATGCGTTCGTTGGCGCGCGGGGCCAAGGCAAGGATGGCGACAACAAGATGGGTGAGTCTCTTTGCCGAAATGATTCCTGTCTACGTACGCACGAGCGCATGCCACGCGTGTTTATGATTCGCGGCGTGAGCGCAGCCGCTGTGTTCACTCGCTGTTCCTTTGGGCACTATGTCCATAAATTTGCTCACTGGGTCGTGGTAGGGATACCGATGACCAAGAAGAAGTTCGCCGAACTCGAGCTTTCCTTATTACACCTACAGCAAAACGTCGAAATACCGGAAACTCACCTCATTATCCATCCCGTCATACAGAAAGCAGTCGAACAGGTGCGTGTCGCTAGCCGCGCGCTTGTGATATCCTAAGTATTGTCGCGCAGGCACGTGCCACTGGTGCCCGGCCAAATTTATCCTACATACCACCCAAGCTTCTGAGCGACAGCACATTCCTCAATACCCTGCATGCCCACGTTAATGCATGGATCAAGTCTATTCAGGCAGTAACGAAGCTCAATCGTGACGTTGCATCAGGCACGGCATCACAGGAGATCAACTTTTGGCTCTCTCTAGAACGAGCGCTCGAAGGCATTGAAAATCAACTGAGAAGCGAGGAGGTGAACATGGTCATGGATTGTCTGCGTAATGCGAAGCGTTTCCATGCCACCGTCTCTTTCATCGCCGACACTGGACTGAACGATGCCACCGATAATGGTATGCGCCTGTCGCATCATCTGTTTATGAGACCTTGCTGATCAAAACATGTACAGTTCACAAATACAACCAGCTGATGAAAGATTTCCCGTTAAATGAGCTACTCTCCGCACCCGACGTCGATAAGATACAAGAAGCGCTCACGCTCATCTTTATGCACGTCAATCGCAAGATGCGTCTATCGCCCTATCCGATCCGCCGTGCCCTACCACTCATGGAAGCGATCTCTCGAGACTTTAACGACCAGCTACTCCGCATCCTCACCTCTCACCGACTGCTCTACACCCCGTACGAGACGTTTGAGCGCTTACTCTCACAGACAACGACCATCTTCCGCACCTGGGATGACCTCATTAAGGAGTTCACAAACGTCGCGCGCGAGGTCACGCGAAAGCGGTCAGAAAGACCCACCCGGATCAAAGTCGAACCAGCGCACGCGAAGTTGCAGGAGCGAACGCGATATTTAAGGGAATGGAGGAGGCAGCACGAGCAGTTGGCCGTGATGACCGGTCCTACGAAGGGGTTAGGCGGTGTTGGAGTAGAGGTTGGTGGGATGGACATGGAGGAGGAGGTGAAGGAAGCTTATGAGGTAATGAAGCGGATTGACGTTTTGGATGTGTCTACCGGTGGGTTGTTCGTTATGGGCATCCAGGACAGCTTAGCTGATCAAAAACGAACAGAGGGCACGGAGATATGGGTCGCAGCAGAAAACGCATATAACGAACGTGTGGCGAGAGTTGAGAATCAGATCATCTCACGGCTACGGGATCGTCTGGGGACGGCGCGCAACGCGAACGAGATGTTCCGTGTGTTCTCAAAGTTCAACGCGTTATTCGTGAGGCCGAAGGTGCGCCTTGTACACCCTCTCTGTCAAAGTCACTCGTCTTACGTCACCTACACCAACAGATTAGAGGTGCCATCCAAGAATACCAGACGCAACTCATTGACTCAGTCAAGGAGGATATTAAGCGTCTTCACGACAAGGTATGCTCCTCATCTGCAACCACGAATTTGATTTATACGATAGCCGTAGTTCAAAACGCAATATCGATACTCTGAAGCTTATCATATGTCTCAAATGCGCGACCTTCCTCCTATCGCAGGTGCCATCATCTGGGCACGGCAGATCGAGCGACAGCTCCTCACTTACATGAAGCGAGTCGAGGATGTTCTCGGCAAAGGTTGGGAACTCTACGCGGAAGGCCAAAAGCTGCAATCCGAATCGGCCGCATTCCGCCGCAAGCTCGATACGCGGCCAGTATATGAGGCGTGGCTACACGACATCGGGCGTCGCGACATGGGAGTCACCGGGCGGCTTTTCGAGATCGTCCGCTTGCGCGGGGGCGGCTTCCAGCTGGCAGTCAACTTTGATCCTCAGATTATCACGTTGTTCAAGGACGTGCGCAACCTGCTCTGGCTTGGTTTCCAGGTGCCACATGCGATTACGAATATGGCCAAGGACGCTAAGAGGGTATATCCCCACGCGGTTAGCTTGATGGAGACAGTCAGGACATACGGACAAACGCTTGACCTCGTGGAACACAACAAGGGGATTGAGTGGCTTGTGGCGGAGTATCGGAATGAGGCGCAGCGAATGGTTACGCGAGGTCAGTCCGCGCGCGGCTCTTTAGGAGCTTGGGTTTACTGATTTCATGATTTAGGTATGGGTATTGGCTGGGAGTCTTTCGCGAGCCAGTACTATGCTGCGCGATACGTGTCTTCGGACGGACGGGATACCCGACACATTCAGTTCGTTAGAGAGTTTGCGAGCGTGGTGTCGGTATTACAGGTGAGTGTCGATATCGTAGTTGTTCCGACGTATCGCTGATAGCCCGACAGGACAAGACAAATAGCGTCATCGACCTGTACAAGGACATTCTACGGGCGGTGGAGGACCTAGCGACATGCTCATACACGACGGAAGCGTTCACGGAGCTCTTGAGCCGTATTCAGGCCGCCGTGCGTTCTGCATCATCTTGCCCAGTCGATTACTAAAGCGCACCCGTGTACAGATCGACCGTCTCAACCTTGAAGGCTATGCGAATCTTGATCATTGGGTCGCTGAGCTGGACAAGAAGATCGAAGGGATCCTACTTCAGCGGCTCAAACATGTCACCCAGGCATGGTGCACTGAGTTCGATCGTACCGCGGACGATGGCGAGCTACGGCGCGACCCTATTCCTAGCAAGAGGCGTGGAGACAAGCAGCGTGGGGAGAAGGTGGGCCATGCTTACCCTGGCCGTTCACAGTTGAGAGACTGACGTGCGCGGACACAGTTCTTAGAAGGGAGCATGACGCTGAAGCCTATCGTGCACGAAATCCGGATACAGAACCAGGTCATCTTCTTAGATCCTCCAATAGAATATGCACGTCAAACATGGTTGCAGCAACTACACGATTGGCTCGGTGAATGCTGTCCTGACTACACCAGCGCGTCAAATCTCACTGATGTCCTTCTAGGTGTGGTTTGCCGTCTACGGCGGATTCAGAGTTCGCGATATGAGATCGGACTCCAGATGCAGGGCACGACAGCATCAGAGACGTTGTATACTTCATTGGTACGGAGCTAACTCGAGAACTAATCTCGCGACGAAGATTGACTTCTTTCCTAGCTCACGCAATTCGCCGACGACACGCTCCAGCGACCATTCGTGCTCATCGAGGCCAAGGTACAACAGCTGAAGGACTACGTCGCCAAATGGCTGCAGTTCCAATCACTGTGGGACCTCGAGGCAGAATACGTGTTCAATCGTCTCGGCGATTCACTCGCACATTGGCAACAGCTCTTGACTGAGATCAAGCGCTCGCGCATCACGTTCGACACGACGGAGACGCAGAAGGAGTTCGGGGTTTGCGTCGTGGATTATGAGCAGGTACAGGCGCGCGTGAATGCCAAGTACGACGCGTGGCAGCGCGATATCCTGTCGCGATTCGGGGTGAAGCTCGGAAACGCGATGAAGGAAATGCACGCGTCGATACTCAAGTCGCGCAATGACCTTGAGCACCAGTCAATTGAGGGTCTGGTCGGTGGCGCACGACGGTTCTGAGGGCGGTGTGCTCTCATTCTTTTCGCTCATTACATTAGTTTCCGTCACTTGTTCTTTTTTTCTACAGTTACCATGTACTGCCGAGATCTCTCCTTTAATGACATGACTTCCTCATATCCTGCAGGGTCTTTGCGAGACAAACAACGTTATGGAAGAATGTGAGGTGGACAACCAGTGCGTCGCTTGTTGAGACACGTGAGGTTGCACCGGACTCGGATAAGCGAGAAACGAGCTCTCAGGCTACTGTTATGGGATAGTGATGAGGCACGGATTCAAGCACAGACTCGTAGTGTGGAGGAAAGTGCTTGGATTCGGCCGGCCATCTCTGGCTTCGCTGTCGACTGCAAGTCGCTTCAACTTTGTGTTCAAAGCTAAAGCCGCCACCGCTTGGTGCGTCCGAGAATGCCCATAACTTGAATGTGAATCTTGGAAATCCGCCCTGTCTGTTCGCATGCACCGGGCCTACCGAAATGGATCTCGCTGTGGTGTCGCATTCGCGACGACTCGGATTGGCGGTGTTCTCATATTACTGAAACTTCTTGACCATAGCTGCTCCCGTCCTTGATGACTCGGACACCCCCGAGTCCCAGCAGGCCAGCCCATTCCGAACGACAGCGCCCTGCTCAGTCCTTAAGCGAGGGTTGGCGCTGGCTAAACGATACCTGAGTGACCACGGCATCGACCTCCCGGTGTAACGCGCGGCTCCATGCAGCAACTTGAAGTTACAGTTTCGAGAGTCATTGGAGTTTCCGATTATTCCGGCGGGCCCTGGAGCCTCGGCGGGTGTACGCATCCTACACCCCGGTACTAACTCGGACACAGGCAGCGACGATTACGAATACACCACCGAATTATACAACCTGTTTGAAACGTCTTCGTTACCAAGAATGAGTCAACACGGATTCAACTACAAAGTAACGAGGGGACAAGGGCTTGGATTTGGCCGGCTATCTCTTAGGCTTGGCTTGGAGATTAACCCGTGCTCAAGGTCGCCAAACCAACACCGCATCTGGGTATCCCCACGGCTCGGTTGTTGATATCTACTACTACTACTAGTATCTGCGTCCGACACTATTGTCGTCTCCCTCACATGTTCGACTAGGTTTAAATTAATGGCACGCCAGTGGACAGGCTTGGATCCGACTTCTGATTGTCCAGCAGCATGCAATAGCCTGCACTTTCCCGGGTGGATGACACCCGAGTACGACCCAGATTCTGCCAGCACCACCCTCTCCACTTTTGGGCCTCGTGTATCATGTGGTTGTTCATGATTACCGAACATTCAGGTATGAAACCTGGTTACGCGGCGCCATCATTGATGGCTGCCAGGTTTCTTAGTCCAAGATCAAGACCATTGCTAGATTTGCAGACCCAGATGTGCGGATTGTGAGAATGCAGTCTAAAGCAATATATACATTCGTCTATGTGTATGGTCATGTCCACCATGGTAGTATAGAGTACGCGACCGGGCCGGTATGGGGCACTCTCTTATTGCTGATGTAAGACTCGAGTCTCTTCTCAAATTCCGCTTTTGTGTCGATAACGGCCACAGGGCGACCAGACAGCCGGCGGGCAGCGACGAAATTCTCCACAGATGATGCCGGCTGCCCCTCCAAAAGAATCAATTCAAGGGATGGCAACACTCTGTCGACCATCTCTATTGCGATGTCTTCCAATGCAAGAGCAATATGACGTGCAGGTCCCCGATCTATATGCAGCGTCTGCACGGTGGGGAATTGGTAGAGGATGTTCAGCCATCGGAACCTGTTTCTACCCTTAAAATATTCCTTCAGTTCGGCTGCAAGCTTGTGATGGACAGCAGTGGGGAGTGTCGCAGAGAATTGGCCAAGCACTTGGGCCATGTGGGAACCTCGCCGCCAAGCATAGGCTTGGAACGAGACGATTAGAGCAGGGTGCTGATCCGAGCTCGGATTGTTTGTATGACGGTACAAGGTCAAATCGAATACGCCACTGGAAAATCCAACAAGCGCAGGCCTGGATAGATTTAACTCGGGGCCTACTGAGCGACGGACAAACTTGGAAAGTTGCGCGACTTGAGTGTCAAAAATCCAAAGTGAGTAATATACGTGCATTTGGATTAGTTGAGGGCTATCGATTCGGGCGACAAGGTCCTCCAGATACTCGTTAGCACCCCTGAATCGAAAGTATCTGAGAGCAGGAAGGACAGTTCGCATGGGAGGTGGGTGTATTCGATCGGGGCGGGAGGTGTCCGATCGGAATTCAATGGTAAAGTCATTGAGCCTGGGCAATGCGGCCAAACACGCAACCATCGCTTCAGGTGAAATGTAACCAGTCGTAGGTATCCAGGAAAGGTTGAGGGTGACAAGGTGGTCACTGGTGGGCGAAAGAAGCGTTGGTAATGCTGGAAAGGGAATGCCGTATAATTTGATATGATGTAGACATGGTGCGTACCCTCCCAAGAACTCGGCGGGAAAGACTGGTGAATATCCATCCTCCGAGAAAACATCGAGGAATTTCAGCACGGGAAACGGCTCTTGCATTACATTGACCATCTTTTCCAACTGCGGGCCCCTTAACATAAGCTTGATACCGTACACACGTTCGGAGTATTTGAGTGCAGCGACAAGATTGTCTTCACCATCAGGCGTAAGGCCCACCCCGGGATAAACATAGGAATCCACAACGATAGGAAAGGCCGGCCAGATACCCAGATTCGTGACTGGAGTTTTAGGTGTGCAGCGAATTCGGAGATTGAGACGGCGTGGTGACGCAAATACGAGCTGTCGCCATCTTTGACATACTTGCGCCAACAAGTGCCATTCTTTCCATGTGCCAAAAGATAAAAAGAAAATTTGATAGATGTCAAACACATCAAGCAAGACATCATCGGGGAGCACGTTGATCATCGTTGCATGTCTGTAACTCTCGCCTGTGCCACACAAACTCGGTAGGGAGACTGGACAATGGCTGATTGGTGAATAGAGGCGAAAATCCGGTGAATTAGTCCAGTACTATGGCAAACCAAGGCTTCAGACAAACCTTTGGGCGCCCATTTATGATGTAGATAATGGATTAAGCTCTGAGGACGAAGGAGCCCTATACGACGCTTTCAAGTTGCCGAGTCCGTGACCAAATTCAATTACCACTGCCAGTGTTACATATAACATATACATCACCGCGTGTCAAATTCGCGATGACAGCAACGTTCTCAAATATACCATCGAAACTTCTTGCATAGCCGCTCTCCCTCGAGGCGCAAATCCACTGGCAATTTTAATACTCGAATTTTTCAAGGGCTTCCAGCCTGATGACCAAGAGATTCACACCGAGATTCACACAGACTCGGACAATGTCGCTTCTGAGCCCGGTGCAATCGCAACTCAAGTTCTTTAGCTTTGCTCACCAGCATGCAGGGTCTTTCAGTCCATCGGCCATCCTACTCTATCTTTTATTTTCAGTGCTAGTGGAAGTTTCCCGACAACCTGCAAAACCTGCCGATGCCGGAACGTTTTCAAGCCCCCGCACCCCCATCGACATCGCTTATCGGTCTTCTCCTACCCTAGTGGACCAACTGTGACTTCGGCCACTGGCCCCTTCCTACCCTTACTGCCACTTCCACAATCACGATTTCTGACTCAATACATGCGTTCCTTAGCAACAGAAACAGTGCGCGAACCCGCGACTCCGTCCTCCGTGGTCAGCACTGTCACCGCATCCATGGTTACCCCATGGTTGAGGAAATGACGGAAGCCGGGTGTGTCAAGACCCTTAACAACCGCTTTCACCTCCCGACGTGCCCATTCACTCCGAAGGACGGCCGCGGACTCATGGACCAACGAGAGGCTGAGTTTTGGCTTCCCTTGCATGGAATTGACGTTGCTTGTGAACAATCACAGAACTGTGGCTCGCGTTTTGGATGCAGGGCACGGAAGGATCAGAGACGTTGTATACCTCGTTGGTGCGGAGCAAACTAGAACTGACGTCATAAAATCTAATTCCTTCGTAGCTCACGCGAGTTGCCGACGACGTGCTGTAGCCCATTCGTACTCATCGAGGCCAAGGAACAGCCGTTGAAGGACTACGTTGCCAATAGCTCTAGTTTCAGTTACCGTACGACCTCGAGGCAGAACATTGCCTTGGCAATTCGCTCGCACATTGGCAGCCGCTCTTTACTGAGATTGAGGCGTTCGCGCTACATCCAACACCACGGAGATGGAGAAGGTGTTTGAGTGTGTGTCGTGGATTATGAGTAGGTGTAGGCGGGGGAATGCCAAGTGCGATGCATGGCATTGCGACACTATCGCGGTCCGGGGTGAAGATTGGAAAGGCGATGAAGGAAATGCACGCGTCGATCCTCAAGGCGCACAACAACTTTGAGCACCAATCGATTGAGGATTTGGTCGGCGACGCACGACGGTTCTGAGGGCGGTGTGCTTCTCATTCTTTTCACTCATTGCATCAGTTTCTGTCACTTGTTCTTTTTTCTACAGTTACCATGTACTGCCGAGATCTCTCCTTTAATGACATGACTTCCTCATATCCTACATGATCTTTACGAGACAAACGACGTGATGGAAGAACGTGAGGCGACCAACCAATCCATCATTTGTTGAGACCCTAATGAAAGATCAATGGGATAATTATGAACATGAGGTGTTGCACTGGATACTCGAGGAACTAGCACTATACTGATATGAGACCCGATAAAGACGAGGCACTGATTCGAGCACAATGTAGCGTGCGGAAAGAGCTTGAATTCAGCCAGCCAGATCTCTCGGCTTCGAGGTCAACGTCAACTTGTGCTCAAAGACAAAGCCGCCAACCTGCCACTGCTTAGCGCTTCCGAGAATACCGACAACTAAAATTACATGTTCCTCTCTTACATCGTGGTTTGGGTTAATGCCACGCGGGTGCACAGGCTCGGCTCTCAGTCCCAATCGTCGGGCGCCAGGTAATAATATGACCAGGTATAGGTTATTCACAACAAGTCCATTGTAAGATTCGTATAGATGTACGGATTGTGACAACGTAACTAAAGCAATATATTCGTCTGCGTATACGGTCGTCTCCTAGATGTGACGGAGGTATGATTAGAACTGTCAAATTGTGGATTGTAAACACCAGGCCATAGAGTACGCAACTGGCGGTATGGAACATTACCTTATTCGCTGACATAGGACCTGAGTCTTTCGTCAAACTCTGTTCTTGTGTTGATGACGGTTACTGGGAGATCAGAGAGCTGGCGGGCAGCGACGAACTTGTCAATAGATGAGGCCGGTTGGTCCGCTAAGCAAATCAAGTCAAGGGACGGCAACACCTCGGCGATCTTCGCACCCGTGACGTCTTCCAATGAAAGGGCAACGTGCACTGCGAGCTCCTGAGATACAAGCAGAGTCTGCATGGCGGAGAATGGGTAGAGGAGAAGCAGCCAATTCGTGCCCTCTAATTGACTCTCGTTCTCGAGGCCCTCGAGCGTGAGATGGACCACATTGGACAGTGTAGCGGAAAATTGGCTGAGCACCTGGGCCATGTGTGAAACTTGCCAATCAATCCCATCGCATGAAATTACAGTGATAGAAGGACGAAGAATAGAACGTGGGTTTGTAACACGATATATGTCGAAGGAAGCCCTGTCACCGGAAAAGGTAATACCCGCATGCTTGAATGGGGTCAACCTGGGGCCTATTGAGCGATCGATAAACTTGGAGAATTGAGTAACCTGAAGGTCAACAGGCTGGTTCAAGTAATATATGTGGATCCGGTTCAGTCGAGGGCTATCGATCTGCGAAGCAAGGTCCTCCAAATACTCGATAGCGCCCTGGAATTGAAAGTCGGTGAGAGCAGGAAGGACAGTTCGTGTTGTGGGAGGTAAGCGAATTGGATCAGTGTGGGGGGTAGCCAATTGGAATTCAATGGTAAAGTATTTGAGCTTGGGCAAGGCGGCCAAACCCACAACCACTGCCTCGGGTGAAAGATAACCAGTCGGAGGTATATTGTGAAGATCGAGCTCGATCAGGTCACTGGCAGACGAAAGAAACATCGGTATTGTTGGAAATGGAATGCCGCGTAAATAGACTTCCTGTAAACATGGTGTAGATCCCCCCAGGAATTTGGCGGGAAGGACCGGCGCATTTCCAACCTTTGAGCAAATGTCAAGATGCGTTAACACCGGAAATGGCTCCTGCATCTTCGTGGCCATCTTTCCTAGCTGTGCGCCCGTTACGTTGAGATCGAGATAACATACACGATTGGGGTGCTTAAGAGCAGCAATGACGTTGCCTTCTCCTCTTCTTGACCTAGTGCTTGTCTCGGAATAGCCATAGTCAATAACGATAGGAAAGGCTGGCCAGATACCAAGGTTCTTCCTGACAGGAGTCCTCCGTGTGCAAAGAATTTGGAGATCGAGACGGTGTGGCGATGCAAATATGATTTGTCGCCATCTTTGGCATACATGAACCAGTAGGTCCCACTTCCACACAAGGCGAACGGCGTCACGATTCATTCGACAGAAGTCAAATATTTCAAGCATGACACTGTCCGGGAGCATGTCGATTGTCGTTGAGTGTCTATAGTTCTCGTCTGTGCCACAGAAAGTCAGTATGTGCTGCAGCTGCCACACACAGACCGAGGGTGCTTGAGGACGCACCTTGAACACATGCATTCTTTCGTTTCTGGCGGCGACCTTGAACAGTCTTTCTAATATGTGTGGCGCTGGAGGATGAACCACTTGGTAGGGAGAGCAGGCGAACACTAATTGAAGTTTAGTAGTGATTACTCAGTCGATTGGTTGGAGAAATGGCAGGTGACGGCACTGGACACACCTGGGAGAGCCGGTCAACGGGGACGATTCAGCAAAACTCGGTAGGGAGACCGGACCATGGCTGATTGGAGATTAGTCAAGTGAGAGTTCGGTTAATCAGTCTGTAATACACCGAATGAAGGCGATAGACAGACAAACCTCTGAGTTGCCATCGATTATGTGGATAATGAACAGGACGAAGGAGCTAGTAATATTGTTCAGTCACGGCGGCCCGGGTGCCCAAATTGGCACTTTGGTGATATTCGACACTCTCATGATCTTATACCGGCGGAGTGACGGAGTGCAACGTCACACCGTTTTACTAGGAGCAAGGGACTTGAGGAACAAAGGAAATGTGAGTTCTTGTGTTCTTTGTGTGCAGAAGATTCGGAGACTGAGACGGTGTGGTGACGCAAAGACGAGTTGTCGCCACGTTTGGCATACGTGTACCAGTACGTGCCATGTCCACGTTCTGAAATAGTAACTCCAAATATATGAATGACTTCTATAAAAGTCAAATATTTCAAGCAAGACATTATCGGGGAGCATGTTGATTGTCATCGCATGTCTGTAACTTCCGCCTGTGCCACACAAACTCGGCAGGGAGGCTAGACAATGGCTGATTGGTGAGTAGCGGCGAGAATTTGGTCAACCAGTCCTGTGACATAGCAAACGAAGGCTTTGGACAACCTTTGAGTGCCCATTCAAGTTGAAAACGAGGGCGAATTATGCCTCGAGGACTTGAAGCTGCTACACTTATACTAGTACCAGCGCTATGGGTCGTAATTCTGTCCAGCTGCTGTGGAACGCGGTGCAGTGGGAACAGTTCCAGTGGGAGAAGGGGTACTTGTTTTGTCCCTTCTAGTGATTTGCCGGCCCGGCTTGGCCTGAAAGCTGCGGCTTAGGCCCAGCTTTGAGAGGCTTAGGCCTGGAAAATGTGAGGCCTGAGCCGCCACCCATGGCTTGGGCTGGCCCGGCTTTCAGGCCGTGGCTTTGGGAATTTTTGAGAGGAACAAAGACCCAAGACATGTGCAGGTCTTGGGGCATGCGATACATCGCAAGGTGTTGTGCACGCGTCCGCGGGACGTGCGCCATCATATATTGGTTTGCAATAGTTAGGGACGTGTTGCTCTTGAAGGGCTAAATGTGCGTGGACATGCGGTGGGGTCGGGAACAGAAACAAGGTTGGGTGGTTGAAGGTGGTCGAAATGGTCATGCACGTTTGCGCGTGACACGAAACTTCATATAACTAGTCGCATGAGTCGGGAACACGTTTTATTCGAGCCAATAGTGCCGCGCACAAGTGCAGAAAGCTGGAGAATTAAAATAATGAGCCACACTGACACAGAGCTCAAATGTTAGGAGAACTTGACGACTAGATGGTGAATCAGCCTGAGAGAGGGGCAGCATACAGAGAATGGGGGCGTACATACTGTGAGGAGGTTGGCGACATGTACTGTGACTGGCAGTTGTTTAATTTTATTTTTTTTCGGCCTGTAGCCTGCAATTTTGAAGCCGAGATGCAGGCCGTATCCCCCGGCCCAGAGAATTTCAAGCCTGAGCCACAGGCCGCAAAAGCCTGACTTACGGCTCCAGCTCGGCCTGGCTTCCAGCGGCTGGCTTGGGCTGGCTTCCGGCTTCCAGGCTGGGCCGGCAAATCACTAGTCCCTTCAGGTTGCAGAACCTCTGGCCCGATGAGACTGGCTTGGCTTCTGGCCGGGCCTGAGCTCAACTCCAACCGACATCGCGGTGTTAGAGTTTTGCATAATAGTGACCAGACTGGGGTTTGAACCCAGGCCTTCTGGATATATACCAGGTGCTGCTACCAACTGAGCTACCTAGCCATGGGTTACCAAGGTGGATTGTTTTACATGCACTGATCTGGCCCCACTCTTCATGGTGACCAAGCTGGAACATATTTGTCCAGGTCATGTGACAGATTACTAATCCAACACGCGGCACGTGCCCATTGCTCTTGCACAGGTCTCTCCAAGTTTGTTGAGCTCTCGGTTACAGTTAGTATCGCATTCGTAACGATTTGCGTTGTTCTCACATACTACCGAAGCTTCTTGACCATAGCCCTCGATGACTCGGACACCCGTCCACTGATGCCCCACAGTTGAGGAATAGGTGGACAGCAGCCGGCGTGTTGATCTTTAATAATCGTGTTCACCTCCCGGTAGGCCAACTCATTCCGAACGACAGACACGGGCTCGGTCCTTAGGCGAGTGTTGACACCGGTTAAACGCTACAATGACAAGCAGTTACTCTTGCGACAACATGACACTGACCTTCCGGTGTGACGCTCTCAGGCCGCTCCACCCAGCAAGTCAAAGTTTCGAGAGTTATTGAGGTTTCCAGTCATTCTGGAGGGAAATGGGCCCTGAAACCTCAGTGGGTGCGTTTATTACATATGCCAACCTGGACACAGGCAGCGATAATAACAAATACAACGCTGACTCAGAGTGCTACTGTACTTTTACAACTCGTTCGAAATGTCATCATGGGCCAAGAATGATCTGTGACCCTTAGGGACATCGACTCCTCTCTTGAGTCCTCACTTCCACCTCCGCGATTACCGCCCCCACACCATGCGGTACCAGTATCAGGCCGGCTCCGATGGAACAACTCTTGGGATTGACCTTTGAGAGTAAGCCTGACTAAATCACACCCACTCACAAATCTTCACTAGTGGCATACCCATCTGCGGGGATTTCGTTGAGTGCCTCGGTCGCCGTTGTGTCGAAGCCTGTTCATTCGGGCAAGCGGCTGATGGTTCACAGCCCGACAAGGGACTGAGTTTGCCTTTCATTGAAGTTCACGTGAACAAAGTCACGGCACTGAGGTATGGCAACATCAAGGACATTGTATACTCTATTGGCGCGTGGCCAATTTGAACTGGTCTCATGAAAACTATTTCCTTCGAAGCTCACGAAATTCGCTGGCGACATGCCAAAGCGATCATTCTTGAGCATCAGGTCCCAGGTACAACAGCTGAAAGATTACGTTGTCAGTTGGAGAATGTGTGTTCAATCGCCTCGTCGATCTGCTCACGTGTTGGCTTCAGTTCCTGACTGAGATTGAGCGCGTGAGCAATGTTGAACATGCCGGAGACGAAAAAGTTTGGGTCTGGGGTGCGTGACGTGAATTATGAACAGGTACAGGCGCGGGTAAACGCCAAGTGCGACACGTGGCAATGCGATATTCTATTGCGATTCCGCGTGAAGCTTGGAAACGCGATAAAAGAAATGCACGCAATGACCTAGAGCACCAGTAGATTGAGGGTCTGACTGGTGGTGCACGATGCTTCTAACGATGAGGATGGTGTACTTCTCGCTCTTTTCGCTCTATTTTTACCACTTAATCGTTTTTTTTCGGCGGCCATGATGGAAGAACGTGAGGCAACTAACCAATGCATTGCATGTTGGTGTGCCACCGATTTGTATGTGACCAAGCGCAGGTGAATGAGTCAGAATGACAGCCCGAACGCGACTCGGACACTACCAGCTCCGCCCTCTCCACTTTTCTGACCGCCTATATCGTGTTGTGGTTGCTCACGATTATAGAACACTCAGGTGTAGAACCCATTTGCGCCGTGCTGTCATTGACGGGTAACAGGGCGATTAGTCCAAGACCAATCACGACAAATGATTCGTGTCGGATGCACTTATTGTGAGAATACAGTCAAAAGCATATATATATATATATATATTCGTCTATGTGAAAGGTCATCTCCTAAAAATGTGTCAGGAGCGAATAAAACCGTCTGATTATGGAATACCATGCCATGGAGTATGCAACCAGTACTGTATCATGGAACGTTCTCTTATTTGCTAATGTAGGACTCGAGTCTTATTGAATTCCGCTTTTGTGTCGATGACGGTCACAGGGCGACCAGACAGCCAGCGAGCAGCGACAAACTTCTCCACAGATGATGCCGGCTGCCCCTCTAAGCGAATCAACTCAAGGGATGGCAACACTCCGGCGATCGTGTCCATCGTAGCGACTTCCAGTGCAAGAGCAATGTGACGCGCAAGCCCCCAGGCCTGATCTACATGCAGAGTCTGCACGGTGGGGAATTGGCGGAGGAATTCCAGCCATTGAACGCCGTTTCCACCCTCTAGATCTTCCTCCAGTTCGGCCGCAAGCTCGAGATGAACAGCAGTGGAGAGTGTCGCGGAAAATTGACCGAGCACCTGGGTCATGTGGGAAACTTGCCAATTACTCGCTTCGCACGATATGATAATAGCAGGGTGCTGATCCGAGCCTGGATAGTTTGCATGACGGTACAAGTTGAAGTAGACCTCGCCACTGAAAAATCTAACGGGTACAGGCCTGGATGGATTTAACTCAGGGCCTACTGAGCGACGGAAAAACTTGGAGAGCTGCGGGACTTGAGAGTCAACAAGCCAATTTAAGTAATATATGTCGATCTGGTGCAGTTGAGGGCAGTCGATTCGGGTGACGAGGTCCTCTAAATACTCGCTATATCCCCTGAATCGAAAGACCCTAAGAGAAGGAATGTCAATCCGTGTCATGGGAGGCGAGGGTAGTATTCGATCGGGGCGGGAGGTAGCCGATAGGAATCCAATGATAACGTTATTGAGCCTGGGAAGTGCAGCCAAACATGCGACCATCGCCTCGGGCGAAATGTAACCAGTCGGAGGTATACGGCAAAGGTTGAGGGTGACGAGGTGATCACTGGTGGGCGAAAGAAGCGTTGGTAATGCCGGAAAGGGAATGCCGTGTAAGTGGATATACCGTAGACACGGTGCAGATCCTCCCAAGAAGTTGGCGGGAAGGACCAGTGGATTTCCACCCTCCGAGATAATTTCGAGATGCTTCAGCATTGGAAACGGCTCCTGCATCACCGTGGCCATCTTTTCCAATAACTGCGAGCCTGTCACCACAATCCTGATACCACACAAACGATCGGGGTATTCCAGTGCAGCAATAAGATTGCCCTCGTCGTTAGGCGTGAGTCTGTTCCCAGAATAGGATTTGGAATCCACAATGATAGGAAAGGCTGGCCAGATACCCAGGTTCCTGATCTGAGTTCTAGGTGTGCAGAGAATGCGGAGATTGAGACGGCGCGGTGACGCAAATACGAGTTGTCGCCATCTTTGACATACATGCGCCAGTAAGTGCCATTTCCATATGTCGAGATATAAATAGAAGCTTCGATAGAAGTCAAACACATCGAGCAAGACATTGTCAGGGAGCATGTTGATTGTGGTCGCATGTCTGAAATTCTCGTCTGTGTCACAAAAGCTCGGCAGGGAAGCCGGGTGATGGCTGATCGGAGAGTAGCGGCGAGAACCCGGTCAATCAGTCCAATCATGTGGCGAACGAAGGCCTTAGACAAACCTTCGGGTGCCCATCGATAACGTGTTATACGCTCTACTTCTAGTTTACAACTTGAAAGTACCAGCGCTACCTGTCGTAATCCTTTTCAAATGTGGAACGCAGTACAGTGGAAATAGTTGGAATTGGCGTCGTTGTCTTTTCCTTTGCGGGTTGACGCTACTGCGCTGCGAAGTGCGTAGTCTTCCGGGCCAGTTGTCGTCGTACTCCGACTCCGACATCGCGGCACGTGCTTGTTGACTTCCTCATGTCCTGCGGGGTCTTGACGAGAAATACCACGACACAATGAAAGAATGTGAGGCCGCCAACAAATCCATTACTTGTTGTAGTAGGAAGTAACTTGCTGCGATCGTGATCGTGACGTGCGGTGTCGCACCGGTTACTCCCAATGTGAGCAGAAAATGGGCCGTGCCGTGAATGACGGCCAACTAAGTTTGCACAAAATCTACACATGACAACAAGTCCTTCGGGAAATTCGTACAGACAACGTATCGTGACAAATGTGATCTAAAGAAACACACATATATTCATTTACATGTATGGTCATATCCTAAATGCGTCAGGAATAATCAGATTCATTTGATTGTAAAACACCGAGCTATCGAGTACGCGACTGGGTTGGAACATTCTCTGATCCACCGACGTAGGACTTGAGTCTTTCAGCGTATTCTATGTACGTGTTGATGACGGTTACCGAGCGACCAGAGAGCCGGCGGGTAGTGACGAACTTCTCAACAGATGATTCCGGTTGGTCTTGTAAGCAAATCAAGTGAAGGGATGGCAACACCTCGGTGACCATCTCCCCCGTGATGCCTTCCAGTGCAAGAGCAATGAGCTTTGCGAGCTGCCCATATACGCGCAGCGTCTGCACAGTGGAGAATTGGCGGAGGAGATGCAACCAATCAACGTCGTCCGTACCCTCTAATTGGTGATCTTCGTCGAACCCGAGCTCAAGATGGACAACGGCAAGGAGTGTCGCGGAACATTCGATGAGTAGTTGGGCCATGTGCAAAATTCGCCTGTAGGTCCTTTCGGGTGAGATGTCAATTACACAGCCTGGGTTCAGGCCGAAGTTGATACAGTAACTTGAAATGGTAACTTGCGCATGCCTGGATGGGGTTATTTGGCATACTGAGTGACGAACGAATTGGGAGAGTTGCGCAACCGGAAAGTCAACAAGCCGACCCAAGTAATCTATGGAGAGCCACTTCAGGAGAGGGCAGTCGATCTGGGAAACGAGGTCCTCCAGATATTCGAATGCGCCCTTTATGTAGAAGATCTTGAGAGCAGGAAGAACATTGCGCGTTACAGGAAGTGGGCGTATTCGATCAAGGAGGGCAGTGGTCGATTGGAATCCAATGAAACATGATTCGAGCCTGGGCAATGCTGCCAAAGATGCAACGATCGCCTCGGGTGAAATGTAACCAGTCGGGGGTATATCGGTAAGTTTGAGGGAGATGAGGCCACTGGCTGACAAAAGAAGCACCGGTAAAGTCGGAAAGGGAATGCCATGTAATTCGAATGTCTGTAAACGTGGCGCAGAGCCTCCCAAGAATCCGGCGGGAAGGACAGATGCATTTCCATCCCGCGAGACAATGTCGAGATGCGTCAGTACAGGAAATGGATCCTGCATCATTGTGGGCACCTTTCCAGACTGTGAGCCCGTTAGATCAAGCCTGATAAAACACACGCGATCGGGTTGCTCAAGTATAGCAATGACATTGTCTTCATTGTTAAGCGTAAGGTTTTTCCCAGAACGGTAGTCCATAGAGATAGGGAGGGGTGGCCAGATAGCGAGATCCTTCCTGACAGGAGTCCCGTAGGTGCAGTGAATTCGGAGATCGAGACGGTGCGGTGATGCAAAAACGAGCTTGCGCCATGTTTGGCATACATGCGCCAGTACGTGCCATTTCCATATCTTGGGATAACGATAGCGACTTGGAATATATGAATGGTTTCGATAGAGCTCAAATATTTGAAGCAAGACACTATCGGGGAGCATGATGATTGTTGTCGGATGTCTGTAACTCTCGCCTGTGCCACGCAAACTCGGCAGGGAGGCCGAACGATGGCTGATTGGCGAGTAGCGGCGAGAATTCGGTCAGTCAGTCAAGTAATGTGGTAAGCGAAGGCTTTATACAAACCTAGGAGTGCCCATTGATTATGTAGATAATGGGTTAACCGGTTAAGCCCTGAGGTTGGAGGGGCTACTCTTATAACTAGCCATATGACTCGTACACTCTGAGTCGTACAGCGGAAGACGGTGCGACGCTCCCGTGACCAAGTTACCGCACGGTCACGCATGTCACATATATCGAAGGTTCTTGCATAACCAAGCGGTTCCTCTCCTCGCCCGCAAGCTCACTGGAGATTTCAATTTTTTTCAAAAGTGACCAAGACATTCACGCTGACAGCATCGCATCGCGGTTCTGAACATGGCCCCAAGGACCTATAACCTTGTTCACAAACATGCAGTCGTTCCATCCAAAAGCCATCGTACTTTGTCCTTTATTCGCAGTGCCCCCACATCCCGCAAAGCCTCCCGATGCCAGAACTTTTTCAGACCCCCGCACCCCCATCAACATCGTTTATCGGCCTTCTCTTACCCTAGCCCACCAACGATGATATTGGCCACTGGCCCCTTCCTATTCCTACTTCCACTCCCACAATTCTAAACTTGAAATATACGTTCTTTGTCAACAGAAACATTGCGCGAATCCGCGTCTCTATCTTTCATGATCAACTCGGGCCTTGCATCCACGATTTCCCCGTGGCCAAGGAGATAGTATGCAGAAGCTGGCCGCATCAAGATCCTTAAGAACCGTCTTCACCTCCCGATGTGCCAATCCACTCTGAAGGATGACTACGGACTCGGTCCTCAGGCAAGTGTTGACCCCTGGCAAATCGCAAACATAGCGACGATATGACATCGAACTTCTGATGCAACACGCAGCAAGTTACAGTTTCGAGGTCATTCTGGGTCCTACGACCTCGACGGGCGCCTATATTACGAAGCCGATGCCAACTCGGACCCAGGCAGCGATGGCAACGAACACTTCATCGCGACGTGTTCAAAATCTTCGTGGCTGAGAAGGACTCGATGATCTCAATGACGTCAACTACGCTTCCCCCGAGGCCTCCCCGCCCCCCGTGACAACCACTTCGTCCGCTGAGTCCTGGGCTGGCCCTGCGACTTCTATACAACTCGTTTACGCCACTGGATGCACCGGAACACGCCCGGGGAAGATAAAATAATTTCAAATCTCAAGAGCGTTTGGCAGATTCAAGAAATCGGTAGATACAAAAATAAGGCGAGTTTAAGTTTTTTCGTATGGAGCGAGTACACATTCGAGATAAGTTGAAAGAAGCCGCGTATGATTGACCCGATTTATACCTTCTTCGCGTGCTTCCTTTAGATGGGGTAAAGTAAGGACATGTTCGCGACGTAGCTGAGCGCATCGGTGCGGTAGTTATCATCTCCGACGATAATCGGGAAGAGATTACTGTCTTGGAAGATGGCTGCCTTAGGCTTTTTCGGGTTCCACTGGGGCCACGGGACTCCGCGACCATTCTTGCCGTTAGGGTTGAGGTTGTTGGTGAACCGGATGAAATAATCCCTGAGTTCCGCGTTGGTAGAGCCTATACCGAAGGCGTTGACGAGGTCCGTCCCATGGGCCTGGAGAGCGGTGCGAGATGTCAGCCTGTAACGGGCGTGGGAAGCGAGTCAGGCCCTTACCGATCCGATGAAGGGCAAAGTCTTAGCGCGCTTAAAGACTACCGAGGACGTAGGCAAATTAAGTAGCAGGTCGAACTTCACGACGGATCAACGTACTGAACGCCCACGAATTCTGCTTGTCGGCCCTGTAGTTCAGAAGGAGCCGACGCGGGGCGTGGAACACGAAATCGCCTTGAAGGGCGGCAACACGCTTGAATTGTGGACCTAACCACCATCGTGTAAGTATTGTTAAACTGTGACGTTTGGGTGTGGGCAACTGTACTGAGTACATTCTTGAGTCCGGTGTCGAAAGGACACCCGGCCCGTTGGTCATCCGGGTAGTACTTGAGAAGGAGATCGACTAGGCTGTCCTTGGCTTTCGGCATCATGTACAGTTTCATATAGTCCTTCAGTTCAGCCGTGGTCCTATGGGGGAGATAAGATTCAATGTACATCAACACGTTCCCACTTACGTGATGTTGATCGTGGATACAGAGAATAACGAGCCTTCGTCGTCGCAGTTTCCTGACATGCCAGGTCAGCTTCCGCCCGAGTCGGGAACGGGCACAGCGAACACACCTGTAATCATCGGCACGTTCGCCACATTGCCACGCAAGACAGCATGTTGCGGTGGCTCTGTCAGGAAAACCCCATCGACACGAGGTAACCAAGCTAGCACGAGTCCCTGCGGAGCTATCAGGAACACGACTACGCAGCGACAAAAGGCCATAAGCCCTCACCTGATACGCGAAGACATTCGGAGAGTCATCCATCGCTTTCTTGAATGTAGTGTATGGCACCTTGCGAAGACAGTCGAGCGTGTCCGAAGCCCTGGTACAACCAGTCTTTTCGACCATGAAGTCATAGTACCCCTGCCCATTCTCAATGTCTCCGACGGGGATGGGTCCGCCAGACTGCATGATTCCGCCACGGAACAACCCTTCAGCATTCCCGTTGTTCGTCAGCATGTGGAGAGCGACAGAAATAGCGCCAGCGCTCTCTCCCCAGCTGTGGCCCGACTTAGTCAACGGAACCAACGAAGTGCGATATGAGATGTTGCTCACATGGTCACTTTCGATGGGTCACCACCGAACTCTGAGATGTAGTTCTGCACCCACTTCAAGCCAAGGCGTTCTGCAAACGACACGAGTGTCAGTGAAACACGCCAGGCAGGCGCCGTTCACTCACGGTCTTGGAGACCAAGATTTCCGACCTTCTCCGCTTTGACTTCCTTTCCAGGTAAGAAACCAAATGCTGCGAAGACAGAGATCAGAGCCCGATCCATGTGGGAAGAAATTACCCATCACACCAGAAAGCCTGGAAGCAATCTGTATCAGAGAGTAGCCCCCTGCCTTGGGATATAAAACCTCACCGATAATTCACGCTGACGTAAATGACTGGCTGGCCAATGTCGATTGAACGAGCAACGAAACTGCCACCGTCATAACTGTGGATTAGATGTTAGACGGCGTCGAATCGGATCGAAAAAAAAGACAAGACAAACGTAGAGGGACCACCAATCTCAAAACCACCCCCGAAAATCCACTGGAACGATGTGATTGTCCAAGTAAACATCGTGGCACTCAGCGAGTATCTAGATACGCACAAATATGACGGGAAGCTTAGACTTCGGTGTGGCATCTGAGGGTTTCACGACGTTGATGGTAAGACCTTCGAAAATAGTTCAGTCGCGGCAGATAGGGAGGACAACACCACCCTTACAGTCCTCGTCCGCGGGTGTAAGGCCTTCATAGAATGAATTCAAGACGTTGCCGATATTTTTGACTAGCTGCGAGTCCAGCCCGTTCGGAAGACTCAAACGTTGCTGTGGGCAAGACTTGCCATATTCTTGAACGTAATGTAGGCCTTGGTATGGTGGAAGAGGCTCTGGTCGGCGCAACCGCCGCTCATTCGTCCTGTGTACATAACAACGTGAGAAGTTATTTAGGACAGTGAAAAAAGGGCGCCCACGGTGGGTGTGCGAAGGGGATGCCCAAGAACTGATGCGTTACGCCTTTTCGGATACCAGTGAATACGGCATCGTCAAGGAAGACCTCTGGGGTGGGAGATAACTGTTCTGTCGACTCTGTGCTGGCGCAGGTGTTGTCTGATACCCGGTAAGAGAAAGGGTCTTGAACTACGAGCCTGTCTACTGGTGAAGCAAGAACAGAGAGGGCGCGCACAGCCAATGAAGCCAAAATAGCACGCTTAGTGAGCATGGCGAGAACTGCGGGTTGTAGACGAGCCTGGTGCAGCCTCAGTTCGAACACGAGAGAGATTATATATACCCTAGGCCACTTTGACAGAGGTATGGTGAATCACAGTGTGTACAGAACCTGGGATGCAAATACCGCATCAGACTGACATGTATTTCGCCTTGGAGCATCTTCGGTTCGCATGCAACAAGTTACACCTGTGTAGGAAAGATCGCGGAAATGTGAATTCGTATGACGTGCATGATACGGACCAACGCTTGGTTCTTTGGCAGCTAATTTCCCAAACAAAAACAAAGATGCCGCTGCCGGATATCGTCTCCATACGATCCTCGGGTTATCACTAGCTTCCATGAGATTCGACGTTGGGAACGGATCCTGGACCGAATACACACGCAAATGAGAGGGTCTTCCGGATTTCCGAGATCGCACAGCATTAGTCCATTAGATTGAAACTACGAAGAATTCATTTATCTCCTTGGAATCTAGAGGGGAGCGTACATCATAAATCGGTACCATTCAGAATAAGGTCATCGAGTTGAGCGCGTGATCCCAGGCAAATACAACGTTGTCAGAGTCACGTAGACGCCCACAGGAGAGTCTCAAAGTCAAAGTCTAAGCCTCTACCAAAGTACTCCCACCACCAGATACCAAAGATTGAGACGAAGAAACAGAGTATGCCCAACTTCCAGGTTGAGAAAGAAAGAGCCACGTCGAACTCGCAGACTAATTTAGCTAAGCCTGGTAAAAATTCCAGTGACTGAGCTAATAGCGTGGGCGCTGCAAAGGAAGTGTTGAATGACACCCAGAATGGTTGTCACGGTCGCGTGATGCAGAAGCAAGCGCCACAGCACATGGGTCTCCCGTGCCCGAGCATTCCATTCCAGTCACCAGGCGCGGACTCGGAGTGACGATCTCTATCTGGGGTCCGGCCGTCCTACCCACACCAGCCGTTGCGCTCATCGGCTGTATACCGGCTTCACGAAGAATGGAAGTGTATCCAAGCGAAAAAGTGACCCTATATAGTTCTACAGTAAGACTTGATGGAAGTCAACGCACGTAGCGGACTCGGAGCAGCGAGCGATATCTCGGTTCCGACCCAGGTTCATTTACTGCTCAATGCCACCAAACTGCCGCGGCCGCTTGGCGCACCCGAATGCCCACAACTTGAATTTGAACATTGATGCTGGACCCCGAGTAGTACGGCCCCCCGCACCACGCAGTGCCGCATCAGCAATTTGACAAAAATGTTTCTCGTGTTTCGTCCGTTATTGCCGTTTTTTGCCGTAGTCCGGGTTCCTGAAAATCTGGAGACCACTCGGAAGCCTACTTGTTTCATCCCAATTTGCCGTGTTATTTGTTTGCCATTGATTATATTTGCTTGACAGTACCCCTTACTATGCCAGAAAAGGATAAGGCCGTACTGGCCGTACCGTTCACATCTTGGTTCATATCAATCTGCTCATCACATTTTGGCACTTGTCAAAATTTCAGGTTTCCGTGAAATTGGACTCGGGTCACCAAGTGAATCTCAGTGAAAACGAAAAAGTCGGCCCGGGTCAGCTGGCAGTCAGAAATTGGTCATCAGGAGTCAAAATGACCTCAAACAGTGAATCTGCAAAATTTCCGTGACAGGTTGACCACAAAATGACTTAGAATAGTTGACTTGTTGGAGTTAGCCGAAATATCATGCTCACGTGACATCATGGTCACAGAGTGACATGTCACAAATTGATTGCCAGCATTCTTACTTCTTGCCACATACAATACTTGTTTGCCAGCTCACTGATAGCCACATATGCACCACAGGAAACAGTCCCAAAAAACCCCAGGATGTACAATATATAAGAGTAGCTGTAGAGTAGTACAACACTTGTCTACTCTTAGTCTGATAAATCCAGTCTTGCAATCTAAACCCTCTCACTTGTGTGCTTATAAGCATCTAGCCAAGTTGTTATGGTACGGACTTTACGACATGTTGTGTATGACTCATGGTTGGTTATGACTACAGCCTGACTTAGTATTAGTCATGGACTCTTACACTGTATCAGTCAGCATGTAGTTTACATGTGACTTGTGACTCATGATATGACTCATTCCTAGGATAGCTGTACTAGGGTTCGAGCTAGTTATGCTACTGGTTTCTTGGCATTCTAGCAGCGCTTTAAAGCCCACACGTATCTGTATAAGTATTAGCCTCAGAAGACCAAGAGTCCCCATCTTGGTCTTCTTCAATCCACCTTCTTGACTTGTCTCCTGCTTGCCTTAGTCTCCAACTAAGAGCGTCTCTGCTTCTATCCACCAAGGGATAGTACTTCTTTAACTTTGCTGCAGTGTGTGCCTATAGTGCCCCTGTTCAGCTGTGTTGGGTTGACATGTGATCCCCATTTGCCTATTCTTCACTAAGTCAATTATGCCTACTCAGAGTCCAAGTCGGACTAACACTGGTGGAGCGTAACACAAGTACCCATCTTCTGTTGTCTTGAAAACACAACTCTTGAACTTGAACATCATGGATGGTCAGCTGGAACTGTGACATAAGAGTAGACCCTCTTTCCATTGCTAGGAGGCACAGTGCAATGTGTGTCACATTCCGCCCGTCATGGACTCAATCTCGCATGCACCCTTACTGTACTGGTTGCGATTATGGCTGTAAGGTATATTAGTCACGGACTTAGGAGTTTACGATGTAGTACGATAGGCGATTGGGATGCAATTGCTGACTGAGGACTGATACTAGTAGTAGTAGTATTAGGGTTCGAGTTGTTTCTGCGATATGTTGGATGCTACCTTACAGTGACTCATAGCAGCGCTTCAAAGCCTGCTAGACTTGTATTTAAACTGTCTCATGAAGACCAAGATATGCCATCTTGGTCTTCTTGAATCGTCACTTGTACTCTGCCTTTCCTCTCCTTTTTCCTTCTTGACGTCTCTCAAAGTACTGCTTGTTGGTGTACCTCCGAGTATTCACTAAGGACAAGAGCACGGACCTTCACGTTGTCGTGATCATTCGCTAAGTCGTTACTGCCACTCAGAGCTCTAGTCGAGCTAAAACGTCGTGACGATGTTACAATGTGCCTCACAAACGAACAACCAAACTGGTGGGCAGCGACCCTGGAGACTTTGTGTTCATTGAACCAGTGCAAAACTACACCAACTCTACAGAAAAATGACTTGTCCAATGCCACATGAACCCAACACTTGACAACATTGTTACTAGTTCCATCATTTGGTGTTACGCTCCACCGGCGTTAGTCCAACTTGGACTCGAAAGAGGCATAATCGACTTAGCAAAGTAAAGGCGAATGGGGATCACGTGTCAACCCAACACAAACTGAACAGGGGCACTCCGGCACACGCTGCAGTAAAAGGGGAAGAAGACTTATCCCTTGGTGGATAGTCAGTGGAAGTACACTTAGTCCGAGACTAAGGCGTTCAGAAGACGAGTCAAGTGGTGGATTGAAGAAGACCAAGATGGGGACTCTTGGTCTTCCGAGTCAACTACTTATACAGATACGTGCGGGCTTTAAAGCGCCACTAGAATAGTAAATAGCCAATAGCATAACTAGCTTGAACCCTAGTACAGCTATCCTAGGAATGAGTCATACATGAGTCACAATCACATGTGAACTACTATGCTGACTGATACGATGTAAGAGTCCATGACTAATATCAATGCCGGACCGTAGTCATAACCGGTCATGAGTCGTGTAATGAGTTCGTACCGTAACATCACCCCCTTTTCAGGAGTGAGGCCCACCTCACTAGTCCGCTACCGATTCTTGTCTCATCTTCTCCGCTTCGTCTTCCATTCGTGCTAGTATGTTAGCGCGCTCCAGGCGATAGAGACTATCCTTTTTATCATCCGCCACCATCTGCCTCTCCATCTGCAGCTGCCAAATCCTCTTCTCCAGTTGGTCCTCCGCAAATGCAAACTGTCGGAATCGGTGCGACTCCTGGGTGAGCGTGACATCCCCGATGCACGTTAGTAATAGGTCAGTGGGGTGTCAATCACGGAGCATGAAGTACTCCTCATGGGGTATGAACGCCCGATTGTTCTTCGGGAGATGGGGGGTGGTGTAGAGGGGTTTACCGTAAAGGAAACCCAATCCCAGAGCTAATCCGAGCACAAAGGGGTCTCCTCCTCGGATAACCTGTACGTGGGAGGCTTGTACCGTCGGTCCGTTGGGGAGCTTGATCGGGAACGGAATGTAATCGGGTCCTCTATTGACCCGGAACCCTTCAGGGACGATGGCCCTGGTTGCTGGGTCTCGTTCGCCCATTGGTGTATAACGAGCCGCTTGTGCCACAGCGACTCATCCTCGGTGTAGAGGCCCCCCTGCTGCGTTGACAAGGTAGGGAGTGGCGGCTGGATCTTCAGCGTAGAATTCATGGTTAAGGAATGCGTGCCTGATGGGGTAGTGGTCTCCAAGCTCGTCTTCATCCTCATCTTCGTCCAATACTCCCTCCACTCCTTCATCATTTGGCGTCGGCAGGCGGTGATATGCAGTTGCTCCTGCTGCCACCGCGCTGCTGTCTCCTTCCACTCTTGCTCGTACTTCTTCATGGCGTCTGGTGGCTTCACCGTGCGGGACAGCTGCTTGAAGCCGAAAAAGCTCGTCTTCCATGAGGAAGACTTTGGGCTCTCCGGTGTTGGGGTTTGTGAGAGCGTACATTGGCGGTGGTGTTGGTTGAGTTGTTGTTGGATCGTCGCTGAGAGTTCCCTGTATGGGCACAGGGAATCGTTGCAGTGTCTGGTGCAGTTCTTCGCTAGTGATAGGGCCATCTTCCTCATACTGCATGGCAGTATTGCCTCTGGTAGTAGCTCCATTGGCTGTGGCGTCATTGGAGGAGTCGGGGTTGACAAGCGTGGCTGAAGAGTTGTTGACGAGGGTAGAGAGGAGTGTGAGCTGGTCATTGCATCGAGTAGAGGACATGGAGTGAGTGGATGATGGGGACTTAACACGATGGGATGTCATCCTTATATGCGTTTCCCTGTCGGGGTTGGAATGTTTGAACTCCCGAACAGCTTCGTCGGCAAATACGTCATCCTTATCTACCCACTGATTATCAGAGTCTGGATACCCCTTCCATTTCACGAGGTATTGGAGTTGACGTCTTCTGCCGAATCGCCGAGAGTCCAGAATCTTCTCGACTTCGTATTCTTCTTCGTTATCGACCAAATCAGGTGGTGGGCGCTGATAGTTCGGTCCATGCGTGGGTGTTTCGCGATAAGGTGTGAGAAGATCTATGTGGAAGACATCATGGATGCTCCACTGCGTGGGAAGTTTGAGGCGATAGTTGACAGGGGACATCACCTGGATGACCTTAAATGGTCCGTGCCGTTTAGCAGCTAGTTTTGCGGTTGGCTGATGAGTGCATAAGTGGTGTCCTTCTAGCCACACAAGGTCTCCCTCCTTGAACTTGGGCATATCTTTGTGTTTGACCCATGACTTCTGTGCCTGGAGCATGCAGGAGAAGGCGCGCTGTCGCACTTGTTTGAACTGATCTAGCCTTAGCGATACTTGTGGGATAGGGGAAGGCCTATTGGTCCAATCAGCGCGAGGATTGAACCCTGATAAGAGGAAGAAAGGGGACTCCCGTGTAGTTTCATTGGGCCAATTGTTATGTGTGAATTCTGCCATGGGTAGATAATGAACCCAGTCGTCTTGGCGTTCATTTACCCAAAAGCGGAGATATTGCTCTAGCCACTGATTTGTTTGTTCTGATTGGCCATCGGTTCTAGGATGATAAGCGGTTGAAATGTTCTGGCTGATGCCAAGAATTTTGCATATCTCCCACATGAACTTAGAGGCGAAACAGGGGTCTCGATCACTGATAACACGCGAGGGGAGTCCGAATCGTGGGAAGACGTGAGAGACGTACAGGGCGGCTGTTCCCTCGGTGGTTACTTCTTCGTTACAGGGAATGAAGACGGCTGCTTTAGTGCAGTCGTGGTCCATTACTGTGAGAATGGAGTCATAGCCACGAGAGACAGGGAGTTTAGTAATAAAGTCAACCATGATGGTTTCGAATGGTAGGGCTTCCGGTTTGGGGTAGATGGGTTGTAGTGGCGCCTTGATGGGTTGGAGGTTGACTTTGTGCCGTTGGCACTCTGCACAGCCTCTGACGTAATCTGTAATGTCGTTTTTCATCTGTGGCCACCAGTAATGCCATTCAGTGAGTTGGAGAGTGCATTTAATACCGGGATGACCATAAACGGGGGAGTCGTGGTGGGCGGCGATGATGGTACGCTTGTCATGGATGCCACCGGTGACCACTCGGCGTCCGTCTTTGTACCACGTTCCTTCGATGTCTTTTAGTTTATGAGCGTCGACCCAAGGTTTTAACTTAGCTATATCTTGTTTGTAAATGGGATGTTCTGGGGTCATTTCCACTGGTAGGATCTCAGGTCTCCAGTGTGGATGTTGCGGTTCTTCCAATGTAGCAGCGCGTACAAAGATGCTTTCCGGTAACACCGTTATCCCTTCATTGTCATTTTCTCCTTGGTTGTAATCCGGTCTTCGTGATAACACGTCAGCGTGTCCGTTGGAAGCACCTTTGATGTGGTGAATCTCGAAATCGTATTCTGAGAGCTCAAGTACTTCCCTGGCTACACGCCGGCTAATTTTCTGCGGCAATTTCCAGTATTGTAGGTTTAGATGGTCGGAGAATACTTTAATCTTGTGGGGGGAACCTGCTAGTAAGGATCTCCAGTGTCTGAAGGCTTTGACAATGGCCAGAAGTTCGAGGTCATAAATGTCATAATTCCTCTCGGCTTCATTGAGGGTGGACGATGATGAACAGCAAACACAGAGGGCATACTCACAGAGACAAAGTAGACTGTGGTGAGATATGCTGGAGTGCTGGAAGCAGAGGTGAGACAGGGATCTTGCAAGTAAAGCAAAGGGAGTCTGGCACACAAGCAGTGAGAACTGATATTGTTACATTGGAGAGAAGGGAGCTTACCTGGCACACAAGCAGTGAGAACTGATGTGGACCAGGAGCGTACATGGTACTCTACTTATACACTTTCTGGTAGTGACACTGTACAAGGGATGTAACACTAAGTCACGCAGTACAAGGAAGTATTGTTCTACAAACGGACAAAGGAGTGGACGTTCTGAGAACAAGGAAAGAAAGAACAAGGAGAGTCCAGAAGCAAATGATATCATAGTGACATCATAATAAAGATAGAGCTAAGTACAGAACAAAGGAAAGTACAAAGGCGTTATACAACGCAGAGTCCGGATGTATGATGTCATTAGAAGTACAGTGATGTCATAGATGACGCAATGGTAAGTTCAGATTGTACAGATCAATCAGTATCTAATCTACAAGTCCTGTATATCTAATCTAAAGCAGTCCATGCTGCAAGTCCGGTCCGTACGAGCCGCTAAGTGCGCAAGGGTCACTTATCAACAGACGAATAGTAGCCAATAGGGTGTCACTTGCTGTCTGCTTTTCGCTGAAGGAGGACTGCACCTGTGGCGAAACCGGATGCGTCAACTTCTAGCTCGAATTGTTGGGTAAGGTCTGGATGAGCTAAGACAGGTTTGCTAGTGACGAGGGTTTTAAGGTCTTGGAATGCCTTCTCTTCTTTGGTTCCCCAATGCCATTCGGTGCCTTTATGCGTGAGTTTGTTGAGCGGTCGTGCTTTAGTCGTGAAGCCTCGTATAAAAGGTTGGTAAAAATTGCAAAAGCCAAGGAAAGAGCGGACATCCTTAACCTTGGTTGGCATAGGCCAGTCTTTAATGCCGGAAATTTTGACAGGATCCATACGTGTCACCCCCTTTTCAAGGATTACCCCCAGGTAATCCATGCGCGGAGAGTGGAAGAGGCATTTTTCGAGTTTGTAGTATAAGTCGTGCTCCGCGGAGACGCGAAGCACATCCTTGACAGCTTCGATATGATCTGGTAAGGAGTGGTTAAGACCCGTAGCAATGCCGATATCGTCCATGTAAACACAAATAACGGTGCCCCGCTTTTCATGTTTCGCGATAATATCCCTGAAGATGAAATTCATCATCATCTGGAACGTTGCTGGGGAGTTGGTTAGGCCGAAAAACATCACTGTTGGTTCGAACAATCCATAGCGCGTTTTGAACGCCGCTTTTTCTTCGTCTCCTTCTTTGATGCGTACATTGTTATACCCCCATCTAACATCGAGTTTAGTGTATATGTGGGCGTTGCTGAGGTCAGTGATGAGATCAGAGATAAGAGGGAGCGGGTATTGATTTCTGATGGTGACGGCGTTGATTTTTCAATAGTCTTGAACAGGCCGCAACTTCCCATCCTTTTTCTTGATGAAGAAAAAGGACGAGGCGTAGGGGGATTTAGAGGGTCGTATATACCCTTTCTTCAGTTGCTCGTCGATCCATTCGCGTAGTTTCTTATCTTCCTCTTGAGTCATAGGGTATATCTTGCAGTCGATTGCGTCAGCTGTCCCTGGTTTGAACTCGATGGCGTGGTCCCAGGGCCTGCTGGGTGGAAACCTGTCTGATGCTTCTTCACTGAAGAGGCGTTCAAATTCCCGATATTCGGGAGGTAACTCAGCTTTTGTAACATATTGCTGAGCGGCAATGGCGAGATCGGTGGCGGTGGCTCTGATTCGACATCCTTCTTCGAATTGTTGTCGTTGCTCATCCGTGATAACACAGGAGTGTACCACTTCGTAGTCGTCGTTTTCGACCGTGGTTGTGGCGACTACTGGTGTCGTTTTGACGTAGGGGTGGACGGATCGGATGATAATGGGAAGCATATCTTCGTGGATGGCGGCTTGTGACCATCTGATGTGTGGGTCATAGATGGCAAGCCAAGGATATCCTAACACGATGTCTTCGTTACCAATGTCTGTAATGAGGAAACGCATTTCCTTGTGGATTCCTTTAGTTTGAACATCAACATCGGTATAATGAGTGATATGCCCTGACTTATTTTCTGTATTGTCGATGTTCCATATTTTCTTTGGGACGTCAAGTAGTTTAGTCCCAAGCCCCATCCTTTTTGTGAAGGAGGGCTTCATGAAGCAATGGGTTGCTCCTGAGTTGACTAGTGCTCGTATGTCGGCCATTGCGTAACTGGTGTGAATCAATACTGGAACTCTCATAGAACGATAGTGAGTCATGATTACACTGTTACAATTAACTGCCCTCACCCAGGCCGATGGGTTCAGGCGTCCTGAAAACCCTCCTTCTTCCACAATTGTTGGAGGATAATGTCCTTTACATCGTCCGATTCTCCTGCTACTCCGTTAAGCCAATCACTGGTGCACTGTTGAGGGGGTGTGTCTTGAACCGCCCTGGTAGCGACTTCTGGTTCTTGTTGATGGTAGTCGGTATCGACATACCGACTAGTGGAGGCTTGGGGTTGATACCCTCCTCGTGGTTGTCTGCAATCTCGGGCCATGTGTCCGTCCTTTCCACAATTATAACATGTGACTGGCCTTTGATTATTACGTCCTCCTCCTTGTTGTAAGAATCCTCCTCTTGGTCGGTATGGGGGACGGGGAGCGAGTATGTCTTCTGCTCCCGCAAGTCGCCCTCTAATTCGGTCAGCGGATGTATCCATCACATTGGGATCTCAGGGTAGGTTACTTGGTTGCCAGGAACTTCTTGGTGGTCCCTGCCATTGTCGTTGTTGACGTGGTCGCCCTTGTCCTTGTCCTGGAGGTACTCCTTTATTTAGTACCGCTTTGAGGTGAAGATATTGTTGTTGACGAGTGGTGGCTGCTTCTTTCCACTCACGGTAGTTTTGGGGATTATCGAGAGTATAGACCTTCTCATATAGGTCTTTTGGTAATCCGCTTGCGAACCAATCCAGCGTTTGAGGATCGTCGAGTCTATACTGAGCACGGCGTATTAACTGTTCGAATTGGGTGCAATACTCATCTAGATTGCCTCCGATCATCTTGACTCCTTTCTTAAGCTCGTATTGAGCTTGTTCTTGCTCCATTGTATTTCGGAAGCGCTGCATGAAGCTGCGCATGACTTCGTTCCACAGTCCTTCGCTGGTGCGAGGTATACCAGCTTGTATCTGGCCATTAAGCCAGGTAAGCATCGCCAATACCCATTTGCTAACGTTGATGCCCTTGATGTAGGAAAGAAATAGTAGGGCGCGTCGGTGTTACGGTACGGACTTGATGACCCCTTATTCACGACTCACGACCGGTTATGACTACGGTCCGGTACTGATATTAGTCATGGACTCTTACATCGTATCAGTCAGCATAGTAGTTCGCATGTGATTGTGACTCATGTATGACTCATTCCTAGGATAGCTGTACTAGGGTTCGAGCTAGTTACGCTATTGGTTACTTACCATTCCAGCGGCACTTTAAAGCCCGCGCGTACCTGTATAAGTAGTTGACTCAGAAGACCAAGAGTCCCCATCTTGGTCTTCTTCAATCCACCACTTGACTCGTCTCTTGTCTGCCTTAGTCTCGGACTAAGTGTACTTCCACTCTGGTTCACCAAGGAACCGCCTTCTCTACCTTTAGGTGCAGCGTGTGCCGGTGTGCCCCTGTTCACCTTGCGTTGGGTTGACACGTGGTCCCCATTCGCCTGACTTTCGCTAAGTCAATTACGCCTCTTTCGAGTCCAAGTCGGACTAATGCCGGTGGAGCGTAACATTAAGACCAAGATCCTCATTGTGGTGTACTCGACCAGAGATCAGTGGACGTCCTTTCGTCCCTACCATATTGAACGACAAGGAGACCGTAACGTACCTACAAGATTCCTAAGAGCAGCACAGTGGAGAGAACGAGGGGAAGACACCGGTTATTTTGTAGAATTTAACGGTCCCAACCGTTTCCGACCCGTTGAGTTCAATTTCGAACACCTCTGTTGGACCGAGGTTACTTGGAACCCCATAGATCGTCGCTGGGACATTGTACGACCAGCAGGAAGAAACTATAACTGCGACATCGACGCACGGGAACTCAACAGCCGTGCGGACTACGGTCCCATTGACGGACAAGCACAAGAATATACCGACGAAGGGATCAGCGGAGAAGAAGCCTCCGAAAGTCAGCAATCCCCGAGCAGAGGGAATACGCCAGCAGAAGACGCCAGCCTTGGAGCTATTGGCGATCATATCATACAACAAACTGAGTCCCTTACCATCCATCAACCCGACCCAGAAGTAATCCACGTTCACAGCCCAGCAGTCGCAATGGCAACTACCACGATTACTCAAGAAGAATTTCAACTCACTACCAAAGCGAGGGATCAAATCGCCCTGGAAGAACAGAGGCGTATCGCAGAAGAATCACGTGCCAACCTGGCTCCCATTAACCCATATACCGGTCATCGAATGACAGACGATGATGTGGCAATACACCGCGCTATAGGACCTGACGTAGCCGACCCTCCTAGTGGAGGAGGAGGGCCCCCTGGCGGTTTACCAGGAGGAGGAGGACCTCCATCAAGAGGACCCGGATTTGAGGGCTTCCCTGGAGGATTCCCGGGAGGACCACCAGGAGGGGGACCACCAGGAGGAGGATTACCAGGTGCAGGTCCCATTATTCCTCCTCCAAGCAACAAATTAGCTGGCGAAGCACCCACAGTATTTGACGGAGAACGCGCCAAAGTTGAAGCGTTTCTTACCCAATGGCATGTCTACTGGGGCATGAACACAGACGAAGGCATAATGGCCACGCCATATCGACGTGCCCTACTCTTCCTATCCTATATCAAAGGCGTCAGCGTCAGCGAATGGGTACTGGCGATGCTTACCTGGCTTAATGGCCAGATACAAGCTGGCATACCCCGTACTAGTGAAGGGCTATGGAACAAAGTTACGCGCAGCTTCATGCAGCGCTTCCGCAATACGATGGAACAGGAGCAAGCTCAATACGAGCTGAAGAAGGGAGTCAAAATGATTGGGGGCAATCTAGATGAGTATTGCACCCAATTCGAACAACTAATACGTCGTGCTCAGTATCGGCTCGACGATCCGCAGACGCTAGACTTGTTCGCAAGCGGATTACCGAAAGACCTATACGAAAAAGTCTACACTCTCGACAATCCCCGTAACTACCGCGAGTGGAAGGAAGCGGCCACCACTCGTCAACAACAATATCTTCACCTCAAAGCAGTGTTAAACAAGGGAGTTCCCCCTGGGCTAGGATCAGGGAAACAACGACAACAACGACAATGGCAGGGACCACCGAGGAGTTCGTGGCAACCAAGAAATTTGCGAGATCCAAACGCCATGGATACCTCAGCCGATCGAATTCAAGGGCGACTCGCAGGGGCTGAGGACATACTCGCCCCTCGTCCCCCATATCGACCAAGGGGAGGATTCCTCCAACGAGGAGGAGGACGTAATAACCAAAGGCCAGTCACATGCTATAACTGTGGGAAGGACGGACACATGGCCCGCGATTGTAGACAACCACAAGGGGGCTACCAACCCCAAGCATCAACCAGTCGCTATGTTGATACCGACTACCATCAACAAGAACCAGAAGTCGCTACCAGGGCGGTCCAAGACGCACCCCCTCAACAGCGCGCCAGCGACTGGCTTAACGGAGTAGCAGGAGAATCGGATGACATAAAAGACATCATCCTCCAACAGCTGTGGAAGAAGGAGGGTTTTCAGGACGCCTGAACCCATCGGCCTGGGTGAGGGCAGTTAATTGTAACAGTGTAATCATGACTCGCTATCGTTCTATGAGAGTACCAGTTTCGATTCGCACAAGTTACGCAATGGCCGACATACGAGCATTAGTCGACTCCGGAGCGACTCATTGTTTCATGAAACCCTCCTTTGCAAAAAGGATGGGGCTTGGGACCAGACTGCTCGACGTCCCAAAGAAAATATGGAACATTGATAACACAGAAAACAAGTCGGGGCGTATCACACATTATACCGATGTTGACGTCCAAACTAAAGGCATTCACAAGGAAATTCGCTTCCTTATCACTGATATTGGCAATGAAGACATCGTACTAGGCTATCCTTGGCTTGCCATCTACGACCCCCACATCAAATGGTCGCAAGCGGCTATTCACGAAGATATGCTTCCTATTATTATCCGCTCAACTAACCCTTACATCAAGACAACACCGGTGGCGGCAGCAACCACCGTCCAAAATGAGGACTATGAAGTCGTACACTCCTGCGTCATCACAGATGAACAACGACAACAATTCGAGGAGGGATGTCGAATTAGAGCTACAGCCACCGAACTCGCAATCGCCACACAACAATACGTCACTAAAGCTGAGTTACCACCCGAATATCGTGAATTCGAACGCCTCTTCAGCGAAGAAGCATCGGACAGGTTCCCACCAAGCAGGCCTTGGGATCATGCTATCGAATTCAAACCCGGGACGGCCGACGCAATTGACTGCAAAATATATCCCATGACCCAAGAAGAAGACAAGAAACTACGCGAATGGATCGACGAACAACTCAAGAAAGGGTACATAAGACCCTCCAAATCCCCATATGCGTCGTCCTTCTTCTTTATTAAGAAAAAAGATGGAAAATTACGACCCGTTCAGGATTATCGAAAGATCAACGCGGTCACCATTCGCAATCAATACCCACTCCCTCTCATTTCTGACCTTATCACTGACCTCAGCAACGCCCACATCTACACCAAACTTGACGTCAGATGGGGGTACAACAACGTACGCATCAAAGAAGGAGACGAGGAAAAAGCGGCATTCAAAACGCGCTATGGACTATTCGAACCAACGGTGATGTTTTTCGGCCTGACCAACTCCCCGGCAACGTTTCAGACGATGATGAATTTCATCTTTAGAGATATCATTGTGAAACACGAAAAACGGGGTACTGTTATTCGGGTTTACATGGACGACATCGGCATCGCTACCGGAATTGCTCACTCTTTATCCGACCACATCAACGCCGTCAAAGACGTACTCCGTGTATCCGCAGAACATGATCTATATTACAAACTTGAAAAATGCCTCTTCCACTCCCCGCGCATGGATTACCTGGGGGTAATCCTTGAAAAGGGGGTGACACGCATGGACCCTGTCAAAATTTCCGGCATCAAGGACTGGCCTACGCCAACCAAGGTTAAGGACGTCCGCTCTTTTCTTGGGTTTTGCAACTTTTACCGACCTTTTATACAAGGTTTCGCAACCAAAGCACAACCACTCAACAAACTTACGCGTAAGGATACTGAATGGCATTGGGGCATGGAAGAAGAAAAAGCGTTTCAAGACCTCAAGACGCTTGTCACCAGCAAACCCGTTTTAGCGCACCCAGATCTCACAAAGCAATTCGAACTAGAAGTAGACGCGTCTGGTTTCGCAACTGGCGCCGTACTTCTCCAACGAAAAGAGGACGGCAAGCGACACCCTATCAGTTACTACTCCTCGACGCTTAACGAAGCCGAGAGGAACTACGACATCTACGATCTCGAACTTCTTGCCATCGTCAAAGCCTTTAGACACTGGAGACCCCTACTAGCGGGCTCCCCTCACAAGATCAAAGTGTTCTCCGACCATCTCAACCTGCAGTATTGGAAATCGCCACAAAAGATCAGTAGGCGAGTAGCCAGGGAAGTGCTCGAACTCTCAGAATATGATTTTGAGATTCACCACATCAAAGGCACTTCCAACGGACGCACTGATGCGCTATCACGAAGACTGGACTACGACCAGGGAGAAAATGACAACGAAGGAGTGACGGTATTACCGGAAAGCGTATTTGTACGCGCTGCTACACTGGAAGAACCGCAACACCCACACTGGAGGCCTGAGATCCTGCCAGTAGAAATGACCCCCGAACACCCTATTTATGAACAAGATACAGCTAAGTTGAAACCGTGGGTCGATGCTCATAAACTAAAAGACATTGAAGGGACATGGTACAAAGACGGACGCCGAGTGGTCACGGGTGGCATCCATGACAAACGCACCATCATTGCCGCTCACCATGACTCCCCTGTCTATGGACACCCTGGTATCAAACGCACCCTCCAACTCACGGAACAGCACTACTGGTGGCCACAAATGAAAAACGACGTTATGGATTACGTCAAAGGCTGTGCCGAGTGCCAACGGCACAAAGTCAACCTCTGACCCATCAGAGCGCCGCTGCAACCCATCTACCCCAAGCCGGAAGCCCTACCATTTGAGACTATCACGGTGGACTTCATTACCAAACTTCCCATGTCCCGTGGCTACGATTCTATCCTCACCGTAACAGACCACGACTGCACTAAAGCGGCTGTCTTCATCCCCTGCAATGAAGAAATAACCGCCGAAGGAACGGCTGCCCTGTACGTCTCTCACGTCTTCCCCCGATTTGGACTCCCCTCGCGTGTCATCAGTGATCGAGACCCCCGCTTCGCATCAAAATTCATGCGGGAGATATGCAAAATCCTGGGCATCAGCCAAAACATCTCAACCGCCTATCATCCCAGGACCGATGGCCAATCAGAACGAACAAATCAGTGGCTGGAACAATACCTCCGCTTTTGGGTAAATGAACGACAAGACGATTGGGTCTGTTATCTACCAATGGCAGAATTCACGCACAACAACTGGCCTAACGAAACCACGCGGGAGTCTCCCTTCTTCCTCTTATCTGGGTTTAACCCTCGCGCTGATTGGACCGATAGGCCTTCCCCTATCCCACAAGTATCCCTGCGACTAGACCAGTTCAAGCAGGCACGACAGCGTGCCTTCTCGTGTATGCTCCGGGCGCAAAAGTCATGGGTTAAACACAAAGATACGCCCAAATTCAAGGAAGGAGACCTCATATGGCTTGAAGGGCGCCACTTACGCACCCACCAACCAACCGCAAAACTAGTGGCCAAGCGACACGGACCATTTAAGGTCACCCAGGTGATGTCCCCTGTCAACTATCGACTCGAGCTTCCCACGCAGTGGAGCATCCATGACGTGTTCCACATAGATCTTCTCACACCTTATCGCGAGACACCCACGCACGGACCAAACTATCAGTGCCCACCACCTGATTTGGTCGATAACGAGGAAGAATACGAAGTTGAGAAGATTCTAGACTCTCGGCGATTCGGCAGAAGACGTCGACTCCAGTACCTTGTCAAATGGAAAGGATACCCAGATTCCGATAATCAATGGGTAGATAAGGATGACGTCTTTGCCGACGAAGCCGTTCGGGAGTTCAAACATTCCAACCCCGACAGAGAAACACATATAAGGATGACCTCCTGTCGCGATAAGTCCCCATCTCCCATTCACTCCATGTCCTCTACTCGACGCAATGACCAGCTCACACTCCTCTCTACCCTCGTCAACAACTCCTCCGCCACGCTTGTTAACCCCGACTCCACCAACAACACCGCAACCGCTGGAACTACAGATGGAAGCCGTACCTCCATGCAGCATGAGGAAGACGGCCCTATCACTGGTGAAGAACTGCACCAGACATTGCAACGATTCCCTCTGCCCCTACAGGGAACTGTCGACGACGATCCAGCAACAACTCAACCAGCACCTCCGCCAATGTACGCCCTCACAAACCCCGACACCGGTGAGCCTGAAGCCTTCATCACCAAAGACGAGCTTTTTCGGCTTCAAGCAGCTGTCCCGCGCGGTGAAGCCACCCGACGCCATGAAGAAATACGAACAAGAATGGAAGGAGACGGCGGCGCGGTGGCAGCAGGAGCAACTGCATATTGCCGCCTGCCGACGCCAGATGATGAAGGAGCGGAGAGAGTACTGGACGAAGATGAGGATGAAGACGAGCTTGGAGACCATTACCCCATCAGGCACGCATTCCTTAACCATGAATTCTACGCTGAAGATCCAGCCGCCACACCCTACCTCGTCGACGCAGCGGGGGGGCCTTTACACTGAGGACGAGTCGCTGTGGCACAAGCGGCTCGTTATACACCAATGGGGGAACGAGACCCAGCAACCAGGGCCGTTGTCCCTGAAGGGTTCCGGGTCAATCGAGGACCCGATTACATTCCGTTCCCGATCAAACTCCCCAATGGACCGACGGTACAAGCATCCCACGTACAGGTTATCTGAGGAGGAGACCCCTTCGTTCTCGGATTAGCTCCGGGATCTGGTTTCTTGTACAGTAAACCCCTCTATGCCACTCCCCATCTCCCCAAAAACAACCGTGCTTTCATCCCACATGAGGAGTATTTCATGCTCCGCGATCGACACCCCACAGACTTGCTGCTTATGCGCATCGGGGATGTCACCCTTACTCAAGAATTACGTCAGTTCCGACAGTTCGCCTTCGTCGAAGACCAGCTGGAGCGGCGAATCCGGCAATTGCAGCTGGATAAGGAGATGGTGGTTCAGGACAAGAAGGACAGTCTTTATCGTCTTGAAAGGGCTAACATATTAGCAAGGATGGAAGACAAAGCGGAGCGGATGAGGCAAGAATCGGTAGCGGACTAGTGAGGTGGGCCTCACTCCTGAAAAGGGGGTGATGTTACGGTACGGACTTGATGACCCCTTATTCACGACTCACGACCGGTTATGACTACGGTCCGGTACTGATATTAGTCATGGACTCTTACATCGTATCAGTCAGCATAGTAGTTCGCATGTGATTGTGACTCATGTATGACTCATTCCTAGGATAGCTGTACTAGGGTTCGAGCTAGTTACGCTATTGGTTACTTACCATTCCAGTGGCACTTTAAAGCCCGCGCGTATCTGTATAAGTAGTTGACTCAGAAGACCAAGAGTCCCCATCTTGGTCTTCTTCAATCCACCACTTGACTCGTCTCTTGTCTGCCTTAGTCTCGGACTAAGTGTACTTCCACTCTGGTTCACCAAGGAACCGCCTTCTCTACCTTTAGGTGCAGTGTGTGCCGGTGTGCCCCTGTTCACCTTGCGTTGGGTTGACACGTGGTCCCCATTCGCCTGACTTTCGCTAAGTCAATTACGCCTCTTTCGAGTCCAAGTCGGACTAACGCCGGTGGAGCGTAACAGTCGGTATGGGGTCGCCATGATGCCTTCGTCTGCATTCATGCCCCAGTAAACGTGCCATTGAGTGAGGAACGCTTCGACTTTTGCGCGTTCTCCATCGAATACTGTCGGTGCTTCACCAGCTAATTTGTTACTTGGGAGAGGAGTGATAGGACCTGCACCTGGTAGTCCCCCTCCAGGGTGTCCTCCTCCTGGTGGTCCTCCTGGAAATCCTCCAGGGAATCCTCCGAATCTGGGTCCTCTGGATGGAGGTCCTCCTCCTTGTTACGGTTGTACGTCCATAGCGTCCGACTTGGACAGTTCTGTGGGAACACAATGCCCCAGGTCGTCAGCCAACTTACGGGAGAGGCAAATGCAGCCAAGGCGTTCCCTAGTTGACAAAGATACTAGCAGTCTCCTAGTAGATAGGAGCGCGGAGAAGTATAGAATGGTTGTTACGTTTCGACTCGGACCCTTACTGTACCGGTTGCGATTACGGCTGTAAGGTAGATTAGTCGCGGACTTACTCACGGTGATACGGTAGTGTGATAGGAGATACGGTATGATAGCTGACTGATGCCCGACGCCACTAATACTGGTAGTAGTGGTACTTGGATTGAGATACTTACGCGACACGTTGGACGCTACTACACTGTGACTCATAGGCAGCGCTTGTAAGCCTGCTTGACTTGTATTTATACCGGCTTCCAAAGACCAAGATACGCCATCTTGGTCTTCTTGAATCGCCACTTGTTTTCCTTCTTTCTCTTTCTTCGCCTTGCCTCAGAAGCAGCTGCCCGACTCCGTTCGTAATTAAGGACATTCAATTCGCCGGTGTACCTTCGTGTATTCACTCGGGCGAAGGCTTGGACCTCCGTGTCTTCAGGTCGATAGGATCGCTATACCGCTAAGTTGTTACCGCTATCCGTGCTCAAGTCGAGCTAACGTCGTGGCGACGTTACATTAAGACCAAGATACCATCGTGGCCGTAACAACAAGAGATCAGTGGACGAATTTCCGTCCATACTCAATCCAAAGAAGAGGAGAACGGAACGTCCCCACGCGCTTTCTACAAGCTGCTAGTTGGAGGGACAGACAAGAAGAAACCGGATATTTTGTGGAATTCAACGGACCTACTAGGTTCCGCCCAGTTGAGTTCAACTTCGACCATTTTTGCTGGGTAGAAGTTACGTGGAACCCCATAGACTCTCAGTGGGACGCAATACGACCAGCAGGGCCCAGATATCGCTGTGATATCGACGCACGAGAACTCAATAGCCGAGCCGACTGGGGCCCTATTGACGGGCAGGTAAGAGAACATTCTACCGGAGAAGTAGTGTCCGAAGGAGAAGAAGAAGAAGGAGAGCAAAGCCAAGAAGAGAGCGAAGGACGAGAACCAGCCCAAACAGAAACCAGCGGAGGAGCAATACAAGACCTCCTTCTCGAACGAGCTGAGTCCGCCCATATCACAGAACCAGAACCAATTCACATTCGATCGCCAGCCATCATGGCAACTATCACCCAGGCCATGGAAGAAGTGGCGCTTGAAGAATCACGGGCTATACGAGCAGAAGCAAGGGAGGCGCTTTTGCCTATCAACCCAGAAACCGGAAGACGGATGACGGCCGACGACGCCGCAATATTCCGAGCCATAGGGTCTGACAGAGGAGACCCACCGTCAGGGAGACCCATCGCTCTGGAGTTACCTCCAGGAATAGGAGGACCTGATGGAGACCCGCCACCACCACCGGGGGGAGGAATCCCCTTCGACCTACGACGAACTGAGCCACCGCGCAGACCACTCGGCGGACCGCCAGAAGGAGGCGGAGGCGGTGGGGGCGACGGAGGAGAAGGCGGCGAAGGCGACGCCGGAGGAAGAGGAGGAAGACATCATAACGAGAAACTCACCGGCGAGCCACCTTCAGTTTTTGACGGAGACAGACTCAAAATAGACCAATTCTTAACACAGTGGCACGTCTATTGGGGCATGAACTTGGACGCCCCCATCATGCGGAACGACTATAGGAGATGCCTCCTATTCCTGTCCTACATCAAAGGCGGAGCAGTCAGCGAATGGGTATTGTCCTTCCTGAACTGGCTCAATCGACAGATACAACGAGGAATCAGTCCTTACACCCCGGCGCTCTGGGAAGCCGTTGCCGACGGCTTCAGCCAACGCTTCGAAAATACGTTAGAACGAGAACAAGCCCAGGCCATACTACGAAAAGGGTTTAGAATGATAGGAGAGGACGTTGACAAGTATGTCACGACTTTGAACAGCTTGCGCGGAAAGCTCATTACCGCCTCAATGAACCGCAAACCATCGACCTCTTTACGTCGGGGTTACCCAAGGAACTCTTCAAAAACGCATTCCAATTCGACGACCCGGTGACATTCGACGACTGGAAGAGAGCCGTCCTCAAGCGACAAAAGAATTACATACACCTCAAAGCGAGGCTCAATGAGTACAAAAACACAACGCAGCCGAAGAAGCAAAGCGGCAACGCGGGATGGGCAGTTCCGCAGAACCTACCACAGACCAATCCATGGGCCATGGACACCTCAGCCGATCGCGCCAAGGTGAGGTTGGCTGGGTCTGAAGACATCGACTTCAACAAACTGCCACATCACAACTGGCCCGCGCCGCCATTCCCACCGCGAGGGGGACCAGGAGCCAGAGGGCGAGGAAGAGGAGGTTCACGAAGGGACTTAAGGAACGTCCTTTGCTATAATTGTCACACCCCAGGGCACCTCTCACGAAACTGTCCACACCCACGCGCCCAGCAACAATGGCCGGCTACTTCGACCAGTAGTCGCATGACCGAAACAGCCGGGTACCCCCAAGGACCCGTATCACAATACGCACCCTCACAATATGCACCATCGCTGCCGGGATACATGTCGCCGGCACCAAGCGTAACACCCGCGCCCCATATCAACGCAGCAAGCACCAAGACGGCCGGAGAGCAGGCAAAGGAATGGCTCACGCAGGTAGCCAACAGCACGGACGAGGTAAAAGACCTCATACTTCAAGATTTGTGGGGAAAGGAGGGTTTTCGGGACGCCTGAACCCGTCAGTCTGGGTGAGGGCTCTTCAATGTAATTCTGTAATTGTGACAACGCGCTATCGATCTATGCGAATTCCAGTGACTGTCCGTACAAATTACCAAACGACTGAAACAAATGCGCTAGTCGACTCTGGCGCAACCGACAACTTTATACGACCTAGTCTGGCGAAACGGGCCGACATCCAAATACAGCCCCTAGACACGCCCCGCAAAATATGGAATATAGACAATACGGAAAACAAAGCTGGGTTGATCACTCATTACGTTAACCTAGAAGTGAAAACACGGGGACAGATAAAATGAATGACCTTCCTGGTCACCGATCTTGGAAGCGAGGACATGGTACTAGGTTATCCGTGGCTGAGCGTGTTCGAACCAACGATCAGCTGGGCCACTGCCACCATGCACCCCGACATGCAGCCAGTAGTACTGGCAACCACTGAGGCACTACTATCCACGACGACTATTCGAGCACTCATTGTGACCGAAAAGGACGACATTATGCGGGAACTGGAGGAAGAGACGTTCGCTAGGGCCACCACCGCGACGGAATTGGCCATACAAGCGAAACAACAACAGACGGCAGCAGTGCTCCCCCAAGAATACGCTATGTTCAGCAAGCTTTTTAACGAGCAAGCCTCACACCGCTTTCCCCCGGCGAGACCGTGGGATCACGCAATAGACTTCAAACCATCCGCGCCAGCCGCTATTGACTGCAAAATCTATCCCATGACTCAAAAAGAAGAAGGTGAACTCAAAGAGTTCCTAGAAGAAAAACTGAAGCAGGGATACCTACGCCCTTCCATCTCCCCGTACGCATCCTCCTTCTTTTTCATTAAAAAGAAGGATGGAAAACTACGCCCGGTACAGGACTATCGGGTCATTAACTCCCACACTATCCGAAATCAGTACCCGCTGCCACTGATACAAGACCTTGTCCTCGACCTCAGTAATGCCCATATCTACACAAAACTCGACATCCGATGGGGTTACAATAACATACGCATTCGTGATGGCGATCAGGAGAAGGCAGCGTTCAAGACCAAATTCGGCCTTTTCGAACCCACGGTTATGTTCTTCGGACTCACTAATTCCCCCGCTACCTTTCAGGCTATGATGAACCACATCTATCGCGACACGATAGCGAAACACGAACGGCTGGGCACTACCATACGTGTCTACATGGACGACATCGGAATTGCTACTCATTTCGATCACGATCTAGCGGCCCACGTGAACGCCGTCCGCGATGTTTTACGAGTCGCAGAGGAGCACGACCTCTACTTCAAGCTCGAGAAATGCCTGTTCCATCAACCGCGGATGGATTACCTGGGGGTAATCCTTGAAAGGGGGGTGACCCGAATGGACCCTGTAAAAGTCCAAGGCATCAAGGACTGGCCAACACCGACGAAAGTCAAGGATGTCCGCTCTTTCCTCGGCTTCTGTAACTTTTACAGACTTTTTATCCGCGGCTTCGCAACTCACGCCAAGCCGCTCACGAAACTCACACGAAAGGACAAAGAATGGCGATGGACCGAAGAAGAAGAAAGGGCGTTCAACACCCTAAAACGCCTCGTAACGGAGGAACCTGTGCTAGCACACCCCGTTCTTCAAGATCCATTCGAGTTGGAAGTAGATGCTTCGGGCTATGCGGTGGGAGCCGTATTACTACAAAAGAAATCTGACGGCAAGCGACATCCTATAGGCTACTACTCGGCGACGCTTTCCGAAGCCGAGAGAAACTACGACATCTACGACCTAGAGTTGCTCGCAATAGTTAAGGCCCTGCGGAACTGGCGACCACTCCTCACAGGCGCCCCCCACAAGATTAAAATCTACTCGGACCATCTAAACCTGCAATATTGGAAGTCACCGCAGAAAATCAGCAGGCGAGTCGCCAGGGAAGTACTCGAACTTTCCGAATACGACTTCGAGATTCACCACATTAAAGGAAAGAACAACGGACGGGCAGACGCACTGTCGAGACGACCGGATTACGACCAGGGTGTCGAGGATAACAGCGAGGTAGTGGTTCTACCCCCCGAAGTCTTCGTACGAACCCTTAACACCGCACGGACCTTTGTTGCAAACCCAAATTTACTACAACCACGCCACCAGCAAGATGAGGAGGTGATCAAGATATGGGTCGACCCTTATCACCTCAAGAAAATACAAGGAGAATGGTACAAGGACGGCAGGTTCGTAATCACGGGGCCAGCATCGACTCAACGCGTACTGATACACGACCACCACGACTTGCCAATACATGGCCATCCGGGGATTGCGAAAACTCAACGCATCCTGGAGAGGCACTACTGGTGGCCACGACTTCGAAGGGACGTGTATGAATACGTGCAAGGCTGCGCAGAATGCCAAAGAAATAAAGTCAACACGAGGCCCATACGAGCTGCGCTGCACCCCATCACGCCAATACTAGAGGCTATGCCATTCCACACGGTGGCAGTAGACTTCATCACCAAACTCCCCGTCTCCAAAGGGTACGACAGTATACTAACTGTCACTGACCACGACTGCAGCAAGGCCTCCATCTTTATCCCGTGTCGAGAGGAAATCACCGCAGAAGAAACGGCGACTCTGTACGTCGCCCAGGTGTTCAAACGTTTCGGGTTGCCGCGCAAGATAATAAGCGACCGCGACCCCCGCTTTACGTCCAAATTTACCAGAGAAGTGTGCCGCATTCTAGGAATTCAACAAAACATATCAACCGCATATCATCCACGCACTGATGGACAGTCCGAACGGACTAACCAGTGGCTGGAACAATACTTACGCTTCTGGGTAAATGAGCGGCAAGACAACTGGGAAGCTTATCTACCAATCGCCGAATTCGCGCACAATAACTGGCCACATGAACACACCAAAGAGTCACCGTTCCAGCTTCTGATGGGGTATAACCCGCAAGCGGACTGGACGGATAAGCCATCTCCCATTCCCCTCGCGACCGCGCGACTGACACAGCTAAAAGAAGCTAGGGACAACGCCCAACGCCTCATAAAGAAGGCGCAAGAGTCATGGGTGCGTAACAAAGATACGCCCAAGTTCAACATCAACGACCTCGTGTGGCTCGAGGGCAAACATCTCCGAACCAATCAGCCTACGGCGAAGTTAGCGGCGCGACGCCACGGACCCTTTCGGGTGGTACAGGTGATGTCCCCTTACAACTATCGATTGGAACTTCCCACACAGTGGAGCATCCACCCAGTGTTCCATATCGATCTTCTCACACCGTACAAGCAAACCTCCTTACACGGAGAGAACTTCACACGACCGCCACCCGAGCTGATAGATGGGGAAGAAGAATACGAGGTCGAGGCCATTCTAGACACTCGGCATTTCGGCAGAGGAAGACGCCTCCAATACCTGATCAAATGGAAGGGGTATCCAGACTCGGAGAACCAGTGGGTCAACAAAGACGACGTCTTTGCGCCGGAAGCGCTCCGTCTGTATCAGGAAGCGCAAACCCACGGTAAAAGAGATAAAGTGGGAGTCGCTCGGACAGAGGACAGTCATCCCCTTTTCCTTCGCTCTACCACTACTCTCATGCCCACTTCCCCTCTACGACATGTCACACAAGCGCAACTCCTCGACTCCCTCGCAGAAGACGCCCGCGCCCTCTTGGCAGAGGACGACGACACCGAAGTTCCCAACACTCAGCTCACGCCATGGACACCTCTTACACCAGCAGAGGGGCCCATCACCGCACAAGAATGGATCAACGTCGTCACCAGATTCCCAGACCCGACGACCGCTCCCGACGACGACCGAGCTGTCGTCCACGTCTTCCGAAACGACAGCGGCGAGCGTGAACCCATCGCCGCTATCCCCCCAAGCGACGACCTCATCGGCGTTCGCGGAGTTTTCCCGAGCAACGACCAGCGTTCAAGCGCTGATGGAGTACGAGTTGGACGGCTGGAAGAGGGTGGCGGCAGCGTGGCAGAAGGAGCAGCTGGACTCGGCGGCGGCCCGACTGAGGGAGATGCGCGAGCGACGGCAGCGATGGCGGCAGCTGAGGCTGGCCATGATGACGAAGATTATTACCCGGCGAGACACTCCTTCCTTCGAACGAAACGCGACCCTGATAATCCCCTCATCACACCCTGGCTCGTCCACTCCGACGGGTCCCCCATGTATCGAGGACGTGTGCGCGTGCCTGGCGCCGCCGATCACCGTCCGTTCACCGCCGCCGAGGACCCCGCACATGTCATTGCGCCTGAGGGGTTCCGGGCAAACCGACGACCCCATTACATTCGATACCCCATCACCGGGCCCGACGGAGTAGAGAGGGACGCGTCGCACGTCCAAATCATCGGAGGGGCGGACCCCCTCATACTGGGGGTTATACCGGGCTCACCGCACGTCTACGGTAAGCCTTTTTACGCCGAGCCCCACATGTCAGCCGCGCTCCGCCCCACGTACCCGCACGAGGACTTGGTTGTCTTCGAAGCAGACAAGATCACCGACCGCGCGCTCAATCGTATCAACGATGAGTCGCTCACCGCGGAGGTCACGCGCTTCCGCGCGGCCAGCTACGAGCTGGATCGACTCCGAGCAAGGGTGAGTCAACTCCGCGCTATGATCGAATGTGCGCAGGACGACCGACGCGACGCCATCTATCGTCTGGAACACGCCACCGCATTGGAGCGCATCGCCGACGAACAACGCGACTGGCCGGCTCGCGACTTTCGGTGAGTCTGGGGTCTCACGCTAAAGAAGAGGGTGATGTTACGTTTCGACTCGGACCCTTACTGTACCGGTTGCGATTACGGCTGTAAGGTAGATTAGTCGCGGACTTACTCACGGTGATACGGTAGTGTGATAGGAGATACGGTACGATAGCTGACTGATGCCCGACGCCACTAATACTGGTAGTAGTGGTACTTGGATTGAGATACTTACGCGACACGTTGGACGCTACTACACTGTGACTCATAGGCAGCGCTTGTAAGCCTGCTTGACTTGTATTTATACCGGCTTCCAAAGACCAAGATACGCCATCTTGGTCTTCTTGAATCGCCACTTGTTTTCCTTCTTTCTCTTTCTTCGCCTTGCCTCAGAAGCAGCTGCCCGACTCCGTTCGTAATTAAGGACATTCAATTCGCCGGTGTACCTTCGTGTATTCACTCGGGCGAAGGCTTGGACCTCCGTGTCTTCAGGTCGATAGGATCGCTATACCGCTAAGTTGTTACCGCTATCCGTGCTCAAGTCGAGCTAACGTCGTGGCGACGTTACAATGGTAGATAGGAGGAGAAAGGGGGATGAGCAGACAGCCCAAAGGGTGGCAAACAGCCCAGCTCAAAAGATAGAGGGAAAGCCGCAAACAGCAGGTACAATTCCACAAGATCTCAAGCTAGGGAACTGGGGATACAAGCTACCCTACTTATACCCTAGCTATGGTAAGGTTCAAACTCCGAAACCCTAATACAACGATCCTAGGGTGAGTAATCGTACAGTAAAAGTGTCATCGGGAATGTGTAAGCATACAGTCAGTCAACCAATCAGAACGAGGTATCAGTCATCCTTATTGTGACAGTATAATCGTCTATGAGTCATCCGCAGTCAGTATCAGTCATCAGGTATCAAGCATCAGTCAGCCAGGCACAAGCTCATCTGGACTCTTCTGGTGCATTCTAGCCAGGTCACATGCCGGGGTCACATGATGGGCAATGTGGATATTGCTTTACCCGGGTCGGTGGAACCTGCAATTCTGCGCATCGTCGCAAAAGGTCCAGTGGAATTGCAGGCCGGGGCACTTATCTCTTGTTTTTTGGCTTATCTCAACTTTTTCTTTGTCATCTTCTTCTTCTTCGCATGATTGCGTCCTTCGTATCGCCATTTGCCAGGGTCGTGAGGGTAGAACCGTAACACTCCTGGTAAGTCGCCAGGAGGTCCACCTCCTCCACTGGGGGGATTGGCTACGTCTGGTCCAATGGCGCGATGGATTGCTACATCATCGTCGGTCATTCGATGACCGGTGTATGGGTTGATGGGAGCCAAGTTAGCTCGTGATTCTTCTGCGATGCGTCTTTGTTCTTTGAGGGCTATTTGATCCCTTGCCTCAGTGGTGAGTTGCACCTCTTCGTGTGTAATGGTGGCAGTTGCCATCGCGACTGCTGGGCTGTGAATGTGGATTACTTCTGGTTCGGGTTGATGGATAGTTAGAGACTCAGTTTGCTGTATGATGTGGTCGCCAATGGCCCCTAAACTAGCTTCTTCTGCTGGTGTTGTTCCTCTGCTTGGTGATTGACTTTCGGAGGCTTCTTCCCCACTAATTCCTTCGTCTGTGTGTTCTTGTGCTTGTCCGTCAATAGGACCGTAATCTGCACGGCTGTTAAGCTCTCGTACGTCGATGTCGCAGTTGTAGTTTCTTCCTGCTGGTCTTATAATATCCCAGCGACGATCTATGGGATTCCAAGTAACCTCGACCCAACAAAGATGTTCAAAGTTGAACTCAACGGGTCGGAAGCGGCTGGGGCCGTTGAATTCTACGAAGTATCCGGTATCTTCTCCTTGTTCTCTCCACTGGGCTGCTCCTAAGAATCTTGTTGGTACATTGCGATCTCCTCATCGTTCAATATGATAAGGACAGAAGGACGTCCACTGGTCTCGGGTCGAATACGCCATGATGAGGATCTTGGTCTTAATGTTACGCTCCACCAGCGTTAGTCCGACTTGGACTCAAAAGAGGCATAATCGACTTAGTGAAGTAAAGGCAAATGGGGATCACGTGTCAACCCAATGCAAACTGAACAGGGGCACTCCGGCACACACTGCAGTAAAAGGGGAAGAGGACTTATCCCTTGGTGGATAGTCAGTGGAAGTACACTTAGTCCGAGACTAAGGCGTTCAGAAGACGAGTCAAGTGGTGGATTGAAGAAGACCAAGATGGGGACTCTTGGTCTTCCGAGTCAACTACTTATACAGATACGCGCAGGCTTTAAAGCGCCACTAGAATAGTAAATAGCCAATAGCATAACTAGCTCGAACCCTAGTACCGCTATCCTAGGAATGAGTCATACATGAGTCACAATCACATGCGAACTACTATGCTGACTGATACGATGTAAGAGTCCATGACTAATATCAATGCTGGACTGTAGTCATAACCGGTCATGAGTCGTGTAATGAGTTCGTACCATAACAACCTTGCTGGCACCCCCAAACATTAGCTATATAAACCCCCTAGTATATTCTGTATTTCCTTAGCTTTGGCTTCGTCAATCTACTGTCTTGTCCCTCAGCACAATCCTCTCTTCTCCACCACAGTCCTCTTCTCTATAGCCTAGCTCTTGTGCTTGAACAAGAGGACCTTTGTCACTGTCCAGTTGACAGTGGCAATTGTATCAGCATTTAGGAGTCCTTCCACTCAGTGGGGATCCAACTCAGAGTCCTTTGCCTCAGGCAGGATCTGTTACAGAACGACGCACACCCTGGCAGTGGCATGACAAATGGGCCCATATGGGCTTTGCCAGGCACCGTTTTTCCACAGAGAATTGCTTCCTCAAAAAGGAAGGTGCCAAGAAGTCACGTGTTTTTCTGTCTTCACAAAACGGACATCCCTGAACAAAGTTCAAGCTCAGTTAAAAAGCCAACTTCCTTATTCATATACATGGACCTCATATGTTTTTTTGAGAAAGTTCCACAGCTTAACAAAAAGATAAAATATATTTTTTATTATCTAATTTAATCTACATCTTTTTTTTTTCTAAGTTGTACTGTAGTGCATGAAAACGGGCAGGCACAGTAAACACACCCACAGGGAGATCACGGGCCCTGCCTGCTGCACAACGCATGGGGACAGTTCCCCCATGTGCGCCCCTTTCCACACCGCCCCATAGGATGGAGGTGGCTTTGCCTTCACATGCCCCCTTTCCGTGCAAACGGGGCAGCACAGCAATGGGAGAGGGGGCAGTGTGCCCTCATCCGCCCCTTCTGCACAAGTGGGGCACTGTGGCCACAGGGAAGGGGAGTGGTGGTGGGTCCTTGTGCACCCCACTTCCACACAAATGGGCCAGCATGGCCATGGGGGGAGGGGAGGTGGAGGGCAACAGGGAGAGGGGGGGACGATAGCCCCCTTTGCGTGATTGGGGTGGCAGTGTGGCTACAGGGAAAGAGGAGGCGGGCAGCATGCCATCATGCCTCCCTTTCCCCTGCAAAGGGGCCAATGTCCCCTCATGTGCCCCCTTTCCGTGCAAATGGTGCAGTGCGGACTGGGGGCAAAAGGGAGGGCGTCGGGTCGGGTGCAACAGGGAGAGAGGGGGGGGGGTACGTACCTTCGTACGCCCCCCTTCTGCACAAGCAGCATGATGTACCCTTGCACGCACCCCATTCCACACAAATGGGGTGGCACAGGCTGGAGGCAAAAGGGAGGGGGGTGGGATCAGGTGCAACAGGGGAGAGGGGGAGAGGGGGAGAGGGGGGGGGGTGCGTACCTTTGTGTGCCCCCTTCCACACAAACAGCGTGGCATGCCCTTGCACACACCCCATTCCATGCAAATGGGGTGGCGTGGGCTGGAGGTGAAAGGGAGGGGGGGATCAGGTGCAACAGAGGAGAGGGGGGGGGTGCATACCTTCATGTGCCCCCCTTCCACGCGAACGGTGCGGTGTGCCCTTGCACGCACCCCTTTCCACGGGAATGGTGTGGTGCGGGCTGGAGGCGAAGGGAGGAAGGGGGGGGGGTGTACCTTGTGGCCCCTCCCCCCCCCTTTCTGTGTGAATGGAGTGACGCGGACTGGGGGTGAAGGGAGGGGGCTGGGTGCAATGGGGAGAGGAGAGGGGGGGGAGGTGCATGCCCTCATGCGCCTTCTTTCCGCAGATGGGGGGCACAGACGGTGGAGGGAGGGGAAAGGGAGGGGGGCAACATACCCTTGTGCCCCCCTGCACCCCCTTTCTCTGTGCAAAGGGGAGGCAGTCAGCGCAGGGATAGGGGGAAGGGGAGGGTGAGCAACTCACCTTTGTGCACCCTCTCTGCACACGAATGGGGTGGCACGTGATGTAGGGGAAGAGGAGGGAGGAGGGAGGAGAGGGAGGAGGAGGGAGGGAGGGCGCCCTGCGATGGGGGAGGATAAGGGTGGGGGCAGTGGGGGGAAAGTCGTTGGGGGGTGAAAGAGGGGAGTCTCCATGGCAGAAGCAAAACCGGTGGTGCGGCTGACACAGATACAAAATAATTAAAGTAGTTATTCTCCTTGGTAATATTTAATATAACTCACAAATAAGGAAACTGCCGGTGCACTAAAGTCACTACATTCCAGTCCAGCTGCACAGGCATCAGCCTTGATGCCTCTATATTCCACTAAACCCAAGTGTGCACCCAATATAAACCATTTATTATATATTTTGTGGTCAGTAATGAGTAGGGAGCAGTGGAGTCTGCCTTCCTAATTTTGCAAACTTATCTTCATGACAACCCTTCCTCCCTTTCACTTATCTATTACCTCAGCGGCACCTGCCATGCCAGCCACTCAGCCCATGATACTGGACAACAACAAGAATGGTAATTCCCATGCCTGAGGAAGCTTCTGGTATGACCAACAGCCTGGCCACTACAATCTATCTTGGGATTCTCTGGCTAGTTTTGACACATGGTGACAGGAAGTGAAGCAGGCAGATTCAGTTGAAATTCGCCTTGCCAAGACAGAACCTAAAGGTTTAAATTACTCCTGGAAGCGCACCTACTAGTGCACGTGTCAAGGGACTGGTGGGATCAAACCTTATGAAAAGAAGAACCCAAATCAGATCCGCAAGATCAGCTCTAAGCAGACTGGATGCACTTGCAGAGTAGATCTCAAGGCTTACCCCAGGAAAAATGTCCTTTTAGGGTGTTATCAGAAGGATCATGATCACCCAATCAATATTGAAAATCTAATTTACACTCGAGTTTCCAAAGCAGCCAGAGAACAAGTAAAGGAGTCATTGAAGCAGGGGACCAAATGCTTGGAAGTCATATGTAATCACTGCTTTATTGATGATGTAACGCTGTCATGACGTTAGCTCGACTTGAGCTTCGATAAGGTGACTTGGTAACTTAGCTAATCACGCTCAGCAGCGTATGGCACGAAGGCAACTTCTAGATGTTCAAAGACACTAGTATGACCGCAGCACTCTAATCAGGATAGAGATGAGAACAGAGAAGTGACGATTGAAGAAGACCAAGATGGCGTATCTTGGTCTTCCGCAGCTACCTTAAATACAAGAAGAGCAGGCTTTCAAGCGCTGCTATGAGTCACAGTAATGTAGCGTCCAACGTATCGTGTAAGTAGCGCAATCCTAGTACTACTACTACCTGTACTAGGGTCGAGTCATCCTTCATCACCTAACTCCTATCGTAAACCCCAAGTCTGTGACTAATCTACCTTACCGCCGTAGCCACAACCGGTACAGTAAGGGTTCGATACATGCAACCGTAACATCACCCCCTTTTCAGTGTGAGACCCCAGACTCACCGAAAGTCCCGTGCCATCCACGTAGACTGCTTGTCGCTAATCCTCTCGAACACATTGGCCCTCTCCAGCCGGTAAATGCAGTCCCTCTTGTCATCCCTCGCCAACAACCACATGGCCTGAAGTTGGCGGATGCAAGCAGCAAGCCTCTCTTCTTCATATGCGGCCACCCGGTAATGCGTTACCTCCGCAGTCAGGGACTCATCACCGATGCGGTTCAGCGCACGGTCCGTAATCTTGTCGGAGGTGAGGATGACCAAGTCCTCATGGGTGATGAAGGCGCGTCCCACAGCCAATAGCATCGGGAAAGCGTAGAGAGGTTTGCCGTAAAGATGGGGGGAACCGGGAATAAGCCCCAGCACAAAGGGATTCGCACCTCCGACAATCTGAACGTGACTGGCGTTCCTCTCTACGCCGTCGGGTCCAGTGATGGGGAAGTGAATGTAATGGGGCTGTCGATTCACCCTGAACCCTTCAGGCACAAGGACCTGCGTGGGGTCATCGTCGTGCGTGATGGGGGTGTGAAGTGCGATGCCAGGCAGTCACACACATCCTTGAGACATGGCGGTTCCGTCGGTGTGAACAAGCCATGGGGTGATTCAGGGATTAGTAGGGTGGCTGTGCATTCGAAGGAGGGGGTGTCTGACCGGGTAGTAATCTTCATCATCAGCGTGAGCGTCGTCGTTAGGGAGCACTTGCCTGCGCTGCCGCAACTTGCTCAATCTCCTCTGCGCTAAGCGCAGTTGTTCGTCGGCCCACTTCTTCGCCACTCTCCGCCAATCCTCCGCTGCTTCTAACTCCTGTTGGGTCTTCGAAGGGGACGGTTGGCAGGGAGAATTCCCCATGTGCCGATGAGGTTGTCACCTGGGGGGATGATGGCAACGGGTTCTCAATTGCTGTTGTCGTCTCGGAAGATGTGAGGGATGGCATGCTGCTGCTCATCGTCGGGCTGGTGAGTCGGGTCGGGGAACCTCTGTAGGACATTAGCCCACTCTTGAGCGGTGATATGCCCCGCTCGCATGTTTGCAGGTGTGTACGGAGTGAGCTGGACCTGTTGAACCATGGTTTCTTTGTTGTCTTCGACAAGGTTGGTGGCGTCTTGTGCGACTTGGTCGAGGAGGATCGCTGTGGTGACATGTCTGAGAGGAGAGGTGGGCATAGAGGTATAAGAGGATTGGATGTAGGAGTGATACTCTTCCTGATCGTCCTTGGGCTGGCTTTTAAGATGTCGTACAGCTGTTCGGCTCGCTTGATACTCCTTTATCACTTCTGGGGCGAACACGTCGTCCTTGTCGACCCACTGGTTCTCCGAGTCTGGGTAGCCCTTCCATTTGACGAGATATTGCAATTTCTTCCTTCTCCCGAAATGCCGGGAGTCTATAACGGCCTCAACTTCGTACTCCTCTTCACCTTCCACAAGATCCAGCAGTGGACGTGGGAAGTTTTCGCCATGAAAGGTTGTGTTCTTGTATGGGGTGAGAAGATCGATGTGGAACACTGGATGGATGCTCCACTGCATGGGAAGTTCGAGACGGTAATTGTAAGGGGACATCACCTGAACCACCTTAAACGGTCCGTGGCGTCGCACCGCTAGTTTTGCCGTGGGCTGATTGGTCCGTAGATGTTTTCCTTCCAGCCATACTTGGTCGCCGACTTGATAGCGCGGGGTATCTTTATGCCGGACCCAGCTATCTTGTGCCCTTTTGATAAGGTCCTGAGCAAGTTGGTGCACTTCCTTTAGCTGTGTCAGTCTGGTGATCACATTTGGAATTGGGGATGGCTTATCCGTCCAATCAGCCGTCGGGTTGTATCCCATCAGGAGCATGAACAGCGATTGTTTCGTGTGCTTGTGGGGCCAATTGTTATGAGCGAATTCTGCTATGGTGAGATACTCCGCCCAGTTATCTTGGCACTCGTTAGCCCAGAATTGCAGATATTGTTCGAGCCATTGATTGGTTCGCTCAGACTGCCCGTCCGTGCGTGGGTGATAGGCCGTGGAAATGTTCTGTTGGATGCCCAGTATACGGCATACTTCTCATGTGAATTTGGAGGTAAATCGGGGGTCGTGGTCGCTGATGATTTTACGCGGTAGCCCAAATCGTCTGAACACGTGATTGACATACAGAATTGCGGTTCCTTCTGCCGTGATCTCTTCATTGCATGGGATAAATATGGATGCCTTGCTACAGTCGTGGTCAGTGATGGTCAGAATACTGTCGCATGACTGTGAGGTTGGCAGTTTGGTAATGAAGTCTAGGGCGATGGTGTGGAAAGGAGGGGCATCCGTGGCAGCAGTAATTGGGTGTAATGGGGCACGGGTTGGTCTGGTATTGACTTTGTTTCGCTGACAGTCAGCGCATCCCATGACATACTCATACACATCTTGGCGGATGCTCGGCCACCAGTAGTGTCGTTCTACGATTTGTTGTGTCCTACTTATCCCGGGGTGCCCATGTACTGGCGGGTCATGATGGTCTTGTATGATAGCCTGGTATGTCGTCATAGGTCCCGTAATCACCAGTTGTCCCATCCTTGTACCATTCTCCTTCTATCTTTTTGAGGCGATGGGCGTCGATCCAGGTTTTGATTATAGCGGGGTCTTGTCGTCGCCTCAGTTGTTGCATCATAGGATGTATTTCCAGTGTGCAGTGCAACATTAGTGGCTCGTACGAATACCTCCCGAGGTAAGATGACCACACCTTGATTATCTTCTTCCCCCTGATCGTAATCCGGTCGTCTTGATAGCGCATCTGCTCTGCCGTTGTTCTTCCCTTTGATATGATGGATTTCGAAGTCGTATTCCATCAGTTCCAGCACTTCCCAGGTGACCCTTCGACTGATCTTTTGCAGGTGTCTTCCAGTACTGCAGGTTCAAATGATCTGAGAATATTTTGATCTTGTGTGGGGATCCTGCGAGCAGGGGACACCAGTGCCGGAGAGCTTTTACGATGGCGAGAAGCTCTAGGTTGTAGATATCGTAGTTACGTTCTGCTTCGCTCAGCGTTGCAGAGTAGTATCCTATTGGGTGCTTGCACCCGTCATATTTCTTCTGCAGAAGAACTGCACCCACCGCAAACCCGGAGGCGTCAACCTCTAGTTCAAATTGCTCTTGCAAGTTGGGATGTGCCAGCACTGGTTCTTTGGTAACAAGGCATTTGAGTGTTTTGAACGCGCGGTCTTCTTCCTCCGTCCACCGCCATTCAGTGTCCTTTCTTGTGAGTCGGTGTAGCGGTTGGGCGTGTGTGGCAAAACCTTGGATGAATAAGCAGTAAAAGTTGCAGAAACCCAAGAAAGAGTGTACGTCCCTGACTTTCATTGGTGTTGGCCAATCCTTGATACCCCAAACTTTTACCAGATCCATGCGAGTTACCCCCTTTTCAAGGATTACCCCCAGGTAATCCATCCGAGGTTGGTGGAAGAGGCATTTCTCGAGTTTAAAGTACAGATTGTGTTCTTGGGCAACGTGAAGGACATCTGTGACCGCTGCGATGTGGTCCACGGAGTCGTGACCTTCGCATGTCGCAATCCCGATGTCGTCCATGTACACCCAGATAACGGTGCTGTGGAGTTCGTGTTTTGCGATCATATCCCAATAGATGTGGTTCATCATTGTCTGAAAGGTCGCAGGTGAATTTGTAAGGCCAAAGAACATGACCGTTGGTTCAAAGAGGCCAAATTTGGTTTTAAAGGCCGCCTTTTCCTGATCTCCATCCTGAATGCGAATGTTGTTATACCCCCAATGGATGTCGAGCTTGGTGTAGATGTGGGCATTGCTGAGGTCATAGATGAGGTCTTGAATAAGGGGAAGAGGGTATTGGTTGCGTATGGTATGGGAGTTGATTACCCGGTAGTCCTGTACTGGGCATAGTTTTCCGTCCTTCTTTTTAACGAAGAAAAACGATGATGCGTATGGGGAGATAGAAGGGCGTAAGTACCCCTGCTTGAGTTTTTCGTCTAGAAACTCCTTGAGCTTGCCCTCTTCTTCTTGTGTTAGTGGGTATATTTTACAGTCTATGGCTGATGGAGTATTTGGTTTAAAGTCAATGGCATGATCCCATGGCCTAGCGGGAGGGAAGCATTGAGATGCTTCTTCACTGAAGAGCTTCCTGAACGCTTGGTACACCACTGGTAGTTCCACGGGTGGTTCTTCTCTTTTTGCTTGAATCGCCAGTTCGGTGGACGTAGTAGCGCGTAGATATACATCCTCTAGGTCCGCGACTATTTCTCCCTTCTGATCATTAGTGAGGGCCGCAGCGATAATGGTACGTTGGTGGAGACTGTCCTGCGTACTGATCACTACTGGCATGATTTCTTCATGCACTACCGCGTCACGCCAGTTGATAGTTGGCTCGTAGGTTGCCAACCATGGGTATCCTAACACGATCTCCTCGGTTCCAAGGTCTGTTATGAGGAATCGCATTGTTCTGTGATATCCTTTGGTGTATACATCAAGATCGGTGAAGTGAGTGATGGACCCAGCTTTATTTTCCGTTTGATCGATATTCCAAATTTTTCTTGGCTGGGCCAGTGGCTGTGTGCCGATACCCATCTTTTTTATAAAGCTTGGGTGTATGAAGTTGTTGGTGGCTCCTGAGTCCACCAGTGCTCTTATGTCGGCCATTTGGTAATTCGTGCGTATTGAGACTGGGATTCGAAGAGAACGAAAGCGCGTCATGATTACAGAATTACAATTTAAAGCCCTCACCCAGGCCGATGGGTTCAGGCATTCCAAAAACCCTCTTTCCCCCATAAATCCTGCAATATCAGGTCTTTTACTTCATCGGGTGCGTTTGCGACTCCGGTAAGCCACTCTTTGGCCCATTCTTCGGCGGTTTTGTTGGTTGAAGCGGCCTGTATTTGAGCCGGCGGTATCTCTTGTGTATAATAATCGGTTTCTGCTGTTCGGACAGTGGAAGGTCCGGCACTCTGTGGTTGCCATTGTCGTGGCTGTCTGGGATGGGGGCAGTTTCGTGAGAGATGACCGGGGGCATTGCAATTATAACATAACACCGTCCTTAGGTCTCATCGTGACCCTCCTCTTCCTCGCCCCCTCGCCCCGGGCCCTCCTCTTGGTGGGAAGGGGGGTAAGCCTGTATACGGCGGCTTACCATAGTCAATTTCTTCTGACCCTGCTAATCTCGCCTTTGTTCGATCAGCGGAGGTGTCCATCGCCCAAGGGTTTGCAAGATTTTGGGGAATGGTCCATCCGGCGTTGCCCGTTTTCTTCGGTTTGGTGTCCTTATACTCATCCACCTGGGCTCAGATGTGGATGTAGTTGCGTTGTCGACAGAGTGTTGCCCGCTTCCATTCGTTGAATGTTTCTGGCTCATCCAGATCGTACGTCTTTTCGTATAACTTCTTAGGCAGCCCCTTGGTGAACAAGTCAATGGTTTGGGGATCATTGAGGCGGTATCCTGCTTTTCTGGCGGCTTCTTCAAACTCATTGACGTATTTGTCGATGTCTCCGTCAACCATTTTGAGCCCCTTCCTTAGAAGCACTTGAGCTTGTTCGCGTTCAAGGGTGTTAACAAACCTTTGGTTAAAACCCTCTGCTACTGCGTTCCACAGATCTCTCATATGCTGGTCTATTCCTCGTTGTATTTGCCGGTTGAGCCATTTGAGGTATGAGAGTACCCATTCACTGACTGATACCCCTTTAATGTAGGACAGAAATAGGAGGCTTCGTCAGTAGTCGTTGTGCATGACGGGGGTGTCGAGGTTCATCCCCCAGTACACGTGCCATTGTGTGAGGAATGAATCCACCTTAGTGCGGTCTCCGTCGAAAATGGTGGGGGGTTCACCTGTTAGCTTCTCATGCCCATGTCCTCCTCCCCCTCCACCTCCTGGCGGGCCTCCACCGCCTCCTCCACCTGGGGGTCCTCCTTCTGGTGGGTTATTTGGGAGGTCTGGTGGATTTCCTCCTCCGCCTGGGCGTCGAGGGAAGTCTCCCCCTGGCAGCCCTCCCCATCCTGGTGGGGGGTCGAGCGGCAGCCCTTGTCTTTGTCCACCCCCTGACAGGGGGTCTCCTTGATTGGGTCCAATAGCCCAAAAGATTGCTGCGTCGTCTGCAGTCATACAATGCCCCATTTCGGGATTAATGGGCATAAGGTGTCGCTGTGACTCCTGCCTGATTGCTTCAGCTGCTTCCTGTGCCGCTTGTTCTCTAACGTTCATGATTTCTTCGGCCGTCATGGTGGTTGTCACCATTTCTGCTGCCGGCAATTGTACGTGAATGACTTCTGGTTGTTCTGAGATGTGTAACGACTCAGCTTGTTGGATGGAGTATTGCTCGATAGGTCCGACGCTTGCAGGTTGATTCTCTTCACTTTGTTCGTCCTCCTCAGTTTCTTCGCTTACCGCTTCTCCAGTGGAGTGTTCTTGTAACTGGCCGTCAATGGGCCCCCAGTCGGCTCGTGAGTTGAGTTCGCGTGTGTCGATGTCGCACTGGTATTGTCTTCCTGCTGGCCTAACGACGTCCCAGCGGTGGTCTATGGGGTTCCACGTAATTTCTACCCAACACAAGTGGTCGAAATTGAACTCAACAGGTCTGAACCTTGTAGGTCCGTTGAACTCTACAAAGTACCTGGTTTCGTCTTCTCGGTCTCTCCACCTAGCTGCTCCTAGGAATCGGGTTGGTACATTGCGGTCTCCTCTTCGTTCTAGATGATAAGGACAAAAGCTTGTCCACTGGTCTCTGGTGTTGACAGTCACCACAATGAGAATCTTGGTCTTAATGTAATGCCATCACAACGTTAGCTCGACTTGAGCTTCGATAAGGCGACTTGGTAACTTAGCTAATCACGCTTGGCAGCATATGGCACAAAGGCAACTTCTAGATGTTCAAAGACACTAGTATGACTGCAGCACTCTAATCGGGATAGAGATGAGAACAGAGAAGTGACGATTGAAGAAGACCAAGATGGCGTATCTTGGTCTTCCGCAGCTACCTTAAATACAAGAAGAGCAGGCTTTCAAGCGCTGCTATGAGTCACAGTAATGTAGCGTCCAATGTATCGTGTAAGTAGCACAATCCTAGTACTACTACTACCTGTACTAGGGTCGAGTCATCCTTCATCACCTAACTCCTATCGTAAACCCCGAGTCCGTGACTAATCTACCTTACCACCGTAGCCACAACCAGTACAGTAAGGGTTCGATGTGCGCAACCGTAACAGATGACATTGGCTAATTTACTCCTTAGCTCCAGTCTATTCACAATTCCGCTTCTGATTGTGATCGCGATCATTACATACACATGGACAACATAAACCAGATTGCTAAGGAGGTTGAACAAGATGAGACCCAATTGCATGCTAAAGATGAGATCTCTATCAAACTTTGGCTGGATGTCCTTAGAGAGGAGGGAGCCAATACCTTCTGCAAAGACAAGCTAGATCTGGCTCCTCCAGGATTGGATTTGGCTAGGGATCTGTTCATCCTGGCCCTCCAAACTAGGTTTCAGTCTGACGCTTTCCAGTGGCTCAGCAATGGCATTCTTGGCATTGATGCCACCCACAACACAACATATTATTCAGGGGTGATGCTAACTACAGTTATGGCAAGGGACCAGTGGGGGCATGGTAAGCAAATGATCACATTTTTGCTAATTTGACTGATTTCCAATCTGATAGGAGTTCCAGTTGCCTGGATGCTGTCATCCAATACACAGGCAGCAACAATAACTTATTTCCTGAAATTAATTCAGTCATGGAACCCTGAAGTCCGGCCCAATTACTTCATGACTGATTGTGATCAGGCCCAGATCTCAGCTCTACAAACAGTACTCCCTCAAACTCAGGTCCTTCTGTGCTGGTGGCATGTACTCCAACCAGTCCAATCACATTTCCGGACCAATCAATTTCCAAAGTTATGGGACCTAATTAAGAAATTGGTCCGGACTTCTGATCTGGTCGAGTTTGGGACGATCTGGGAGGAGATCTTAAGCAATCCAGACAACCCCCAATCATTTACTGATTATTTTCAGCTGCAATGGATCCCTATGGTCCATATGTGGTCTGCATTCACCAGAAAGTCCTGAGTTATATTTGAGGAAGGGGACACAAATATGCTTCTTGAATCATAAGTCAACTTTACTATCTGCTGAATAAGCGAAACTTAATTCATATTTAGGTATCATCATATATTAAAGTCCCACTGGCTTGAGGGAAAGTGCAATCGGTGGATTGATCATTTCATCTTTACACTTACCTGAAGAATGCTGCCACATTACTATGAGCACCGACATAAGCACCAACAAATTGGCTTTGAGGGCCTAGATCTTGCTAAGAAGCATGAAGCCGCAATTTTAGCAAAATCTAAAACCATTTCCAGAAGTTCAATAACATCACTCGGCAATGGCAAGTTTCATGTGGCATCCCAGTCATTTCTGGGCTGTCAATATGTCATTGACATTGGCACAGCAACATGTAATTGCCTGGACTTCCCGAGGATCCAGCACTGCAAGCACCTTGCTGCTGTGCAGGGCCAGAACTCCCCCACTGCACAGGCACAAAATACACCCATCCGAATAGTTACACCCACCAAAAGATCATCTCAAGTCCCTTCATAGGGCCAGATCTCTCGATAAAACAGTATCTCTAATTTCATACAAGTACATTAGTCGTTGCTAGTTTGGGCAGTAGTACATTTCCAAATGTCAAAAAAATTTCATGTTCCTGACTAAAAATACTGTGCTTGTTTCCCGTCTCCCCTGTCTCCATGTTCTTTCATCCCCCCAGTGACTTTCCCCCCATTGCCCTGCCCCATCCTCCCCCATCCTGTTGTGTGCCACCCAATTTGTATGGAATTGGGTGTGCAAAGAGCACAGGGAACCCTCCCTCCCTCCTCCTCCTCCTCCCTCCTCCTCCCTCTCCTCCCTCCTCCCTCCTCTTCCCCTACATCATGCGCCACCCCATTTGCATGCAGAGAGGGCACACAAAGGTGAGTTGCTCACCCTCCCCTTCCCCCTATCCCCGCACTGACTGCCTCCCCTTTGCACAGAGAAAGGGGGTGCAGGGGGGCACAAGGGTACATTGCCCCCCTCCCTTTCGCCTCCAGCCTGCGCCATTCGCACAGAAGGGGGCACATGAAGGTATGCACACCCCCCCCCCCTCTCCCCCTCTCCCCCATTGCACCTGATCCCACCCCCCTCCCTTTTGCCTCCAGCCTGCACCACCCCATTCACATGGAATGGGGTGTGTGCAAGGGCACATCACGCCACTTGCACGGAAGGGGGGCGTACGAAGGTACATACCCCCCCCCCCTCTCTTCCTGTTGCACCCAACCCAATGCCCTCCCTTTTGCCCCCAGTCCACACCGCACCATTCACATGGAAAGGGGGCACACAAGGGGACGTCAGCCCCTTTGTGGGGAAAGGGAGGCGCAATGGCATGCTGCCCGCCTCCTCTTTCCCTGTAGCCACACTGCCACCCCAATCATGCAAAGGGGGCTGTCATCCCCCCCTCTCCCCATTGCCCTCCACCTCCCCTCCCCCCATGGCTGCACTGGCCCGTTTGCACAGAAGCAGGGCACATGAGGACCCGCCACCACTCCCCTTCCCTGTGGCCACAGTGCCCCACTTGTGCAGAAGGGGCGGATGAGGGCACACTGCCCCCTCTCCCATTGCCGCACTGCCCCGTTTGTGCAGAAAGGGGGCACGTGAAGGCAAAGCTGCCTCCATCCTACGGGGTGGTGTGGAAAGGGGCACACATGGGGGAACTGTCCCCATGCGTTGTGCAGCAGGCAGGGCCCGTGATCTCCCTGCAGGTGCATTTACCGTGCCCACCCATTTTCACGCACTACAGTATGACTTAGAAAAAAAATTTGTAGATTAAATTAGATAATAAAAAATATATTTTATCTTTTTGTTAAGCTGCAGGACTTTCTCAAAAAAACATATGAGGTCCATGTATATGAATAAGGAAGTTGGCTTTTTAACTGAGCTTGAACTTTGTTCGGGGATGTCCATTTTGTGAAGACAGAAGAACATGTGACTTCTTGGCACCTTCCTTTTTGAGGAAGTAATTCTCTGCAGAAAAACAGCGCCTGGCTTTGCCAATGCACTCATGAAATTGTCACATGGGCTCTGCCAAGTACAATGACCCAGATCTGTGTCATGGGCTCTTGGGCTAGCTTCCAGCTTCCAGGCTGGGCTGGCAAATCACTACCCCCACCACAGGTCACAGAACCACAGCCCACCCCCCCCTTAAAGCTCAGGAAGTGGCGAAAGGTCTGATGATGATTTGAAGGCTCAAAGAAGGTACAGTAGAAGTACTTAGAAGGGGTGAAAAAGAGGAAGGGTGTTGAAGGGGAAGGGGAAGGGTGTGTGATTTTCCGAATGTGTTTTTGGCATTTTTTTTTACGGTTATTTGAGTTGTGAAACCCAAAAAAACTAATTTGGCCAATTATAGATGCGGACCGGACCGGACCGGAATGATGCCGACAAAGTCAATTTTGTCACTCGCGTATAATACACACACACACACACACACACACATAGTTCGTGTATTACAACAACCGACGCGGCAAAATATTGTCAGCCGTCTGTTGAACGTGTTACTTCTACCTGTTCAATATATCTCGGCTAGTATCCATCATCTGAGCACATTCGAATAGTCATTCCTTCCTTTTACCTTATCGGAATTCTTGACGGGCCTGCTACATTCGATTGGTCCCTTCAAAAGAAATAGACAAGTGAGCGACTAAAGGCCATCATGGACCACGATAGGTCTGTGGACTCACAAAGGTTCAGCAGGGAGTACAGGAAGAGGAAGCACCTCGCCGTCGGGCGAAAGTTTCGGAAAGACCTGGAGCCTGTCTCTGCCGCGTAGGTAGTCAATCCTGCATGGGCCATGGCCCAGCTCTTCTTCTGTTGTACATCTCTCTCTGAACGCGGCGTCTACCTCTATTCGTTCCTCTGCGTTCAATTTGGTCCATTCGCGTCTACGTGAGATCCTCCTCGCATCTTCATTTATTGTCCTCAGCACGTCTCTAACCGTGATGCCGACGCTTTGAGAATCCCCAGACGCGTGGATGTGGATATCCTGGGGGTACCCTTGGTGGTTTTCGAGTTTCAGCGACAGTACAGGGGGATGCACGGCGGGAGACGTTATTTCTTCTTGTGGAAGACCATAGTCATCAACGTCATCGTCGGCGCCAACCGACTGGTTACTGATATCGAGCTTTATAAAATACTTTGACAACGCAGGGTGCAAGACTAAGGGGATCGGCTCTCCCTTGGGTTCAGATAGGTCATTAATTGGCGAGCGTTTTTTTAGCTTCTGAAAGTGGTACCGCACCTCCAATTCAGCATGAGCATAGAAAATCGCCTTCGCCTCGTCAGGAACCCCGGGTTCCTCGTCATCGTGTAAGATTGCAGCTAATGACCAGGGTTCAGTAACCCCTAGTAGATCGTAGGGTGATGCAGGAATTGCATACCCCCGTTCTCGATGAGCACGTTGATCTCGTTTTGACGCAAAAACCCCTCAACTGCGTCTGCGGTTAGAGTTTCCTGAGGGTTCACATCATCGATTGGCACATAGTATGAACAAAACGTATTCGCACGTACAACCTCCTCAATCAATTGAAGATCATCGTCATGGGCGATAGCTATGGTGTCATCCGGACATTTCTGTTGGACGCTCTCAGTAAACATAAGGATTATAAAAATAAGACTAACCTCCGCAATGTAGTCCAAGACTCCAACGAGGGGATCGCGGTACTGGAAGTAAGGTGTCATGACTGTCTTTCAATCACCTTGGAAGGCTACTACCCACACTCGGGACGTTTGGGACTCGCGTCACCTGCATCTCATCGTCCGGTCCCCTGTCTGGATCGTCTGGAAGAGGCTCTGCCGCAGCACGAAGGCCAGTGTAGAGTCCTAGGAGGATGCGCTTTGCTCGGAAGCCCCTTATGAATACGCATTGAGTCTGAGGTGGGTCGGCCTTTGAAAGAACATCAGCCATATCCAAGTTGATGCATGTTGCACGACGTACACGCTCTTGACTGTTGTTATATGCTACGCTCTGACTGATTTGGCGCGCGAAGTGCCATTGGAAGGTGGCCGAACTACCCGTCGTTTGGCATCCCAGAGAGATTTCCGAATCCAGATTGCTGTCGACGAATGCAGCGGCCGCCCATGCGGTGACTAAAGTACAACCAGAGACGAGAATAATGTCCTCCATGCGCTGGACATCCAGTCTGTTCCTCTGCGCAAAGGCGAACCAGCTCTCGCAATTGTCTCGGATGTAATCTTCAAACGCTTTTGTGCGAATAACATCTTGGCGGTAACCATCGTAGGGAAGACTCAATACTGCGCCAAGCCTTTTCCTACATCTATACGATATGGTCGCACTGCCATCTGCAGGACTGAGGGAAACTTGGTCGGACTGGCAGGTGTTTGGGACGGTACAACACTCACGGTGCCTGAGCCTGAACCCCAGCATTAAATTCTTGAGTGGACACATAGCGCGAGTGATAGTCTCCTCTGCTTAACCTTGATTCGCGAATGTTGAGAAATGGGCCCAAATCGACAGGTTCGTAAGGATCTGGTTCCCCGAGTACGCGATTTGAAGGGTGGTTCCATGGAAGCCGCACGTTGAACATGCGGAAAAAGTAGCCTTCTCTTACGTAACCGACATCACCCACTGAGACCCTCTCGTAGAGATTGGAGGGATCCGGCTCCCATAATGCATGGCCGTGGTAGAGAGACGTGAGTTGCTCCCGGTAAACGCTGTAGTGCGGTTGTGGTAATGGCATAGTAGGTGCTGAGGAGGCTCCGAGAAGGAGTATACTCGGAGGGCGTAATCAAGTCGTATCAGTTCAGCATATTGTAAGCGCCAGCCTGAGAACCATTCGTTATCGATAAAGGTAACGAGACACCACAGACCTCACTGCGCTCCCCTGCTTCGCCTTTTTGACAAAATTAAGTGGGGGACTTTACAACGTACGTATGGCGTGGAACCTCGCCGGATCTCGCCCGGAACCGAGTTTAGTGTCGCGATCAGGTAATTCAGGCTCTGTGGCTGATGGTACCGACTGGCGGTAATTATCTGACACGAATACGACTTTTGAGTGAGTCCATCTACTTGGGTCGAACTCTGCCCGTGTCAGAGCAGAGCAACCCGTTACTCGCAGTCCGGCAGGGCAATCTACTGTCACCGACCTGATCTTGCACCGGGCGATGGCTGCCAGCGCTCACCCAACGCAATTAGTGCAAAAGACCAGCGAGTCGAACCGCTTACAGAATTAAGTCGCGTTCACTAGGTACTTTACTGTATAGAGGTAACAGACCGGCGATACCGCCCTAGTCACTGCCAGTGCATCTAACATCATAACAAGGTCGATGCCAACACTGGCATCATGGTTGGCATCAGTCTTACTCGTTCCATATATAAACGTCACTCCATCAAGTCATCTGCACTGCAGTCGCAAGTGATAGTTACCCCAGAGTCCGGCACTGACAGTTTTGACCGAAGGCAATGATTGACCCTTCGGTCGACGCTCGCTCTGGGATGCCGAGGCTCGGCCAATGCCACTCAAACTTTTAAACTCAGAGAGTTTAATGCCACAAGGGATGTTTACGTATATGTTTTTGTACATGTTCCTTCCGGACACGTATCAGTGACATAGAAACTTCATACAGCTTCTCAATTCTAACTATTGTTTGTGTAAGTAATGTGCATGTTGGCCGATATCCTGATCAGAAGAGTGGTCAATAAACGTGACATCATTTCGAGGCATGCCCCTTTATTTACGTAACAACCTCGTGTCCATTGATTACAACTGTAACGAGAATGGAGTAGCCACACCATATTGTCGGTGCCATGTTGCGTTGATTGCACTACCGTCCGAAACAATTCCCCTTCGTGCCCTCCCACGCATGGTTCTAGTCAACCCACTTCATGAACGGGTTCTCTTTTTATGTGTGCGAAAATCAGTCGATTGCAATGTGGTGTTTCCCCATCCTTCGAGAAGTTTTCTACTTTCACCCTCGCTTTCTCGTCACACAACTCTACACCCTGCTGATCGGGCAAGCGGAGAATGACTGCGGCGATAGTGGCACATTCCAGCATTTTTCTATCTTCTTGTCTGGATTGCTGAAAGCTGCCCCATGTAGCGGAATCATTTGTCTTCGGCATAGATACTTATTTATTCCTTCCAGTGGCAAGCGAACAAGTTCATCTCAATGAGTTGGGTGAAGCGCGTTGACTAGGTAATTTAGCGGGTAGTCTGACAACACACCAGAGCCACGGCTTGAATAACCAACCAGTTTCGGCCGATCCACGATCTCACCTAGCCAGATGGGAGGCGTTCGATTTGGTCAATCGACTACCAGTGGTCTCACTCTATATACTCATAAAAACAACATTGGTCCCTTGACCTCGGACTCGGGACTTTACTTTCACCGTTTTTGAAATATTCCGATCACCATCATCCTCCCCCTGAACCGAGAAATCAAGTGAAATCTATTCGGGCCATCGGGAAACCGCGGGGAATTGTGACCTCGATGCCACAACATAGATGGCTCGCGAGAGGGGCTCACATTGCGGCCTCCACGTTCGTCGACAGCGCTGCCCTTTGCCATGGCCAGTTCGTTCAATCCCCGATAAGCCCTCTTTTATATACTAGGTGCTCTGCACTCCGAGTTAACTATTCCCACTTTGACCGAGAGCTGCAGTAACGTCAACACTGAGGTGGGGCCGATACAGAACCCCACGTCCTAACTTTGTGAAACTTGCTCGTGCAATTACCCTCGGGCTGTCAGTCGTATTACTGCTTGCAGTCGCGACGTGGTGGGAAAGAGCCGGTATTACGAAATTGGGACATTAGTGCTGTGTATCGCGTCTAGTTCACCGCTAAAAATACATAATAAAGCTGCAAAGCATGTCCTGTGTCGTATGGGATACAATGCGTATGTACTGATAGCAAGAGGCGAGTCGAGGTAGCACCTGTGATATTGCGAAAATTGAGAAAAAAAGAAAAATACGATGGCACGACTCGGAGAAAAATAGGGTTGCACTGCACTTCAGAAGTGGTCCTCAGTGCTGTCAAACGTCATTCTCACATCATGAAGACGTCCTGTCCAAAAACCCCAGCCAGTACGCCCCTTGTATTTGCGCACCGCGGTCGTCATCATGACGGCTGGAGCTTTCACTAACGCGCCCCTGCGCCCTGTGCTGCGCGGTCGCCGGAAAGTCCTGAACGAGGACGCGTTGTGGAGCAGAGGGACCTACCACTGGCACCGAGAGATGGCGGCTGTCTAGCGAATTGTGTGGCGGTGTCATGGGCGACGCTTCGGACTCAGAGGGGGGAGGGTACCCGAGACTCCCACTGCCTACGGACGAGGCAGGAGATGTAGGAGCAGCGGTACCGTGCTCTTGTTGTTGCTTGTGATGCTGCTGGGGCCCCCATATTTGCGGGCTCCGGTGATGGGCAGAGGGCATAGTGGAGGCACGTTTTCGCGTCTTTTGTCCTACCGCAGCAGCGGGATGTGACCCGTCCGGCAGGGGAGTGAGTGGAGGCTTTGGCTTGTTGGGCCCACGCATGCGACGTTCAGGGGCATATGCGCAGACAAGCCCACGCGTAAGGCATCGTTGGCAGCTTGGATGCTCACCAGAGCACTTTATCAGAGCAGACGCAGTCACTATCACGAGTCACATATAAATGTGGGAAGGGATGCATACCTTTGCCTTTCGCGCGCGGCACTTCTCGCAGGCTTGGGCGGTGCGGATGCGCGGGTGGTCAGCCGCCCGGGAAAATACCCCTGTCGCCGGGTCCAGAGACCCAGCACCCCCCCATGAGCGCAGTTGCGGGCCATTTTCTGCAGTCGCATTTCCTTCATTTTTTCCCTGAAATGAGGTCGGACTGTCCGTAATTTTCGTAATCGTCGAGGGTCCCTTCTGCGGGACCGATTGCGCATACGTCGTCGCGAGGGGGGACATGGGCGGTTGGTGGGAAGGATACATGGGTTCGAATATGTGCGGGAGCCCCCCCTGCATTTCCGTGAGGTGTGTATTGCCATTGTCGGTGAGAGCAGAAACTGTCCATGGGTCAGGGGGCATGGGCGCAGACTGCTGAGGAGCGCGAGATAATTGGGTAGGGAATTCATGGGCAGAGTGGTAGGCCTCGTGTTCTTGTGGGAATAACGTGTATGCCGTGGCTGGGCGGGGTTGAGGCTGTTGTAACTGTGGGGGAGAGGCAGGATAACGAAGGGAGGGGTGCCCATGCGGCCTATCAGATGAGTGGTGGGACGGTAGAGGGGACCTCTGCGCCTCCATAGGAGGGTCTCTATCAGGGATGTATTGTTGTTGGACATATGGTTGCAAGGGGCGCGGCCGCTGCGTTGCCTTGGAGCCTCCCCCTAGAAGCTCTGGAAAACCTGAGTAGAGTGAGGACTGTAAATTGTCAAAGGATGGAGCACCATAGGCATGAACCGTTTGGTGAGTGATTTGTTGTGGGTGCATGCCGCGCTGTTCCATGCGACAGGATGAAAGTAGAAGTAACAGCGAAATGGGAAGGGCACGACGGGAAACTCCAGAGAACGAGCGTGTTCTGTGGCTTATTGATTTAAATAATACAGCACTTGAAACGGAAAAGGAATTCGAGACTTTCCGAGGAGAAAGGAAAAATAAAATGCGGAAATGGAATTGTAGACCTCGACTCGACTAACCAACCATGTCTACGCTCGCTCGATCTTGGTGCCTCGTGAATTGATGAGTAACTGAGAGACTGAGACGCAGCCCATGACCAATTGTGGGTTGGCTCAGCCAGTATTCGCCTGGCTCATGCCCCGTCTCTCCCAATGGGTGTGCGTAAACTCACCTTTTGACCGATCTCGCTGCGCTACGTTTTTAATCCTTTTACATGCAAAGCAACTTGGAAGGCGCCCGCCCATTGGAATTTGCGCTAGTTCAATTACAGGGCCGCTGCGGGCCGTCGAGTCGATGCGCGTCCAGACCTTTGTCACCCCCCTGAGCTGATCCACTTGACCACTCTCGCGCATGGTGATTGAATTAACAAGCTTAGTGGATACTGGTGCACCGAGATCTCTATAATCAAATCTCCATTTCCTACGTGCGGTCGCCGGTCGCCGGTCGCCGGTCGCCCCACAGCCTGAGGCCTTGCGCTGTCAGCCGCCCAGTTGAAGAATGCACCTCTCCGAGTGACCATGAACGGCAGATCCAATTCAACTCTCCTGTCTACTCTCGGCCCGCAGAGTTTGCACCTGCGTTGGTTCTCAGAATAATACCTAGATCCCATCTAATGAAATCACGCCGATTTTGAAACTCGCTCGAAATCAGATTTAGGGGCATAACTCCAGCGCGGCTCGAAGCAGTGCCCGGGGCTCGGCCTGCTCAAGCGTAAAGGGTGTACCGGTCGATCAGTTGACTGACTGAGCTAAGTTGAGACAGACACGAGAACGAGAAAGTTCCAAGAGGAAGTTCGCAGTTGTATGTCTCGATGATTTACACGGCCAGAGCAAAGATGTTCGATCATAGTTGAGTCTCCGAGACGAGTCTGGAATTATCCCCGATAGCAAGCAACTAGTACGGCACTCTCCGATAACAGTCTCAGACATGACGAGTCAGTTTCAGTTTTCAGTAATAGTGGCGGACCACTCTCACCGCCTCGCTCTAAAACCCGAGCGATCTCCCTGGTCTCGTAGAAGTTTGAGCTGCACGCACGATTGGGCCATAGAATGCCTGAATAGCACCGAGCCACCTCTAGTTCTCGAGAGCTTCACGGCAGGTCGGTGCCATGACGTGACTTGAGTGTCTCGGACACAACCTAATTACCCCAGGTACTCGCCACTCGCCAGGGTCACCATATGTACTCAATTATACACCCGGGGACCGACCCATTCTTTTACATGATTGGACTAGGGATATGCATTTTTGCACAGTGCGGTGCCAACGATTGATGAAGCACCTTCTGCCTTCTATCAACAACGGCTGGAGTTCACAACTTCTTCTTGCCACTGATGGACCAGAGGAGTGAAGGACAGCACCATACTTTGTTTCATGAACTGTCATCTCAGGCTCTAGTGAAACCAAAAACAATGCCGGCTTCCTTCATGTCACGGTGCCTGCGTTGATCCGCTAGTGGTTGGAAAACAGGACCATTAGTTGGGTACACCAACTCCTTGCTAATGGAAAGTGTTGCGCAGCAAAAGCCTTACAGGCTAAAGCACAGCACACAGGAGGGACGTTCTCACCTTTGCAGTAGGTTGAGAGACTGTTTTAGAGGGGAGAGTGTGCACAAGTGAAGAGGGGTGAAGTTCTGTATTCGCCTCCCTCCCTATAGGAGGATATTTATGCTCTATGGCCCCACCATGTCCATTTGCGCAAAAGTGATGAGTAAAGGCGTCCACAATATCGCGTTTTTACACATGCCTGATGTGTTTCGCACTTCTGAGACAGTCATGAGACTTCTCCTCATCACCGGACATGATACGCCCACTACCATACGTATCCTGACTTGCCTAATATGGTAAACATAGTACCGTAATGTTGTAACTGCTATAGATAAGGTCCTTACGTACTTATCATGTTCCAACACTCCCCCTTGCTTAGTGCAGCTAATAAAGCACTTCTAAGCAATAGCCTTACTCTATAGACATAAGGATCGGTAATAAACATTGACTGGAAAGGTCTCGACCCTCAAATGTCATAGGGATGTATAGGGGATTTGGTTGCGGGGTCATCGCAACATCCTTTTTGTGAGGGGTTTTGTAAATCATAGTAAAGATGCTACACCCCAACAATGGTTGTTGATCCTCGGTTTCTTGTGAGCAATTTGACCTCTCGTACTACGCCTTGATAGAACAGGATGTGTGAACTTCCTTCTGGTAGAGATACCAGGGTTGTTTGACGCAAAACCATGAGAAGCTTAGAGTCAGATGACTCAATAAGCTTCTATGGTTTGTGACAAAAGAGCAAGTTGTTCATGACTCACTTCTAAAGAAGAAGCGATGTACACGGAGAAGCTATGAAAAACCCTTTTTATCTACTACCCTTCAGGCATAGTGGTCAAGTTGCTTGAGCTTGCGTAGGCGAGGAAAACTCAAGCCCAAGCTGTTCCCTGAATTTTAGGAACTTAATGCGACCCAGGTTCTTAGTAAAAAGATCTGCGGGGTTCTCAGCTCCTTCTATAAAGAATAACTCTATCTTCTTATCACGGATTACTTCACGTATGTAATGGTGACGTAAATCAATGTGTTTAATCCATTTTTCTTGAACCGGATTAGAAGATAAGAATATGGAGCCTTGATTATCTCCGCATAATGGAATTGGTTCTAGATTTATTCCAAGCTCATGAAAGAGCGATCGTATCCAAACCAATTGTCTGCTTGTATCACACAGTGACATATATTCTGCTTCAGTGGATGAGAGCGCAATTGACTTTTGTGCTCTTGAATTCCAGCAAAATATTCCATTTGCCATTTTTACTAAGTAGCCCATAGTGGACTTCCTGGTAACTGGGTCTGAAGCCCAGTCGGAATCTGTGTATGCTATTATACCAGCATCACTCTTGCTGTCATAGACTAAGGCATAGTTTGAAGTACCAAGTAAGTAGCGGCATATGTAAAGAGCACACTTTAAATGGTCTTCTGATGGGTTGGCAGCAAACTGCGCCATTTTGGTAACAGCATAGGCAATATCCGGTCGCGTACCAATCATAATGTATAGGAGTGATCCTATCACTTGTTGGTATGAAGCGCGGAGATCTGGAGATGCAGTTCCCTTATTAGGGGTAGGATGATACCCTTCCAGTAGTGGAGTGGGTACTGATTTGGCATTAATCAGTTTGAAGCGCTGCAACACTTTCTGAAGGTAATCCTGCTGATTGATCAGGATTCTACCTTTAGAATGTAGTATGCGCATTCGAAGAAACTCTTTGGTATCACCAAGGTCTCTGCATTCCCAGATTCTCATGAAGCGCTGCTTCAGGGAATCAATATGTTTTTTGTGTTTTCCGAGGAAGAGGACATCATCGACATAGACAATTACTACAATTGTTTTATCCTCATTTACAAACAGACCTGAGTCTGATTGTAGATGTGTACAACTTAAAGTGCCCATGGATTTATCCAGCGCTCTCCACCAAGCAAGAGCAGCTTGTTTAAGTCCGTAGATGGCTTTTCTAAGGCGCATCACTTTGTTTTGTTGGCCAGGGATTTTAAACCCTTCAGGTTGTTCCATGTAGAGTTCCTCATCGAGGTCTCCATATAGGAAGGCTGTTTTGACGTCCAGTCCAGAGATGTGCCAATCCTTCAGTGCTGTAAGCGCGAGCATCATCCGGACAGTCTCAAAGTGTACCACAGGTGAGAATATTTTGTCATAATCAATGCCTTCAACCTGAGAAAAGCCTTTGGCAACTAGCCTGGCTTTCTTTCGACCATCTGACTTTAAGTCAAATACCCATCGATTCTTGATAACCTTTCTGCCTTTCGGTGGGTTAACAAGTTCATAGACTTTGCAATTGCGAAGGGAAGCAAGTTCCTCTTTGCATGCATTACACCACTCCTCCTGAGAGTCACTTGGCATTTTAAGAATGTCCCGATAGGTCCATTCACGAATATTAGAGGTATCAGGTGCGTCTAGATCTATTGGTGAAACTGCTTTGGCAAGCAGAAGATCTAGAAATTTGACTCCCCCTTCCTGAGCAAGGTGGGCAAGAAATTGTTGTTGCTCTACTTCATCATCCGAAAGGTGCGGATTATCACCCGGTGCACTAGAAGGACCAGACTCGGATTGCTCAGGAAAATCTCCTGGTACGGTCTGATCTTGACGTGAACGCAACCGAGAGCTACTCGGCTGGTCACCAGTCAATTGTCACCATGTGCGAGTCCACTCAATGTCACGAATTATCATAGTAGGAGGCCTATCTCCATAGACATTATCTGGACGAGAAGTGGGTTTCCTTGTACGCACCGTTCTCCTAGGTTGACTAGGACCTGGTACAGGTTGTGGCGGTAAAGGCAGAGGTAGCAGTGATCCAGTACCTCCAGTAGATGTACTAGGAGGTCCAGGCCCAACAGGCTGGGGAGCGCTTCTCCATTTTGGAGGCTCAGGTGGAGGGTCGTCATCAACACCAGGAGTGGTATCGTCTACAGACAGCTCATCATCTGAAGCTGTATCATCTAACTGAGTTACACCTTTAGGTTTACTCCTGACGCTGTCAGAAGGACACTTAGGAAATAATCCTTCATCAAAGAGTGCTTTGTCCGAATAGAACAAGGTATTGGGTGTGCGCATGAAGACATCAGCCTTCATCCCAGATCCTCTACCAAGGTAGATCATGAGTTCGCTTTTAGGGGAAAGTTTATTAACCCAGCAAGCCTCAGGGATATGGACATATGCACCTGAACCAAACACTTGAAGATGAGAAATATCAGGTACTTCATTGTACAATAGTTTATAAGGAGTCTGCCATTGAAGGCGACTAATTGGAGTTCTATTGTAACAATGTGTAGCATGTAAGACTGCAAATTCCCACCAACTCTGAGGTAAACAAGCATCAAGGTGCATAGCCTGAGCTTTGTCCATTATAGTGCGCATAAAGTGCTCAGCGCACCCATTTTGTTGTGGTGTATGTGGTGCAGACTGTAGCACTGTAATGCCGGCATCCTTTAATTGCTTTAGGAAAGCATCCGACTTATATTCACTGCTGGCATCAGACATCCATTCTTTTATGGTAGTGTTAAATTGATTTTTTATTAACGCAAGCCACTGCTTTAAAGCAGTAATAGCAGAGGCTTTGTCCCATAAAAGAGTGATCCAAGCAAAGGAAGTATAATCGTCAAAGAAGACAATAAAATACTTGTACTTGTGATACGACGGTATAGGGAAGCTTTTTAAATTGGAATGAATTCGATTTAAAGAAGCTTTAGCCCTAGTTACAGAAGGCAGATGAGATGCTGCAGGCATTTTTCCTTGTGCACATCCTGGACATAGTTTATCAGAGGTAGGAATTACAATCCCGTCAGGGAAACCCTTAGTGTTTTCCTTAGATCGTCTTAGAACCTCTTTAGATGGGTGTCCAAGGCAACGATGCATAAGGTCATAATCTACATTTTGCAATGCAGATATGTTCGCATATTGCAACTCAATTAGAGTAGAAATAGAGGCATCTAGCCAATATAGTGATTGTCCGTGAACTAGGGGTTTACATTGGACAATAGTTTTATTTTTTCTTAGCAAGGTTATATGCTGTGAATTCCCCAAAACGCGCAATCCTTGCTGTAGAAAGACTCCCATTGATAAAAGCCACGTGCTCATAGAGGGTATGTGAAAGACTGGATGAACTTGTGTAGTTACAAGCTTATCTGCAAGATAATGCTCAAGTAAGACAGTTCCTATTCCTTCAACATATATCATGTGAGCTGCAGTTTTAACAGGTATTCTTTCAGACTTGGGTAGTGACTTATACTCAATAAAATCACTAATTTGGTTGGTAAAATGTGCTGAGGCTCCTGAGTCAAGGAGCCACATATTTTTTGTACACTTCAGACATTCTGTGCATTGACTGAAGTACTCATTATGCTCACACTCAAGAAAATCGAGAAGAGCACTGCTAGTATTGTACATTTCAGACAACTTCGTTACATGCGACACTAGTACGTTATTATTAAATCTGCCACCCTTTAGACTTCTTGGGGGCAGGGCTAATTCTAGAACGTTGTCAGCATGTAATAAGCAAAATGAAGGAGTTACGTACTCTTCTTCATCGGTGTTACAATTTTCTGCCCACGATCTTGTTTTCCCTTCGGACTCGTTCTTTCCTCCCTCTATTCAACCCTCACCTTCACCTTACGAGCCCGGTATGACTACGCGGACACTACATTTACCTGGTTCCTATCACGCGCTCTGCTTATTGCCGCTATCTTTCGATAAAGCTTGACATGTGCTAGTTTCCGCTTACTTCTCGATCACGCGCAAACCCACGTGATTATCTCTTGTTCTTGGTTTGGACACCCTTTGTTCTCATTATGTCTCACCTTTTGTTCTCTGATAAGAGACAACATTACGCCCGCATCTATATGGTACCACACCACGCGTATTTAAGCCCAGTACTACCTAGCTTGTACGGTAGACTAGACTTCTTGTGTAATACTACACTCGTCTATGCGAAGTCCCTTGTCTCCCGATCCCTGCCTTTGCTAGACCTTCGAGTCTTAGCCTCTCTCTATAGTCCAAGTGACGCACGTCCTTGTGACTCTTGTGCATCATCTCTACTGAAGTCAAGCCTCTGAGCTTGGACTACCGATCGATTGACTGACTTAAGTACAGGTTGTACTTAACGCCCCTGTAGTGGCGTTACATTAAGTCTAGTCTCCACAGTGGCTCTCACCAGCCAAAGCCGAACGCAGTTCGTCAAAGAATACCTGGAGCGGCATCCCTACGACGACCTGAGACCTTCTATCAAAGGAACCACTCTCTGGAGGAACACCCCACACGACGAAGGGTACTACATCTACGACCCCGACAAACTCACATACAAACCCATCGAATATATTGAAGATCAACATATCTGGGCCTACGTTGCCTACTCTGACTCAAAGCACTCCTGGTATTCCTACAAACCCGTTCCTGCACACCTAGGCTTAGGACCAGGAAAAGGACAAATCAGCGCCATCGAGGCTGATTCCGATATCGAAGAACCATCTTCTGAACCTGACTTAGATAACCCAACACTCACACCTACCATCCAACGACCCGTGGATTTCGCATTGTATGCCAACATGTCCACTACCCAACTCTCCACCACCCTCACCACCTCGCAACCAGCCGCAGGCTCCTCGACAGCGAATCCTGCAGGTAGTGGAGGACATCCTGTGGGAGGAAGTATGTCGACAAGTGGAGGAGGCACTGCAGGAGGCGCAGGAAGCCATCATGGAGGCGGTGCGCCTGGAGGTGGAGGCGGTGCGCCTGGAGGCGGAGGCGGCGTGCCTGGAGGTGGAGGCGGCGGAGCAGCAGCTCCCACCGCTGGAGGACCTCCCCCACCAAATGGACGACTCGGAGGAAATCCCCTGCCAGAATTCACTGGGGATTGAGAGACCAGCAGAGCCTTCCTCAACGCCTTCGCACTCTATCACGGAATGAATCCGAACGTCCAACAATTGACCCTTCCCTACTCTCGTGCCATGACCCTCCTCTCATATATCTGAGGACCATTGGTAGACGATTGGGTCGAAGAACAAATACAGTGGCTAGCCGACCAACTAGTGGGAGGAGTAGCCATGAACGCCGAAAACCTGTGGAACACCATCGAAACGAGGTTCATTCGAGCCTACACGGACACCACGCAACAACAGAAGGCCCGCCACGCCATTCAAAACTTACGAATGGACAAAGAAGACATCGACACGTACATAGCCAAGTTCTCCAATTTGGCAAACAAAGCGGGGTACAATAAGGACGAAGCAACGACCCTGGAAATTTTCCAGAAGGGACTCCCAAATGCGTTAGTCATAAACGCAATCAAGTTCCATCACCCCGTAGATTGGGACGACTGGAAAACGGCAGTCACACTCCAACAAGCGGAATATCTTCTGCTTAAAGACAGACTCACCAAAGGAAGGATGGACAAAAAGGGGGGAGCCTCTCGCGACCAATGGCTGAACGCCCTCAACAAAACCAGGGATCCAAACGCGATGGACGTCAGCCGCACCCGTGCTAGAGCAGCAATGACGGATGATGAAAAGAAGCAACTCCAGAAAGAGGGAAGATGCTTCCGATGCCGAGGGCAAGGACACATTTCCAGGTTCTGCCCCCAAAAACCAGCCATCACAGCCAAAACTACAAACACCAGTGACCCTACCCCAACCACTGCCACCATCTCGATGACCGCATCATGCCCCCTCTCAAACGAGGAACAAGCCGATGCCCAAGTGGCGGCCTTATTTGCCCAAACCCCCGAAGTACGAGAATTAATGGTGGACAAACTCTTCGGGCAGAAGAAGGATTTTCTGAACGCTTGAACCCGGCGGCCTGGGCTAGAGCATTAAAACTTAGCGTGTACAATAGCAGATTCCGATCCATGCGAATTCCAGTACTTTTCAAATCTGCTCACGCGACGGCCGAACGAAACGTCCTTGTGGACTCAGGCGCAACCAATAACTTTATAAGCGCAAACCTTCTAAAATGGCTTAAAATTGCCTGGTTGGCCACTGAACGACCCATTAAGATATGGAACGTGGACGGAACCCACAATCAAGGAGGAGAAATCAAATCCTTCACGGACCTCACCGTTAAAACAGGAGGAAGAACCCAGAATCTCTGATTCCTTATTACCGACCTAGGAAACGACGAAGTCATACTGGGATACCCCTGGTTCACAGCCTTTGAACCCAAGTTCCATTGGCGGGATGCTACACTCGATGAAGAATTCCAACCAGTAGTCATCACCAGCCTAAATCTGTCCGACGAAGCCATGCCATTAGAAGCAACCATCAAGGCATTGGAGACGTACCAACTGGATGAACTGGCCTGGGAACAACTGGAGAACGAAGTCGACCCCCACATCAAGCTGCGAAAGACAACCACAGCATCCGAATTAGCACAGCAGGAAGCGGCAAAGAAACCCCAGAGGACCTTTGAAGAAATGGTCCCAGAAGAATACCGCCAGCATCAGAAGGTCTTTAGCGAAGAAGCATCTCAGCGCTTCCCCCCGTCATGACCATGGGATCATGCTATTGATCTAATCCCGAATGCCCCAGAAACAATGGATTGCAAGGTGTACCCACTCACAATACCAGAAATGGAGAAATTGACGGAATTCATAACCGAGCATTTGGACAAAAAGTATATCCAACCATCGAAGTCCCCCTATGCCTCCCCGTTCTTCTTTATCAAGAAGAAAGATGGAAAATTACGCCCCGTACAAGACTATCGCTGCCTTAACGAACTTACTATAAAAAATCATTACCCACTCCCCCTGATCCCTGAATTGATCGATAAGATTCGAGAAGCACGACTCTACTCAATATCCGCTGGGGATACAACAACGTTCAAATCAAACAAGGGGATGAATGGAAGGCGGCGTTCAAGACAAACCAGGGACTTTTCGAACCCCAAGTCATGTTTTTTGGCCTTACCAACTCCCCCAGTACCTTCCAAACTATGATGGACACCATTTTCCGGGAGCTGGTACTAACGGGAGAAGTCATTGTCTACATGGACGATAACCCAATCGCAACCGCAGACAACCGCGCCCACCACAGACAGATGTTACATCGAGTTCTCGATCTGTGCAATGAACACGATCTATATATCAAACCGGAAAAATGCGTATTCGAAGTCTATGAAGTCGAATACTTGGGGCTAATCATTGGACATGGACAACTACGAATGGACCCGATCAAAGTTCAAGGGGTACGCGATTGGAAGGCGCCGAAATCACTAAAAGAAGTACGGGCCTTCCTAGGATTCTGCAACTTCTATCGGCGCTTTATATGGGGGTTTTCGACTACTGCAAGACCACTCCATGATCTCACAAAAAAGGACACCCCATGGGAGTGGACAGAAGCCAGACAAAAGGCATTCGACACCATCAAGGAACAGATCAGTTCCGAACCAGTACTCCTGTTCCCAAAACTAGACCAACCCTTTGAAATCGAAGTCAATGCCTCAAGTTACGCCCTGGGAGCTGTCCTAAACCAAAAGGGGGAGGACAGTAAAATGCATCCGGTCGCATTTTACTCCGAATCCCTGTCAGAAGCAGAACGCAACTACGACATCTACGATAGGGAGCTACTGGCGATCATCAAAGCGTTACGCACCTGGCGAACATACCTCATAGGATCCCCCCATCTAATAACGATCCAAACGGACCACGCCAATCTGCAGTACTGGAAAGAACCCAGAAAAATCAATTGACGAGTAGCGCAGGAATTCCAAGAACTGTCAGAATATAATTTCATACTCAAACACATTCCCGGTACAAAAAATACACAAGCAGACTCCTTATCACGAAGACCTGACTACGACGACGGCACCAATGACAATGATCACGTCACGGTACTTCCAGACAAAGTATTCCTCAAAGTCACCCAAGTGTCCATGCACGATATGGACATATGGACTCAAATTGCGCAAAACATGGACGAAGCAACGCTCCTCCCATGGATAGAGCCCCACAACCTAAAGAAACACGATGGGTTGTGGTGGAAGGGCGACGCTCTTGTTGTTGTGGGAAACAACGAACTTAAACGGGGGGTAATCACCTTTTTCCACGATACTCCCAGCGCGGGACATCCAGGAATTGCAAACACCCTAGAACTATTACGACGCGATTTCTGGTGGCCCAACATGCGTAAAGATGTGGAAGCCTATGTCAAGGGATGCGCAACATGCCAAAGTAACAAGATCAATCACCACCGACAGAAACCCCATCTATTCCCCATCACCACTGAACCATCGGCTGAACCCTTTGAAGTGGTAGCCATGGATTTTATAGTCAAACTCCCGATATCAAAAGGGTTTGACTCGATTCTCACCGTCACAGACCACGATTGCTCGAAAGCGGCAATATTCATACCGTGTAACGAAACCATAACATCGGAAGGCATGGCAAAACTCTATCTCTGACACGTTTATCCCCATTACGGTCTACCCCGGAGGATCATATCTGACCAGGATCCAAGATTCGCGTCTACGTTCATGCGACAGCTGTGTAAAACCTTGGGGATACAGCAAAACGTGTTGTCGGCGTATCATCCTCAAACGGACGGTCAATCAGAACGTACAAACCAATGGTTGGAGCAATACCTACGACATTGGTGCAACATACAACAGGACAATTGGGCGGAGTTACTACCCATGGCGCAATTTGCTCACAACTCTTGGAAGAACGCCACTACTAGGCACTCCCCCTTCGCGCTCATTATGGGATGGGAACCGCAAACCACGTGGACACCCAAACCATCGTGCAATCCCGTAGTGGACCATAGGTTAGAAGAGTTGCAGATACTCCGACAACACGCACAAGATAGTCTCAAACACGCGCAACACCTCATGGCCCAACGAGGGAAAACGGGGTTCATACCCTATCAGCAAGGGGACCAAGTATGGTTAGAAGGGACCAACCTCCGTACCTTCTACCCCACAAACAAACTAGCCCCGAAACGATACGGACCCTTCAAAATCATCAGGGTTCTATCAGATGTTTCATATGAACTGAAGCTTCCGGCATCATGGAAGATACACCCAGTATTCCATGCGAACCTTCTAACACCGTATAAGGAAATGGAGATGCATGGCGCAAACTACACCCAACCTCCACCAGACCTTGTCGATGGGGAAGAGGAGTATGAAGTGGAGCAAATCGAAGACGCCCAGGAACGAGGAAGAGGGCGCAAACTCCACTACCTAGTAAAGTGGAAGGGATTCCCACCGAGCAATAACACATGGGAACCCGCGACAAATATGACCCACGCCGTAGACGTCATCAAAGACTTCTATCGACGATATCCAACTGCCAAAGGGGCTGGACGAACGATATAAAAACACCTTCAATCTTATCCCCACGCCCCTCAGCCCAACAATGACCGACACCCCAGTATCCGACACCACCCTTGTCCACATCCTCAACAACCCCCAACTCGAAGCCGCCCTCGAATGAGGGATCGTCACTATCGACCTCTCCGACATCCCCCGTCTATCACCTCCACCGTCCCCCCAATACGTCGCCATCACCGACCCCATTCCCATTGAACGAGAACCTGGGGAACTCACTCCGTCAACACCCGAGGAAGGACAATACTCTCCAACGCCCCCTCCTCAGCAACAGTCGACTCCTCCACCCGAACCACAACCTCAGTCACCACCGTCCTCCCCATCATCCACACCACCCCCACCACTAGAACCATTTACTCCGGTCTGCGTTCATACCCCCATTGACTATGACCGACCCGACTCTCCTCCTAACGACACAGACGACCCCGGTGCCCCATTCTTCCCAAACACCCTAGGAACCCCCAAATATTACCCGTTACAGATCCCACTACCAGACAGTGGATCTAACCCTGCGAAGTACATTTACTATCGCAAGGGGTTCACCGAGGTAGTAGGAACAATGGGTGCTGGGCAACCCCACTATGGAGAAGAAGTCTACCTCTCGTCACTTAGGCCGAACGTCTCGGCACCTCCCTTCACGGCCGAACAGCTACAATTCTTTGACCCTCACGACATCCGCGCCTGTGCTCTGGACGAAACCCTCATCGAGCTCAATTCGCCGCGACTCACTGCCGAAATCACGAGACTGCGGACGGGACTCTTAGCACTCAAGGAGCTCGACAAGAAGTGCGAAAGGCTAGAAGAGGACGTGCGAAAACTGCGATCCGAGCGACTCACGGTGGACCTGATGCTAGCCAGCACTAAAAGGCGACTTCAATACGCAGGGGCGCTAGCTACCATCGGTAATGAATATGCGCGTATGACGGCCCTGCCTGCCCCGCTCCGTCATTCCCGCTACGCCATTCCGTTTTCCCCATGATGCGGGGGACCACTAGAATTCCCTCGCCTTGCCGACAAGCCCCATCGCCGACATTGCTATCACTGCAACAGCCCCCACCACCTCGTACGCGACTGCCCCACCAGACCCCGACCAGCCTGTCGCCACTGCCAAAGTCAAGAGCATCAGTCCTATCGATGCATCTTCCGACGTGCGGGTATGGTCAAAGAAGTGATCACAACTCATCAAGCCGATGAACGTATACGATAGGCAGTAACTACGGAGGCCACCACCTCTTTCACAGTCCCCGAACCACCAACAGTTGCGGCCCAAACCCAAGGGAGGTGGTGTGGGCGGTGTTTCCGCACTGATGCCAACCACGACAAAATTTGATGCCCGCAGTACGAAATGTGTCGCAAGTGTGGCAAACGTGGGCCTTTCCTCTTTCTCAAGACACACTATTGTCGGCTTGATGTTTCTCCCTGGCCGGAGAACAATCTAGACACTGACATCTATGACCTCGTCAATCCGGAGTGTTGAAGTCGAGGCGTCTTCAAGCCTGGACGGGGGGTAATGTTACGATTTTCTGCCCACGATCTTGTTTTCCCTTCGGACTCGTTCTTTCCTTCCTCTATTCAACCCTCACCTTCACCTTACGAGCCCGGTATGACTACGCAGACACTACATTTACCCGGTTCCTATCACGCGCTCTGCTTATTGCCACTATCTTTCGATAAAGCTCGACATGTGCTAGTTTCCGCTTACTTCTTGATCACGCGCAAACCCGTGTAATTATCTCTTGTTCTTGGTTTGGACACCCTTTGTTCTCATTATGTCTCACCTTTTGTTCTCTGATAAGAGACAACATTACGCCCGCATCTATACGGTACCACACCACATCAGGAAAAACGGTATCCTAGAATTTTTAAAAAATTTAGAAACTTTTAGAAAAATGGTAATATATGAATAATTGCTGTGATTTTTCAAAAGTTGTGAAAAATTGGCAAGATAAAGACCTTCCCTCTAATATCTAGTTATATTTTGGGAAATATTATTAAATATCTGCATAAATGAACACATGTTCAGTATGTTTTGACTGGATGTGTCCAAATTTACATCACATCCAGCAAAGCACTTCAGTGCAACTTAGTGAACTGTAGCTCCATTCAAAAAACAATAATATATTTGACTGAGAAGAGTACATGTAACTACAGTTTGATTAATGTATTAGGGAAACATGGTAGCAGTGGGGGTCTTGCGTGGCGTGTCAGGGTGGTGTGGGGGTATGCCGGTAGTGGCGGAGTCTTGAAGCCGCGTGCTGGGGCAGCGGTGGTGCCGGGGTCTTGAAACCGCATGACGGGGCCTTGCATGCCGTGATGAGGCAGCGTGGCGGGTCGGCGGTGGCGGGGTCTTGCGTGGCGTGTTGGGGTGGCATGGCGCAGGTGGTGGTGGGCGTACTGGGGTGGCGCGGCGGGTCGGTGGTGGCAGGGTCTTGCACGCCGCATTGGCATGGCGTGGCAGGTCGGCGGCGACGGCAGCGGGGTCTTGCGTGATATAATGGGGCGGCGTGGTGTTAAGTTGGGGGTGGTGGGGTCTTGGATGCCAGGTTGGGGCGGCGTGGTGGCGGGTTGGCGGTCAGGGCATGGCGTACCGCGTCGGGGGTAGCGATGAGGCCGGTATGGCCACGGCCGTGGTGGTTCATGTGCACGGGGGGTCCTGCAAACAGAAAAAAAGAATGAAAGAAAAAAAGAAAAAAAAGAGAAAAAAAAAAACTTATGCATTGAGCCGAAGTCCGGCTCTTCCCCAACCGCGTCTTTCCTCTGGCGTAGGCTGTGGAGGTGGCCCACGTGCGTGGTGGGAAGAGAAGAAAAAAAAACCCCAGGTGGGGGAGCGTTGAGAGGAAATGGAGTGAGTGGGTGTTCATGCGTTCACGCCACAGATTAAGCCTCCGCTTGACAATTTTTTTCTAAGTTGACATGCCCAGTCGCCATGTCACCTCCCTCCTACATCTTGGATATAGTAAGTCTTTTTTTTTTTTCTCATCTCTCATCATGCTGATATCCAGGCCACTGCACCTGCCCACACCACCACCATCTCAGCCCGGCCAGTGTGACCTCCACTCCCACGGCCAACGCAAGATGCAGCCAACGGTATGTTTTTTTTTTTTTGTTTTCTTTTAACGGGCCACTCAAGGATCTACCACCACACCTGCTGTACGCAAGGACGACGCCCACACCTCGCTCATCTGCGGCGAGCGCCGGCTATGCAAGCCGCCACCTCCCTTCCTCAGCCCCAATGCCCGCCGCCGCCATTCCTCACCACGCTCATCACGAAGAGGCGGCTGACGACGAGCTGGGCTTCGGCCCAGCAGACAAGATATGTTTTTTTTTTCTCTCTTTTTCTTTTTCTTTTTCTCATCTTGCTTCTCCAGCGCATGCAATGCACCTCGCACCTCACCTCGCAGGTCCTCGCCACCGCCTCGCCACATGCAAGACAGGACAACGGCACCACGCCGTCCCCTCCAACCGCCGTGCCTCAACAACTTCGCCTTTCCACCACACCGGTCCACGGCAACATTCCCAACATGGACGCAAGACCCCCACCACAGTGCCGACTTGCTACGTGCAAGCCCTGTCGTGACCCCACGCCCTCCTACCTCAGCTCCACAAATCTAGATAAGTTTTTCTTTTTTTTTTTCTTTTTTTTTTCTTTTAATGTTGAACTCGTGCAGGACCACTGTCTCCCTCGCTTACCACCACGCCGGTCGTGGCAATGTCGCCACCACACACTTGGCTCAATATTTAGATAAGTTTTATTTTTATTTTTTGGTTTTGTTTTTTTTCTTATATTGAACCTGCAGGCCTATGGCAATCCATGACACCACCGCTACCCGTCCCACTGCCACCCCGCCACACATCGGCCATTGCCATGACCATGTCACTGCCCTCACTTACCCTGTATCAATTGTAGTTTCATGTACTCTTATTAGTTACAATATATTATTGTTTTTTGGATGCAACTATAACTGAGTGCCCTTGTTTGCAACTAAAATACTCTGCTGTTTGTGATGCAATTTTGGACATATTCACCCAATATATGCTGAGATGTGTCCATTTATTTGGATATTTGGTAAGATTTTACCAAATCTAACTGGAAATTTGGAGGGAGGTTTTTATCTCACCTATCTTAACAATTTTGGAAAATCGGAAAAACAGCTTATTTCTTAACATATATTACCATTTTTCTGAAATTTGTTAAATTTTTTGAAAAATTCTAGGATACCATTTTTCCTGATGCATGCATATTTAAGCCCAGTACTACCTAGTTTGTACGGTAGACTAGACTTCTTGTGTAATACTACACTCGTCTACGCGAAGTCCCTTGTCTCCCGATCCCTGCCTTTGCTAGACCTTCGAGTCTTAGCCTCTCTCTATAGTCCAAGTGACGCACGTCCTTGTGACAGCCAATGATCCGGCATGACTTCCATAACTGATGGGCCAACCGATGGTGAGAATCTTTGATATGTCATGGGCCAGCCGACATCGGCCGACAGCAAAGAATCTCCCAAGACTCATGAGTCAACCGACATCGGCTCGGACGGACAAAATGTATAAATATCTCCGAGTCCAAGAACATATCTCGGACGGATAGTTAAGAACCACATCTGAGAATGTATCTCGGACAGATGGCTAAGAACCATGTCTGAGAATGTATCTTGGCCAGATGGTGAAGATACCTCGGACATGTACCGGACCAATATGTCCGAGATTATGTTCACATACTGGAGGGTATTAACATGTATGGGTGTCCAAGATATCTTGGACATTTTACAGACCAATAGGTCCGAGATTATATAGGTGTATTGGAGGGTATTAACATGTATGGGTGTCCGAGATATCTCGGACATGCTTCGGACCAATATGTCCAAGATTATGTCCACATATTAGAGGGTATAAACATGTATGGGTGTCCAAAAAATCTCGGACATGCTTCGGACCAATATGTCCGAGATTACATCCACATACTGGAGGGTATTAACATGTATATGTGTCCAAGATATCTCAGACATGTTACAGACCAATAGGTCCGAGATTATATAGGTGTACTAGAGGGTATAAACATGTATGGGTGTCCAAAAATCTCGGACATGCTTCGGACCAATATGTCCGAGATTATGTCCACATACTGGAGGGTATTAACATGTATGGGTGTCCGAGATATCTCGGACATGCTTCGGACCAATATGTCCAAGATTATGTCCACATATTAGAGGGTATAAACATGTATGGGTGTCCAAAAAATCTCGGACATGCTTCGGACCAATATGTCCGAGATTACATCCACATACTGGAGGGTATTAACATGTATGGGTGTCCAAGATATCTTGGACATGCTTTGGACCAATATGTCCGAGATTATGTCCATCATGATATACTGGAGGGTATAAACATTTATGGGTGTCTGAGATATCTCGGACATGCTTCGGACCAATATGTCCGAGATTATGTCCACATATTAGAGGGTATAAAAATGTATGGGTGTCCAAAAAATCTCGGACATGCTTCGGACCAATATGTCCGAGATTACATCCACATACTGGAGGGTATTAACATGTATATGTGTCCAAGATATCTCGGACATGTTACGGACCAATAGGTCCGAGATTATATAGGTGTACTAGAGGGTATAAACATGTATGGGTGTCCAAAAAATCTCAGACATGCTTCGGACCAATATGTCCGAGATTATGTCCACATATTAGAGGGTATAAACATATATGGGTGTCCAAGATATCTCGGACATGCTTCAGACCAATATGTCCGAGATTACATCCACATACTGGAGGGTATTAACATGTATATGTGTCCAAGATATCTCGGACATGCTTTGGACCAATATGTCCAAGATTATATAGTAGGTGTACTGGAGGGTATAAACATGTATGGGTGTTCAAGATATCTCAGACATGTTCCAGACCAATATGTCCAAGATTATGTGCACATACTAAAGGGTATTAACATGTATGGATGTCCAAGATATTTTGGACATGTTCTGGAGCAATACATTATGTGGGTGTGCTGGAGTTTATCAGGCAGGAAACACTTCAAGGCTTTGTGGAAGTCATCGAGTGTAGAAATGGTTGAGTGGAGCTTACACTGTGACACTGGATGTGTCAAGTCATAACAAAGAGAACTTACTAAATACTCTGAAATGAATGGAAATGACACATACTGTCCTTTGTGCCTGATCAATTAGACTAACTAGCGTTGAAAGGACGGCCCTCCGGGCTGTCTTTTGCAATTGCGGCAACGGACTGAACGAATTGGTAGAATAGATAATATTGTACAAACATGTTCGTTCTGCAGCTACATTGAACACATGCTAAGTGTCTTCCTTCGTTTGTTCTTCGTAAGACTCCGCTTTTCGTTTTCCCAGCTTGACTTGTGAGGCAGTGGGGGAAGCAGACGTTTGAGAGGAGGTTGTTTCTGTTGTTGTACAACTGCGTGCTTTGATGCGTTCTTGCATGTTCAGTTTTCGTTCAGTGGGAGGTGGCTTCGGCGGTGTCTGATCGTCTTTCTCCTTTTTTGGCTTGAAAAGGTACGCGATGTCTTTGACTGCCACAATGACACAAGTGGTCTGTGGTTTTGAGGGAGGATTGTAAGCTTCGAAACGTTGCAGTACGCCTGTAAATGCAACGATAGATTTTACGTCCGGTAGTCGTTTTGTAGGTTCCGGCCATTTGGGGTTGTTCAATAAGGAACCTCGGATGGCGATGTCTTCTGTGCCACCACCTACGTATTGTGTAGCGTACATGATGAATTCGGGGGGCTCGATTGTAGTGGAGGTAATGGTTCCCGCTCCTGAAACAAGGATGACGTCGTCAATCTCAGGCTCATCGTCAATAGCAAGTGGTTGCATCTGTGTGTGGAGGGATCAGCTTTGTGGACTGTTGTGGAAGGGGTGTAACTTGCTTTTTCAATTTCTCCCAGCAAGTTGATCTCATTATCACTGTACTTCTCGCTGTTGACATTTCGACCGGGTTTGAATGCAGCGATCTATGTGTTCGATTATTTTCGTTATTAATGTCAGAAACAGCGTGAAGGCATACTTTGGCTTCCAGTTCATAAACGTCTTCGGCTTTCTGGTTTTTGTCTGGTCCAACATAGCATCGGAAGCTACCGATGCCATCTTCTACGTTTGGATCTGCGCAAGTGAAGATCGCATCGTAAATAAATGTGTTCCCTTTGCCTGGCACCGCACGACGTCGCTGAAGATTAGTCAGGCCTTGGAGGACGATGCGAGCAGGATTCGCGGTGATGGGTAAAGTTGACATGAGTTTACGGAGCACACGGGTGTGCATTCAACCTGTCCCGTTTTCATGGAATAGGGGAGCTCCAGCATCCGTGCAGAAGCTGTCGATCACGTTTTCTCTCCAAGACCTTGCAAACCGAGTCAAGTGTGAAGCACGTTAGGATTGAAGAAATGCAAGGAAACAGCAAAAGAATACAGTATTTTATGCAAACAAGAGATCGCATTGACATGCACACTCTGGTCAACGATGATTCATGGTTACTCTTATTTGTACGGGAGGGTCTGGAGGGTGTGGTAGATAAGTGACATCATCTACGGCAAGCATAATCAGGTTATTTTTGTATGTCAGGAGGTCACCCGTAATTGATATGTTGCCGTTGGGGCAAGGAAGGTATTGGGAATGGTCCAGCCACATTGGTCAGATGCCTAGAATTCCGCGGACGGTGATCTGTGTGTTAGTGGCTGCTCGTCTTATTACCTGAGATAGACACATTGTGAAAGTGTGAATATCTTGTTGAACAGTAGACACCATTCCAGACACTGTGACTCTGGCTGGAATGAGCTCGTTCATAGGAGCGTTTGCGTGAGGGTGAACTGGCCAAAGGTGTAAGATATCGCCCATTAAGTCAAATCGACTGTCAGGACGAGTGGGACTGGCAGGGTGTGAACGTGGACGGAAAGAGACAATCTGGAGATGTTCAAGTCACTCTGAAGAGAAGAACAGGATTTTGCGAACATACCTTTGCGTATATATCATACATCCCAGTGTTCACCACTTCGTTTTCTTCACGTAGGAAATATGACAAGCTGCAGATGATATGTGTACCCATAACGGGCTCGGAACCACAAATAATACCGTTGAAGATGATGGAATCATGAAATCCATGGATGATGCGAGGGTTCTCCAGGATTGCTCGTGCGTTTACGTGCACTGAGCCCTCCCTGGCCTGGTTTGCGGCCATGGACATGACACTTTCTTCGAAGAGGCGTGTTATCAATAGGGGGTGGGTGAAACGAACGTGAACTGTGTAGTAAGTTGGATCTGCTGCGGAACCCCATATACTGGTTGCACGAGTTTCCATATGAGAATGAACCAGAGTTTTAGGGGGGCGGGCATCACGGCTGTCAGGTGTATACTATTCAGAGTAAGGATGATATTGTTGGAATGGTTCAAGACGCACCCGGCTAGGTTCACAAAATTGCTTCGTGATATACGACATTTTTGGTTCGAGGAGAGGTGTCTGTGCTGAGAATGCATTTGATGCGACTTTTTGACTTTGCTCTTGAAAACGCGACATAGAGTTGCCCATGAGCAAATGCAGGGACACATAAATCCACTCCCACGCAGTTGAAAGATTGACCTTGTGACTTATTGATCGTGATCACAAACGAAAGTGCAATAGGGAATTGGTGACGTTGTAGATGGAAAGGAAGTTGGCCGTCTGTTGACATGAGCTTGATCCGCGGCAACAGATACCTTTCTCCATTGTGCAAGAGAACTTCAAGAATTCGCGAACTAATTTGTGTGACGATTCCTCGGGATCCATTACAGATGCCTTCGTCAGAGTGCATGTTGCGTAAGACAATGATTGGGCAACCGACTTTGAGTTTTAAATGTGCTCTTGGGAAACCTGAGGGAGTAGCGGTGTGCAAGACTTCCATTGGATATGATTGTGCAGACGGAGCTTCAGTGTCTGGATCAAATGCCTCATCAAAGGCCCAAAGGTCATGCACTTGACCAGGAAATTGATCGAGGATGAAATCGTTAATCTCATTAGCTTCACGATTTCGAGGGGAAAGAATGCAATGCTCCTGGAAATACTGCATGTTGTGTGGACAGCATATGTCTGGATATGTATGCTCAACAAGAGCATGCAACTGGTTGGAAGGACAGCGCAGCTCATCGGGAATGTGGATGTTGTCGTCGGTGTCATTCAGCATTCCTTTGGCTAGCTGACGCAGCCATGACGCATACTTTTGTTCTTCGGGGTCGTTTCCAACACGCATGTTCGTTTCTAAAGAGTGAAAGTTGGGCAGTATCGACGGCCACAGGGGAGACGATAATAAGGCTGCATTGATGATGTCAGACTTTGTACCGTATGGGACCACAGGCAACGTCTGTAAGAAGTCACCGCCGAGAACAGTGGTAAGTCCACCAAAATTGCATGTATTCTCGCGAATGTCTTGCAGAGTTCGGTCGACAGCCTCAAAAGCATAGCGATGTTGCATGGAGCATTCGTCCCAGATTAGCAATTGCACCTTTTTAAGTAATTCGGCCAATGCTGTTCGTTTGGAGATTGTACAGATGGAAGACGGTGTGAGGTCGATTTTTATTTTTAATGTGGAGTGAGCTGTTCGGCCACCTGGAAGTAAGAGAGCTGCGATGCCAGAAGACGCGACACAGAGAACGCTGATTTCCTGTGAACGTGCAGCAAAGCATAACATGTTGTATACGAAAGTTTTACCGGCACCTGCAGCTCCTTGAAGGAAGAAAGTGACAGGAGAACGGGTGAGCGCGGCTTGCAATATGAAGTCAAACACATGGCGCTGTTCAGTGTTTAGGTGAGGAAGGGAATGACTACAAAGTTCACTCTGTTCGTGGACGTTATATGAAGGGATTCTGTGAGAGTTGTGGAGGATGTTGTCCCAGTTCATTTGCGAGTTAGGCAACCCAACGGACTGCATCGTTTTGTCATCACATTGGAGACGTGTCTGAATAAGAAAGAGACCATAATCAAAAACGTTTTGCAGAGCGGCGTGAGAGACATTGATGTGCTCCAAAAAGTGTGGCAGATCATCGCAAAGAGGTTCTTTGAAAAGCTCCCAGAGTTGTGCAGGATTTGATGGTTGGCAGTCACGTACAATTGTCACAAAGAGTAAGTGCATCTTCGTGCCCATTTGCATATACTTTGCATCTTCCAACATGTGTTTCCATTCGGTGTCGTCAGCTAACAAGTTGCGAGCAAGACACGCCTCTCGTATGGTGGCATACATTGTCCCCTCGTACGTTCGAAGATCCGCAAAACTGCGAAGGTCTGTGACATGAGAAAGGATCAGCCATGCGTAAAATTTCTCGCCAGCATTGGGTGGTATGAAAACAAGACGGCCAGCATTTTGGCCTTTCTTTCGTGGGTACCATTCCCTACGCTGCCGATTCCATGTGAACTTTGAGGGAAAGTCAGGATACAATATGCCATGAGCTTCATCGTATTTCTGGTTGGCTTTGAAAAACCCAGTAAGTTGAGTGTCTGTCTGGTTGTCTAACTGGTCCACACGATTCCAGTCGAAAACCACGTAGTGTTCATGCTCGAGATGAACGGGTAATTGAGTCATCGGTGGATATTCCTATCTCAATGAACACATGTAGTTACATTTGTATCACATGCTTACCTTGTGCATGACCCAACCCATTAGTCTCGCATATCCTTCAGAGGAGCTTATGTAACGACCGTCAAGATAAAGTTTAGTTTCGTCTTGTTCAATAGGGCGTTCATCGTGATGGCCATCGGCAGACTGATCTGCATGAACACTCATTGAAGCGCGATTGGGACCTTTATATATGTACTGCAGGATCAAAGTTATCTTGATAGTGAGAAACATATGCAAGAATGAGTGCAGTGCTCACACCTTGTAAATGTATTTGATTGTGTGAAAACCTGTGGTGCATTCCACATTAATGTGTGCGTTGTATTTCAGGAGGAGGTAAGGGCAGTATGAGATGACGCTGCGATTGTCAACAAAATGATTGCCGATTGGAATGAATTGACCTGTGTCCCGTCTTCGTGTATGCACGTATGAGTCTCCAGTGATTTCAGTCTCTTCCCGAAAGGCTTTGGGAAATTGCTTCGAACATGTCCCCTTTGAGTCTAAGCAAGGCGACGCTTGCCCAAACCCGCATGGACCATGTACCATGAATCTTTTGACAAGTTCAAAGAGGTGTGGATTCAATGTTTGATCGGGAAACTCCGTTGAGATGACGTTGTCGACAGCTTGTGCTGTAGAAACACGCGAATTTCGTTCCAGGAAAAGAATGAAATGGATATGAGGAAGCCCCCGTTTCTGATACTCCACGGTGTATACGAATCCTTCCGGCATCCCAAAAATGCATTTGTGCATGATGTCGTCAATAAGACTTTCAACTTTCAAATGGAAGACACGTGCGATGATGTCTGGTCGATCATGAGGAGCTTGGTTAGGAAGTAATGCCTCTTTAACTTCTCTCCATTGAGGGTTCGTGGTAAAGGTGATGAAGAAGTCAGATCCTTCAAACCTCCGCAAAAGAGCGAGCGCGTCTTGCAAATTTTTGTGCATAAATCGAGGGCCACCTGTGAAGCTACATGGCAGAATGATTTTGGTGCCAATACACGCCGCATCGACACCTTCATGCAAAGCGTCAACTGCTCCTTGATAAAGTTCTGCACGGAGATTCGATTGATGGTATTGAATCCAGGTGAGTCGAGAGTTTTCTGCGGCTGCCCACAAGTGAACTATCAATTCTTGCAAGAGGTGCGCCGCTAGAAAGAAGTGGAGTGATTCAATGTGGGAAGGTCGTGGATGAAGACGGAACTTGGCAAAGTCACAGAGCGTAATACAGCGAGATTGTTGACCAGCTGCCAGGACCCCACGAACATAATGCATTCCCGGTTGCCAGCTCATCTGCCCTGTCGGGCATAGCAGAGGAAAATGCAAGGTGAGAAAGGCGGGATGACATTCTGAAATCTGCACCAGAGGACCTCCATGAGGACGCAATATGATGTCCTGCGAATTTGCACATGTGTCTTCATCTCCAGGGATGATGAGTGCGAGCTCATTATTTGTCGATGGCAAATTATATCGTCGTTGATCTGATCCTCTGTGAAAGTCAAGCTGAATGCGATAATTAGTTAACGTTGTTGACTGGCATATTTCGTGAGCTTGTTGATAAACATCCACAAAAGGGTGATGGCGTTCGAGCAAGGTTTGTAATATTTCCATCGTGGCACTGTCTCGCTGAGGATTATTGTTCAGTCGAAATTGCAAAGCCTCTTCGTGATCGTAAATGTACATCTGACTGTACACAGGGGCGTGATCTTCGTCAGGCAAAATCGAACCAATTTGATGGTGTATTTCGCCTTGGATTTTGTATACAGGGGGACCGCAACCATCGTACGTGCTGCCAATCAATCGGCCGCTTCCCCCAGTGGAGGTGAAGGCCAACGCTTTGTTGTATGATCGGATGTTCCGTCGAAACTCAACACTCTGACAGTCCTGACCTTCATAGAGAGTTTGCAGTTCCGTTGGAATTGCGTCCAGAAAGTCTAAAGAAACTTCACCAGCACGACAACATTCCGTGTATTCTGGGGCTGCTTGTGTCGAGCTTGCACGTTTCTCTGGCAGCCAGTGTAAAGCGTGACAGTGGGAACACTGAGAATCAAACGATCCTAAGTAATGCTCCTCTACTTGGTTTGCTGACGGAATTTGGCGTGCGCGATGAAACTAACTCAGCGTGAGCATATAATAGCCAACGCCAACACAATGAGACGTACCGTGTGTGCTACCATGTGACGTCTGCGTGAGTGAGAATTCAATGAATACGGAGACGAACGCAGCTTATCAATGTCAGTTACAGACACAGTGACAAGTTGCACCGTGTAGCGTACCGGTCTCCCTTCTTCTTGTTGATCATCGACGACAGCAGACCCATCGGAAGCAGAGGCAATAACATGACTGTCTCTCTCTCGTTCTCGTCTGCGTCGCTGTGAAATTTGCATGTGAGTTAAAAAACCGTCATTGAAAGTTGAACCAAGAATGGGCTGCTGGATGGCATGACTCTCTCTTTGGCATCGCTGATGCTGTGAAATGTGTACTGCACTCAATCGTTGATCATCGACAGGTTCCAGATCAGCAGTGTGAACAACCGAAATCTGATCTTGCTGACCACGATGTCAACGGAGACGTGCATTCCGAGGAGGCATGAAAGAAAGCAAATGGCAGAAACTGAGCGGACGGGGTACTTGCGGATGTAAGCCCCTATTAAATTGAGGCGCAGCGAAATCCAATCTAGTATTATTCCGACGCAGACTACCACATACAATAGTAATCAGGCAGGACTGACCTACCTTTCAATAGTAGACAGCAGATTTATCAGACGGGATTGCAGGCCACGATGATGGAACGCAGAAGCCAACATAGCAGAGAAGCGAACCGTGAGAAGCCAACATAGCGGCTACACCGCACAATCGTTGGTCAGCAAACAAACAAAACAAACGACGGAACGGCCACGGAAGGAATTTGTGTCAGCATTCTATGTGTCAGCAAAGTGCACGTCTAGCTTTTATATATTGTATTGATAACTAATAATAAAGGAAGTGTACATGTTCCAATCAAGTAACATGGGGTAATCATTACAATGGGAGAGAACATAATAAGTACACATACATGAGCCTTGGCTGTGGAAACAATTCATGCAGAATATATCTATGGGGTTCTAGTCTCTGAATGCATACACATGGCTAGACACTCTAGGCTAATCATCCAGAGATATCTTGGACACCTGTACATGTTTATACCCTCTGGTATACCCACATAATCTCAGACATATTGCTCTTGAACATGTCTGAGATATCTCAGACACCCATACATGTTTATACCCTCCAGTATATGGACATAATCTCGGACATATTGGTCCAAAGCATGTCCAAGATTTTTTGGACATCCATACATGTTTATACCCTCCAGTACACCTATATAATCTCGGACCTATTGGTCCGTAACATGTCTGAGATATCTTGGACACCCATACATGTTAATACCCTCTATTATGTGGACATAATCTCGGACATATTGGTCCGAAGCATGTCCAAGATATCTCGGACACCCATACATGTTAATACCCTCCAATACACCTATATAATCTCAGACCTATTGGTCCGTAACATGTCCGAGATATCTCGGACACCCATACATGTTAATACCCTCTAATATGTGGACACAATCTTGGACATATTGGTCCAAAGTATGTCCGAGATATCTCGGACACCCATACATGTTAATACCCTCCAATACACCTATATAATCTCGGACCTATTGGTCCGTAACATGTCCGAGATATCTTGGACACCCATACATGTTAATACCCTCCAGTATGTGGATGTAATCTCGGACATATTGGTCCAAAGCATGTCCGAGATTTTTTGGACACCCATACATTTTTATACCCTCTAATATGTGGACATAATCTCAGACATATTGGTCCGAAGCATGTCCGAGATATCTCGGACACCCATACATGTTAATACCCTCCAATACACCTATATAATCTCGGACTTATTGGTCCGTAACATGTCCGAGATATCTCGGACACCCATACATGTTTATACCCTCCAGTACACCTATATAGTCTCGGACCTATTGGTCCGAAGCATGTCCGAGATTTTTTGGACACCAGTACATGTTTATACCCTCCAGTACACCTATATAATCTCGGACCTATTGGTCCGTAACATGTCCGAGATATCTCGGACACCCATACATGTTAATACCCTCTAATATGTGGACGTAATCTCAGACATATTGGTCCGAAGCATGTCCGAGATATCTCAGACACCCATACATGTTAATACCCTCCAGTATGTGCACATAATCTCGGACATATTGGTCCGAAGCATGTCCGAGATATCTCGGACACCCATACATGTTTATACCCTCTGGCACACCTATATAATCTTGGATGTGCTCCTCCAGAACATGTGCAATTTCCTTGGACCTGCAGATGTTTATACACCCCACTCCATTATACACATATGGTCTTGGAGCGCTTCCTTCAGTTCCATCTCTCCACTAGTGATTTCTAGATATCTGAAAATCCCTGTGCACTCCCATATCTACTCCTTCGGACCACAACTCCGGAGTAAATGTCTCCGAGCCGACATCGGCTGGCCCATGAGTTTTGGAGGAATCTCCTGCATCGGCCGACATCGGCTGGCCCATGACATATGTAAGACTCTCACCGTCGGTTGGCCCATCAGTTATGGAAGTCATGGCAGATCATTATGTGCTTGTGACTCTTGTGCATCATCTCTACTGAAGTCAAGCCTCTGAGCTTGGACTACCGATCGATTGACTGACTTAAGTACAGGTCATATTTAACGCCCCTGTAGTGGCGTTACAATTGGAACCCCAATCCAGGACCTCATCTGGACCGGTTAGAAAGTGTTCAGGGGTTTCTGCCCGCGAGCCCGGCGGAGATACCAAAGTACCAAAGTTGGGGTGCGTTGGAAGCCCTTGAGAGTGTAGGAATTGCTGGTTTCTAGTCCATGCGGCAAGAATTAGTTCGTGAGAAGGAACTCTTGGAATAGAACCAGAACCAGTAAATCCTGGTTGTTCCCACATTTTGTTATCTCCTCTGCCTCAACTGTCTCCGGATCGACATAATCAGGGGTCTGAGCTTGGCAATCTGTTACCGAGTCAAAATCCGATACTGTCAAATCACTTAAGTCTATTTGCAGGGCATTAGATGACTCACTGCAATAGGCGGCAATCTCAGAGTCATCTAGACTCTCAATATCAACTATTGGTTGTGTGCCCGCTGGAGGTGGTCACGACATATCAACGTCGAAATTGGAGTCGTATTCTTCGTCAATAAACTTCTCAATCCGAGGGCGCATTTGTGCATCCACATTGGCAAAGCGCTGCTCAAGTGTCTTCGCAGTCTGAACTGTAGCGGGTACATTCAGCCGCTCTGCGAGCGTCATAGCAGTATTAACGGAAGGAAAGAAGCCGGGAGACCTCTGAGGGGTAGAGGATTCGACTTCTGTATGAGTAGAGACCCCAGATGACCCAATATGGATCACCTTGTGAGAAGTAGGTGGAGATAGTGCGGCAACGGAGGCTATGTGGGAATACTGGGGAGCGCTGCCATGCGCTTTGCCTTTCCCTTTTCCTCTGCCACGACCGGATCCACGTCCTCCGTGCTGCTGGTTAGGCTGCTGCTGGGAAGACGGGCCAGGGGCATTGGAAGTAGAAGGCTGCGGCTGCTGCTGACTACCCTGCTTAGAAAAGCGAGGGTTATCGTGCTTGCGCTTAATGGCAGAAAGCTTCTGTGCGTTATGAGCACCCTTATGCTGTCCGCGATTAGTTTCGGTCTCAAACTGTCCAATGACTACAGAAGCAACTGAGTCAAGTTTGAGATCCGTAGTGGCAGTGGCACTACAGATAATGGGAATGAGGTTCTCCCATTTCTGAGGAAGAGCGGACATGGCGACTAATGCCTGAAGGGGGGGCTTTATAGCAAGTGTCGTAGCATTAGCACCAGTGCCGACAGTTATTGCACCGAGACGAGAAAAGGCAGCTGCCATCTTCTCAAATGTTGCGACAGGGTTCTGGTTAGGATTGAAGCGAATAGAAATCGCTTCTTTAAAGTCTTTGTAGATGCGGGGTAAAGAGACCACTCCATAGCGATTTTTAACCGCATTCCAGAGAACCTGGGCAGAGGTACCAGTAACAGCTTGTTGGATTGCAGGAGAAAGACGAAGGGTAAGATTACCCCTAGCCATTTCATCACTACGACGCCAAGCAGCTTGAACGTCAGCAGTGGCGGTTGTGTCGAGAGGGATAGATCCATCGACATAACCCCAGAGTCCTTGGGACATGAAGAAGGCTTGCATGGCATTCGACCAGATGGCCCAGTTAGAGCCATCGAACACGGGGACAAGAGCAGTAAGTTGCGAGGACATAGTTGGTGAAAAATCTGTTGGCTTTGAGAACGTCAGTATCAGAGTTTCATTGTAATACTGAGTGAGATGATAAAGCCAGCATTAATCCGTTTGACTACAGAGTGAACTCTGCAGACTTTGGTCTTTGGAGACTACCATAGTCTATGCCAAAAGAACTGCTCGACCATGTCAACGTTAGACAGTGGGCCAAGTCTGTGTACTCCTCTAGAGTACAATACTGGGTCTGTTATGAACCAGGGCGCCTTCCAGGGTCTGTTCGCTGTGTCTCATAACAAATCTGCTCTTCCATAGGAGATACAGATAGTATGAGTGCGCCACCACTGGATGCTACTTCGTCAAGAAGTGCAACGGCAAGCCCTGTAACAGGGCCCATAACCTGTTGCACAGCAAAAGCCTTACAGGCTAAAGCGCAGCATGCAGGAGGGACGTTCTCACCTTTGCAGTAGGTTGAGAGACTGTTTTAGAGGGGAGAGTGTGCACAAGTGGAGAGGGGTGAAGTTCTGTATTCGCCTCCCTCCCTATAGGGGGATATTTATGCTCTATGGCCCCACCATGTCCATTTGCGCAAAAGTGATGAGTAAAGGCATCCACAATATCGTGTTTTTACACATGCCTGATGTGTTTCGCACTTCTGAGACAGTCATGAGACTTCTCCTCATCACCGGACATGATACGCCCACTACCGTACGTATCCTGACTTGCCTAATATGGTAAACATAGTACCGTAATGTTGTAACTGCTATAGATAAGGTCCTTACGTACTTATCACGTTCCAACAGAAAGGTTCAAGCTCATGTCAATGTCGACATCGCGATAGTGCCTCGTCCATGGCAGGTGTGTTCGTGACCCCAGTCAGGACACCCCCAACTCAGAGTCAGTCAGGGGTGTCCGCATCCTCTTGACAATTTCACTCACCAATACTGTAACCCAAGAGTATACTATAAACAAGACGCAGTTATGCACCATGGAGAGTAGTTGTCCAGACATATTGTGGTCATAGGTGTGTATTCTTCACAGGCCGTTGGCTGTTGGGCAGTCCGTGGTGACATTCCATTTTTGGGGACAAGCTCTACACGTCAAACCAAGCTTACAGTAGGAGCTTGCATGGTTGGAACTCCAAGACGCAAGGACCTCATTATGTAATTCTCCAATTGAATGTGTTGGCTGCCTGGCCATTGGAAGTTGGTTCTCAGGGCAGATGATACTGTATTACCATATCACAAACATTATATCCCTCTTCCCCTCTCACAGTGAGTCTAGTTGTCATGCCTCTGCGGGGGCGTGCGTCGTTCTGTAACAGATCCTGCCTGAGGCAAAGGACTCTGAGTCAGATCCCCACTGAGTGGAAGGATTCCCAAGGTCTCCTGTAACAGCTCCTATGCTAAGGTAGCTGAGTCTGCGGCAATCCCCCTATGCTGAGGTGGGAAAGTCTTTCTGTAACAGCCCCTTGTGCTAAGGTGACTGAGTCTGTAGCAATGGACGAGCGCAGAGGCCTAAGTCCAAAGGTCACGTGTCACTGGGCTGACCAGTAAGACAGGAGGAGGATGAGAGCAAAGTCAAGGGGGAGCCTGCACAGAGGCTGAGAGGGGAATGACCCAAAGAGGATAGGGGTCAAGGGTCAGGGTCAAGGGCTTGAGTGCTGAAGGGACTGAGGCACTCAAGGAGTCAATGGAGATACAACGCAGATGATTGATTAAGCCAAAGCTAAGGAGCTAAGGCGCACTACAGGGTTCCTTATATAGTACAGGATTGCACCTGAGCGCATAGTGCTACTGGTTGCTATAGATAGAATAATGTGCTGGCAAAATGGTATCAACATTGTGCAAGATGGTGTTATGCCAGCAAGGCCGAAGAAGGGTAGACAAGAATAGCACAGAAGGTGCTAGAATAATCAGATAAAAGGGAAGCATAGGTTCAAGAAAGGTAACTGCCAAGAAAGGGAATGGATCAGATAAGGGCAGAAAAGGAAAGGTGACAGGGGAGTTCATGACACTAGTGATTTGCTGGCCTGGCTTGGCCTGAAAGCTGCGGCTTAGGCCCAGCTTTGAGAGGCTTAGGCCTGGAAAATGTGAGGCCTGAGCCGCCACCCATGGCTTGGGCTGGCCTGGCTTTCAGGCTGTGGCTTTGGGAATTTTTGAGAGGAACAAAGGCCCAAGACATGTGCAGGTCTTGGGGCATGCAATACATTGCAAGGTGTTGCACATGCATCTGCAGGACATGCACCGTCGTATATTGGTTTGCAGTAGTTAGGGATGTGTTGCTCTTGAAGGGCTAAATGTGTGTGAACATGCAGTGGGGTTGGGAACAGAAACAAGGTCAGGTGGTTGAAGGTGGTCAAAATGGTCATACACATTTGTGCATGACATGAAACTTCATATAAATAGTTGCATGAGTTGGAAATACATTTTATTTGAGCCAATAGTGCTACACACAAGTGCAGAAAGCTGGAGAACCAAAATAATGAGCCGCACTGACACAGAGCTCAAAAGTTAGGAGAACTTGATGACTAGATGGTGAATCAGAGAGGGGCAGCACACCAAGAATGGGGGCATACATACTGTGAAGAGGTTGGCAACATGTACACATAATGGTGCAAGGTAGTGACAATACATTCGTGAAAAACCACATGCAAATTGTTATGATTCCTTCAGACTCACTCTTTTCTTTTCTTACTTCACCTTCCATTCCCAATGACTACACGAGCCCTGTATGACTACGTGGACTTTACGATTACCCGGTTCCTACTGCACACCTTGCTTATCGACGATCTCTTTTGATAAAGCTTGACATGTGCTAGTTTCTGCTTTGTTCCTACTCACATGCGAGCCTGTGTGATTCACCTTTGTTCCCATTATGCTCATACTTTGTTCTCTTTATGTGTTTCCCTTTATCCCTTGATCGAGCGATGGCGCCACTTGTTTGTAGTGACAATATGGCTCATCTTGTATTTAAACCTAACTCTACCTAGCTTGTATGGTAGACCAGACTTCTTGTGTAATAACTACACTTGTCTAACATGGAACACTTTTGGTGCTCTCTGTCTTGCGAATCCCTGTCTTTGCTAGGTCTTTGAGCCTTAGCCTTCCTCTATGATCCAAGTGACTTGCATCCTTGTGGTCCTTGTGCATCATTCTTACTGAAGTCAGGCTGTCAAGCTTCCACTACTGTGAATCGACTGACTTGGTACAGGTTGTACCTAACACCCCTGTAGTGGCGTTACAAGAGCGCATCGTGGATGAACAGAAGGATTGGCTGGCTCATGACTTTCGGTGAGTCGGGAGTCTCATGCTAAGAGGAGGGTGATGTTATGTTTCGACTTGTGGACCCTTACTATACCGGTTGTGACTATGGTGGTAAGGTAGATTAGTCACGGACTTACGGCCTTAGGCCTTTACGATGGTGATGCAATAGTACGATAGGCAATTGCAGTGTTACGAGGTGACTTGATACTAGTACAGGTACTAGTAGTATCAGGGTTCGTGCTGTTTCTGCAATACGTTGGACGCTACTTTACTGTGACTCATAGCAGCGCTTGAAAGCCTGCTCAAAATGTATTTAAGGTAGTTGGCAAAGACCAAGATATGCCATCTTGGTCTTCTTGAATTGTCACTGTTTGCCTTCTCTTCTCTTTCCTCTCTTGCCTTCCTCGTCTCATCATTATTGTATCAAGGTCCTGAAGGTGTGCCTTTGCGCATTCACTCAGTCAGGAGCATGTGCCTTCGCACAGTCGTGTCTATTTGCTAAGTCTGTTACCACCTCACCAAGCTCAAGTCAAGCTAACGTTGTGATGATGTTACAAGCAGAGGTGGAGGGGACAGGGGAAGTGTGAGAGAAGTTGAGGGGGCTACCTTGGTTGTCGAACTCCGACTGGTAGCTGGCAGAATCTCCATCCCACTGACTGTACTGCGAGAAGTTGTACTTGTAGTTGTAGTCAGTCACTGGGGCAGCCTGGAGTCAGTCTATTGGTTAGACTGTCCAAGTGTGATAACTCACTGTCACTCATGTTACGATTTGGCTTGTGACAATACGATGACTGCATACGAACCCTTACTGTACCGGTGGTGACTACAGCTGTAAGGTAAATTAGTCACGGACTCGCAGCCTTAGGCCTTTACGATGTAGTACAATAGGAGATAGCGCGGGATAGCTGACTGATTACTAGTACAGATACTAGTAGTATTAGGGTTTGAGTGGTTTGTGCGATACGTTGGACGCTACCTACTGTGACTCATAGCAGCGCTTGAAAGCCTGCTGGATTTGTATTTAAGATAACTCGCAAAGACCAAGACATGCCATCTTGGTCTTCTTGAATCATCACTTGTATCCTTTCCTTCTCTCCGTGTCTTTCAGTTCCCTTCTTTAAAGATCGTAAGCAAGGCTTGCCTGTGCACCTCCGAGTGTTCACCAAGGCAAGAGCATGGACCTTTGTGTCGTTGTGACTATTCGCTGAGTTGTTATCGCCTACTCCGAGCTCAAGTCGAGCTGATGTCGTGACAGCGTTACAACTCAACAGAGAAGTCATGACAAAGGCAGAGACTGGGGGCTGAAGGCAGGTGTGGAGAGGCGACGCAGGAAGATGAGAGGACACAAGTTACAGCTCTTGGCTCAAAGAGAAGTAGTGGTGCACAATGAGCGGGGCACTTGAGGGAGCTGAGAGGCAAGAGGGAGGATGTCACAACTGGACAGTCTGAGGGACTGTCTGTAGAATTGCACCAGCTTATATACTACAGGGGGTGGTCTGTGCATAGGTTTAGGGCAGGCTTAGGGCCTGTCCACAGGTGCTGTGCAAAGGAACATTCTAGAGACATCTAACAATAGAGTCCAATCAGAAGGAGTTTAAACATAGGATGACTGTGCCACAGTTGATGACACCATATTGCACCATAGTGGTGTGATTCCACAGCCCTGGCGGAAATCCCCGAAGGGGTGGTGACTTGGTTGATTATCTTCATTGATCAATCAACGATCAACTGTTGATTGATACACGTGCTGGTACACATGTGATTTGGAAAGACAGGGTAGTCATGTGACACATCACGTGACCATCAGAGAGCGAAATTCGAACTCCGGTTCCGGATTTCCCCTTTAGGAAGTTGATGACATAAGCCTGGTCCAGTCCAGTCCTAAGCGCCTTGAGTCATGACCAGGTTTATAGGTTCATGACAGTAGCAGAGATAAATTGCAGAGTTGTAAGCAATGCATTGGTTGACATATCAATCAACATTCATCCCCCTTGAGGATGTGCACTGATAGAAGGGAAAGAAGGAGACCAGCAGGGTGCATGGCATGTGGTGTCAGTGCATATGCTGCACAGCTGCCATGTCATGAACTCCCCTAACACCTTTCCTTTCTTGTCCTTATCCTATCTGATCCATCTCTGTTCCCTTTCTTAGCAGTTACCCTTCTAGAACTTATGCTTCCCCTTTATCTGATTGTTCTAGCACCTTCTGTGCTATTCTTGTCCACCTTCTTATTGCCTTGCTGGCATGACACCACCTTGCACGATAATAGCATCATCTTGCCAGCACATTGCTCTATCTATAACAACCAGTAGCATTATGCGCTCAGGTGCAATCCTGTACTATATAGGGACTCCTGTAGTGTGCCTTAGCTCCTTAGCTTTGGCTTAATCAACTATCTGCGTTGTATCTCCTATTGACTTCTTGAGTGCCTCAGTTCCTTCAGCACTCAAACCCTTGACCCTTATCCCTTGACCCTTATCCCCTTGGGGGTCATTTCCCCTCTCAGCCTCTGTGCAGGCTTCCCCTTGACTTCACTCTTACTCTTTCCCTGTCTTACTGGTCAGCCCAGTGACATGTGACCTTTGGACTTAGGCCTCTGAGCTCATCCATTGTTACCGACTCAGTCACCTTAGCATAAGGGGCTGTTACTGAAGGACCTTCCCACCTCAGCATAGGGGGATTATTACAGAACCCAGCTACCTTAGCGTAGGAGCTGTTACAGAAGACCTTAGGAGTCCTCCCACTCAGTGGGGATCTGACTCAGAGTCCTTTGCCTCAGGCAGGATCTGTTACAGAACGACACACACCCCCACAGAGGTGTGACATGCCATGTCCCACATCCTTTACTGTCTCATTCAAGGTCTTGTTATGCATTACAACACACGTACAACTCCCACATACCCCCACACTGACTCCTAACTTACTTATCACTGACAACATGATTTGTTCATTGATTCTGTCTTTGACTCTTTGTGTGCAAAAACAGGAAAGATGGTGACTATTTTTCACCATCCAGACAAAATTATTGTAATCAAAATCATATGTCCATCCCAGGATTATCATGCCATAAAAATGGAATAAACCCACAATTTTTGGCTGAATGTTAGTTTTTTCAACATGCTTTCTTGTGTAATAATTTCTGAATGGACATAAACTTTGATTATAATTACTTTTTAGATCATGGAAATTATTAATTATCAGGCATTATTTTTCCTGGTTTTTGCATGAAATAATGGATCCATATTGTCAGTGAATTTTTTTTGAACATTCCCCAGAAGGCTGTAGTCGCCAGCTGCTCTTTACTATTACCCTGTGTAGTCCATATCAAACAGGATCCACCAAAGTCTTGGGCTGGGAATATGGGACCGTGTTACTGTTGGTCGTGGCAGCACATGCTGTAGATTCCTGCCAAGCTCGTGTACTACTAATCATGCGATGTAGTCCAAAATTTACTACCTGTCGCCCTGCCCATTCACATGAGAGGATTTGGCTTACCAAGAAGGGGTGTTTTAAAAGGATAATCAGGAAGTAGTGGGTCAAGGGCCGTTGCGGGTGTGATCAAGTGCATGATGTTGCCCCTTGTTGTCGCTCGAGTGTTGAGATACAGCAAGGCCCTTCAGGTGGTCATAATTTTCCAGACGTGTCGCTCTTAGCCATGGTCAGCAGAGAGATTTTTAAGATGGGTAATTATTCAATGTCATGCTCACCCACCCATTTCATGTTTGTAACATTTTGGACTGTTACCGAGCGATGTGAGTGTATACCCTTACTGTACCGGTTGTGACTACAGCGGTAAGGTAGATTAGTCACGGACTCACGGCCTTAGGCCTTTACGATGTAGTGCGATAGGCGATACGACTGGATTGCTGACTGAGGATAACGCCACTAATACTAGTAGTAGTAGTATTAGGGTTCGAGCTACTTACACGACACGTTGGACGCTACGATACTGTGACTCATAGCAGCGCTTGAAAGCCTGCTCGACTTGTATTTAATCTGTCTTGTGAAGACCAAGATACGCCATCTTGGTCTTCTTGAATCGTCACTTGTTCTCTCTATTTCTCTTCTTTCGCTTTCGCCTCTACGAGAGTCTGACTTCGTTCGTGACTAAGATATTCGACTTGCCGGTGAACCTCCGTGTATTCACTAAGGCAGGGACTTGGACCTTCATGTCTTCAAGTCAGCAGACCGTTATATCGCTAAGTTGTTACCTCCACTCGTGCTCAAGTTGAGCTAACGTCGTGGCGACGTTACATTAAGACCAAGATATCATTGTGGCCGTAACAACAAGAGACCAGTGGACGAGCTTCCATCCCTATTCGCTCCCAAGAAGAGGAGAACGTAACGTCCCCACGCACTTCTTACAAGCTGCCAGTTGGAAGGAAAGACAAGAAGAAACCGGATACTTTGTGGAGTTCAACGGACCTACGAGGCTCCACCCAGTTGAGTTCAACTTCGACCACTTGTGCTGGGTAGAAGTTACGTGGAACCCCATAGACTTTCAGTGGGACACCGTACAACCAGCAGGACCCAGATATTGCTGCGATATCGACGCACGAGAGCTCAATAGCTGAGCCGATTGGGGCCCTATCGACGGACAAGTATGAGAACACTCCACAGGAGAAGTGGTGTCGGAACAGGACGAAGAAAGTCAAAACAAAAGTGAAGGACGAGAACCAAACCAAACAGAAACCAGCGGAGGAGCAATACAGGACCTCCTCATTGAGCGAGCTGAGTCCGCACATATTACAGAACCCGAACCAATTCACATCCGATCACCAGCTATCATGGCCACATTGACGCAAGCTATGGAGGAAGTCACGATAGAAGAAGCACGCGTAATACGAGCCGAGGCTAGGGAAATCCTTATGCCCATCAACCCTGAAACCGGTGTACGAATGACTGCAGATGACGCCGCCATTTTTCGAGCAATAGGCTCAGATCGAGGAGACCCTCCATCCGGATGACGACCCGCATTGGAACTTCCCCCGGGCGTAGGAGGGCCCGGTGGGGACCCACCACCACCACCAGGAGGGGGTGTCCTGTTTGACTTATGAAGGACCGAACCACCAAGAGGACCACCTATCAGGCCACCCGGCGGAGGTGGAGGAGGAGGCAGAGACGGCGATGGCACTGGAGGAGGTGGAGGACACCACAACGAGAAATTAACCGGCGAGCCTCCTTCCATTTTCGACGGGGACAGACTAAAAGTAGACCAATTCTTGACGCAGTGGCATGTCTACTGGGGCATGAATCTGGATGCCCCCATCATGCACAATGACTACAGGAGATGCCTCCTGTTCCTATCCTATATCAAAGGCGGAGCCGTCAGCGAATGGGTATTGTCATTCCTGAACTGGCTTAACAGGCAGATACAACAAGGGATCAGCCCCTACACAAGAGATCTATGGGAAGCCGTGGCCGATGGATTCAGCCAGCGGTTTGAAAATATGCTGGAACGAGAGCAAGCACAAGCCATACTACGAAAGGGGTTCAAGATGGAGGGAGAAGACATTGACAAGTACATCAACGACTTTGAACAGCTAGCCCGGAAAGCTCATTACCGTCTCAACGAACCACAAACCATCAACCTTTTCACGTCGGGGTTACCCAAGGAGCTGTTCAAGAACACGTTCCAGTTTGACGACCCGATTACATTCGACGACTGGAAGAGAGCTGTCCTCAAGCGGCAGAAGAACTACATACACCTCAAGGCGAGGCTCAACGAATACAAAAGCACTCCTCAACAACAGAAGAAGCAGAGCGGCAATGTGGGATGGACGCTCCCGCAGAACCTACCGCAGACCAATCCCTGGGCCATGGACACCTCAGCGGACCGCGCCAAGGTGCGACTTGCCGGGTCAGAAGACATCGACTTTAACAAATTGCCCCATCGCGATTGGACGGCGCCTCCCTTCCCACCAAGAGGAGGGCCTGGAGCCAGAGGACGAGGGAGAGGGGGGTCCCGAAGAGACTTAAGAAATGTCCTCTGCTATAACTGTAATGCCCCGGGACACCTCTCACGAAACTGTCTGTATCCAAGGAATCAGAGGCAGTGGCCCAACCCCCCTTCCAGCAGCAGAATGACCGAAACCGCATGGCCACCCCGGTGGCCTGGGTCCCCAGGACCCACTTCCCAATACGAACCATCGTTGCCAGGATACGCAACACCAGCGCCCAGTGCAACACCCACACCACAAATCAACGCGGCAAAGACGGCGGGAGAACAAGCAAAGGAGTGGCTTACGCAGTGTTGATAAGTGACCCTTGCGCACTTAGCGGCTCGTATGGATCGGACTTGCAGCATGGACTGCTTTAGATTAGATTAATTGGACTTGTAGATTACTTACATCTGATCTGTACAATCTAGCGCTGATCATTGCGTCATGTATGACATCATGTACTATGACATCATGTAGAACACTCCGGACACTTCATTGTACTCAGTCCTTTGTTCTCCTTTAGTTCCTATCTTTATTGTGATGTCATTATGATATCATCTTTGTCTGGACTCTCTTTGTTCTAGTCACCTTGTTCTCTTTTCATACACTCCTTTTGTCCTGTATGTAGAACAACGCTCCTTGTATTCTGTGACTCTACATTACCACTCTTGTATCAGTGTCACACCTCTGTACAGTATAAGTAGTAGTACTTGTACGCTCCTGGTCCACATCAGTTCTCTCACTGCTGTGTGCCAGGTATGTCCTCTCCACTGTAATACTATAATCAGTTCTCTCACTGCTGTGTGCCAGACTTCCACTCTGCTTCACTCTGCTTGACACTCCTGTGCTGCTTCCAGTCACCCTCTATATCTCACCACAGTACTATCAGTCCACTGTGAGTATAGTTCTTATGTGTCTGTTCATCACGCAGGTGGCCAACAGTATGGATGAAGTAAAAGACCTCATCCTTCAGGACCTGTGGGGAAAAGAGGGTTTTCAGGGCGCCTGAACCCATCAGTCTGGGTGAGGGCTTTACAATGTAATTCTGTAATTGTGACAACGCACTATTGGTCTCTATGAATCCCAGTGACTGTCAAAACGAATTACCAAACGACTGAAACCAATGCCCTGATCGACTCAGGAGCAACCGACAACTTTATCCGACCAAGTATGGCAGCCCGGGCCGGCATCCAGGTACAGCAGCTAGACACGCCACGCAAAATATGGAATATAGACAACACGGAAAATAAAGCTGGGTTAATCACTCATTATGTTAACCTAGAAGTGAAAACACGAGGACAGGTGAAACAGATGACCTTCTTGGTAACCGACCTCGGTAGCAAAGACATGGTACTGGGCTATCCATGGCTAAGCACCTTTGAACCCACGATCAGTTGGGCTACGGCAACTATACATCCGAACATGACACCTGTAGTACTGGCTACTACCGAAGATCTGCTTACAACAACTGCAATTCGTGCCCTCACGGTGGCCAAGAAAAACGACATCGCTTTAGAATTAGAGCCAGAAGAACGAATATTCGCCTGGGCCACCACATCGACGGAGCTGGCCATACAAGCAAAACAGCAGCAGATGGCGGCCGACTTGCCATCGGCCTATGCCACATTCAGCAAACTTTTCAGCGAGCAAGCCTCACACCGCTTTCCTCCAGCATGGCCCTGGGATCACGCCATAGACTTCAAACCAACGGCACCAGCGGCAATTGACTGCAAGATATATCCGATGACGCAGAAGGAGGAGGGAGAACTGAAAGAATTTCTAGATGAAAAACTGAAACAGGGATATCTGCGTCCCTCGATCTCTCCGTACGCCTCCTCATTCTTCTTCATTAAAAAGAAGGACAGAAAACTACGCCCGGTACAGGATTACCGGGTCATCAATTCCCACACTATCCGCAATCAGTACCCACTGCCGTTGATCCAGGATCTGATACTCGACCTCAGCAATGCCCACATCTACACGAAACTCGACATCCGCTGGGGCTATAACAACATCCGTATTTGCGACGGCGACCAGGAAAAGGCGGCATTCAAGACGAAATTTGGCCTGTTCGAGCCAACAGTCATGTTCTTTGGGCTTACCAACTCCCCCGCAACCTTCCAGGCCATGATGAACCACATCTATCGCGACACCATCTCCAAGCATGAGCGCCTGGGAACTACAATACGTGTCTACATGGACGATATTGGAATCGCCACTCACTTCGACCATGATCTAGATGCCCATATCGCCACGGTACGTGACGTTTTACGTGTCGCGCAAGAACACGATCTCTATTTCAAACTTGAGAAATGCCTGTTCCACCAGCCGCGGATGGATTACCTGGGGGTAATCCTTGAGAGGGGGGTGACCCGAATGGACCCCGTAAAAGTTCAAGGGATTAAAGACTGGCCGACACCAACGAAGGTCAAGGATGTCCAATCTTTTCTCGGATTTTGCAACTTTTACAGACTCTTCATCCGCGGCTTTGCGACCCACGCCAAACCGTTAACCAAACTGACACGCAAAGATGAAGAGTGGCGTTGGACAGAAGAGGAAGACAAGGCATTCAATACCCTCAAACGTCTTGTAACTGAAGAACCAGTACTGGCGCACCCCATCCTTCAAGACCCATTTGAACTGGAAGTAGACGCCTCAGGATATGCGGTGGGAGCCGTACTATTGCAGAAGAAAGCTGATGGAAAAAGACACCCGATAGGCTACTACTCAGCAACGCTCTCAGAGGCAGAGCGAAACTACGACATTTACGATCTGGAGTTGCTCGCAATAGTCAAGGCCCTGAGGAACTGGAGGCCGCTACTGGCAGGAGCTCCGCACAAAATCAAAATCTACTCGGACCACCTAAACCTACAATATTGGAAGTCGCCGCAAAAGATCAGTAGGCGGGTAGCGAGGGAAGTACTTGAACTCTCCGAGTACGACTTCGAAATTCACCACATTAAAGGGAAGAATAATGGAAGGGCCGACGCACTATCGCAACGACCTGACTATGACCAAGGAGTGGGAGACAACAGCGAAGTGACAGTACTACCTCCGGAGGTCTTCGTCTGGACTATCAATACCGCAAGAACGCTTACCCTCAACCCGAACCTGGTGCAGCCGCGACATCAACAAGACGAAGAAGTAATCAAGATGTGGGTAGACCCCCATCAACTAAAAAAGATACAAGGAGAATGGTACAAGGACGGCAGGTTTGTGATAACTGGGCCTGCCTCAACGCACCGCGTTCTGATCCACGACCACCACGATCTACCAATACACGGACACCCCGGAATCGCAAGGACGCAACGAATCCTAGAAAGACACTACTGGTGGCTGCGGTTACGGAGAGATGTCTACAAATACATGCAAGGATGTGCTGAATGCCAGCGAAACAAAGTCAACACGCACCCCATCCGAGCGGCTTTGCACCCCATCACGCTGATACTTGACGCACTCCCCTTCCAGACGGTAGCGATAGACTTCATCACCAAACTACCAATGTCCGAAGGGTATGACAGCATTCTCACCATCACCGACCACGACTGCAGCAAAGCCTCGGTATTCATACCGTGCCGAGAGGAGATAACAGCAGAGGAGACCGCTGCATTGTATGTCAGTCACGTATTCAAACGATTCAGATTACCGCGCAAAATTATCAGTGACCGAGACCCCCGATTCACATCCAAATTTACGAGAGAGGTGTGCCGAATCTTGGGGGTCCAGCAGAACATATCCACTGCATACCACCCCCGTACTGATGGACAATCGGAAAGAACCAATCAGTGGCTGGAACAATATCTGCGGTTCTGGGTAAATGAGCGTCAAGATAACTGGACTGCTTATCTACCAATCACAGAGTTCGCGCATAACAACTGGCCCCATGAACATATGAAACAATTGCCGTTTCAGCTCCTCATGGGATACAATCCGCGAGCCGATTGGACCGATAAGCCATCCCCTATTCCACAAGTAACAACACGACTGATGCAGATGAAAGAAGCCAGGGAAAACGCCCAGCACCTCATGAAAAAGGCGCAAGAAGCATGGGTACGCAACAAAGATACGCCCAAATTCCATGTCAACGACCTCGTATAGCTAGAAGGAAAACACCTTTGAACCAATCAGCCCACGGCGAAATTAGCGGCGCGACGCCACAGACCCTTCCGTGTGATACAGGTGATGTCACCATACAACTATCGTCTAGAACTTCCCATGCAGTGGACCATTCACCCAGTGTTCCACATCGATCTTCTCACGCCGTACAAGCAAACTACTCTTCACGGCGAGAACTTCTCACGACCGCCACCAGAACTAATCGATGGGGAAGAGGAGTATGAGGTCGAGGCCATTCTGGACTCCCGGCACTTCGGCAGGAAGAAACGCCTCCAATATCTCATCAAATGGAAGGGCTACTCAGACTCGGAGAACCAGTGGGTCGATAAAGACGACGTCTTTGCGCCGGAAGCAATTCGCCTATATCAGGAAGCACAAGCACACGGACATCAGGTTAAAACGAGCAGGGGAAAGGTCGAGGAAAGTCACTCCTCCTCTCTTCGTTCCATCATCACGTTCATGCCTACCTCTCCATTGCGACATGTCACACAAGCGCAACTCCTTGACTCCCTCGTTGAAGACACCCAGGCTCTCATCACCAGGGATGACGAGACCGAGGTTCCCAACGCCCAAATCACCCCGTACACACCTGTCGGCCAGCCAGAGGGCCGCATCACCGCACAAGAGTGGGCAAACGTACTTGCCCGATTTCCTGACCCCACACAACAGCCCGACGACGAATCTGCCGTCGTCCACGTCTTCCGAAACGACCGCGGCGAGCGCGAACCCATCACCATCATTCCCCCAAGCGACGACCTCGTCGGCGTTCACAGAGTTTTCCCGCGCAACGATGAGTGTTCAAGCACTCCTGGAGTACAAGTTGGAGGGGTGGAGGAGAGTGGCGGCGGAGTGGCAGAAGGAACAGTTAGACTCAGCCATGGCCCGACTGAGAGAGATGCGCGAGCGGCGGCAGCGATGGAGGCTGCTGAGGCTGGCCATGACGACGACGATTACTACCCGGCACACCACGCCTTCCTTCGAATGAAAGGCGACCCTGCTAATCCCAGCATCACACCCTGGCTCGTCAACTCCGACGGGTCCACCATGTACCGAGGACGTGTGCATGTACCGGGCGCCGCCAAGCACTGCCCCTTCACCGCCGCTGACAACCCCACGCACGTTATTGTGCCTGAGGGGTTCCGGGCAAACCGACGACCCCATTACATTTGATACCCCATCACCGGGCCCGACGGAGTAGAGAGGGACGCGTCCCATGTTCAGATCATCGGAGGGGCGGACCCCATCATACTGGGGGTCATACCAGGCTCTCCCCACTTGTATGGTAAGCCCCTTTATGCCGAGCCACACGTCAACGCCGCGCTGCGCCCCACATACCCGCACGAAGATCTTGTCATCTTCACCGCGGACTGTATCACGGACCGCGCCCTCAACTGCATCAACGACGAGACACTCACGGCGGAAGTCATGCGCTACCGCGTGGCCAGCTTCGAGCTGGAGCGGCTTCGAGCAAGAGTGGCGCAACTACGTGACATGATCGCGTGTGCGCAGAGCGACAGGCAGGACTCCATTTACCGACTGGAGCGCGCCACCGCACTCGAGCGCATTGCCGACGAACAGCGCGATTGGCCGGCAAGAGACTTTCGGTGAGTCGGGGTCTCACGCTGAAAAGGGGGTGATGTAACGTTTTGGACTGTTACCGAGCGATGTGAGTGTATACCCTTACTGTACCAGTTGTGACTACGGTGGTAAGGTAGATTAGTCACGGACTCACAGCCTTAGGCCTTTATGATGTAGTGCAATAGGCGATACGACCGGATTGCTGACTGAGGATAACGCCACTAATACTAGTAGTAGTAGTATTAGGGTTCGAGCTACTTACGCGACACGTTGGACGCTACGATACTGTGACTCATAGCAGCGCTTGAAAGCCTGCTCGACTTGTATTTAATCTGTCTTGTGAAGACCAAGATACGCCATCTTGGTCTTCTTGAATCGTCACTTGTTCTCTCTATTTCTCTTCTTTCGCTTTCGCCTCTACGAGAGTCCGACTTCGTTCATGACTAAGATATTCGACTTGCCGGTGAACCTCCGTGTATTCACTAAGGCAGGGACTTGGACCTTCATGTCTTCAAGTCAGCAGACCATTATATCGCTAAGTTGTTACCTCCACTCGTGCTCAAGTCGAGCTAATGTCGTGGCGACGTTACAATGTTTACAATGAACTGTCAGGATGGAGGGTGCAGTCACTCACCACATGGCTTCTCTTCCCTCTACCACCACCATCCCCTCTGCATCTCCCCCTACTCTCTCCCCCCCTCCTCTTCCTATTAGCCACATCCTCGCTATTCTCTTCTCCACCCTTCAGAAACCCCCTCATGTGGGCAATGAAGACCTCTCTCACGAACACGTCCACCGGATCATTCTGGGTTCCAACAGAGCCCACCCTTCCCTCCCCGACCTCCCTGACCTCCTCAATATCTGCTTGTCTAGCGGTGCCTACATTCCTGAAGAGTCCCTTGATGACTTGGTCTGCACTGTAAAATCGGTGGCCTCTTGGGTTGACGCTCTCTCTCAGAGAGTCAACGCACTTGCTGTCCCTATGGCAGCACCTCCTGTTCCCCCTCCTGCTCCCGCCCCTACCCTTCCCCCTCCTGCTCCCACCCCCTCTAAGTCCTCCCCCAAACCCTCTACCAAACCCTCTTATGCTTCCACCACCAAACTTCCCCCTAGACCCAGTCTAGTTATCTCCAAACAGCTCACTGACAATGATGACCAGTCCCTTGTGGTTAAGCGCTCCCCTTGTGAAATCTGTGCCCACCTCAATGCCACCCTCCTTGCCTCCCCTCACCAAGTCACCCTCTCTGCTGCGCGTTGGACCCCCAAGAACAACCTCGTGGTGATCGGTGGACCTGACACCACAGCTCATCACCTCAATGCTGCCTCCCACTTCATCTCCAACACTCTGGCCTCCTTCCTCTCTCACGACCCCTCTACTCCCCTTCCCATCAGGACCCACAAGAATGTTCGCTGGTCTTGCCTCACCATCAATGGCATTCCCACCAGAGCCACGGCCACTCGCACTGTAACACCACTACAGGGGCATTAGGTACAACCTGTACCAAGTCAGTTGAATCGCAGCAGCGCAAGCTCCGAGGCCTGGCTTCAGTGGAATGATGCACAAGGATCACAAGGATGCTGAGTCACTTGGACCGTGGAGGAAGGCTAAGATGCGAAGGCCTAGCAAGGACGGGGAGTTTGCGAGACAGGGGAACGCACAAAGGTGTCCGTGTTAGACGAGTGTAGTATTTACACAAGAAGTCTAGTCTACCATACAAGCTAGGTATGACTAGGCTTAAATAGACATCGGGTTGTATGGCTGTTACAAACAGATGGCGCCATCACCGAATCAAGGGATAAAGGGATAAGCATAAAGGGGACAAAGGGTGATCATAATGGGAATAAAGGCAAATCACGCGGGATCACACGTGAGTGAGAATAAGACGGAAACTAGCACATGTCAAGCTTTATCAAAAGGGAACATCGATAAGCAGGGCACGCAATAGGAACCGGGTAATCGTAAAGTCCACATAGTTGTACAGGGCTCGTAAAGTACCAGGAATGGAATAGTGAAAGAAGGAAGAATGAGTCCAAAGAAGAAAGTTCGTAACATGCACCCTGTTACAATTTTCCTTGGACTCGTCCTTTCACATGTCACTATTCCTTTCCCGATACTATACGAGCCCTGTACGATTACGCGGACTATACGATTACTCGGTTCCTATCGCGCGCCCCACTTATCGATGTTCCCTTCTGATAAAGTTCAACATGTGCTAGTTTCCGATCGGTTCCACTCACGCACGACCCCGTGTGATTCACCTTTATCTATGCCTTGTTCCCTTTATGCATGTCCCTTTATTCCTTAACTGAGCAATGGCACCATCTGTTTGTAGTCGCCACACAGTACAATCTCTATTTAAACCTAGTCATATCTAGCTTGTACGGTAGACTAGACTTCTTGTGTAATACTACACTTGAACGCCTTTGTTATTACAATTTTCTTTGGACTCGTTCTTTCACATGTCACTGTTCCCTTCCCCACACTATACGAGCCCTGTACGATTACACGGACCTTACGATTATCCGGTTCCTATTGCGCGCCTTACTTATCGATGTCCCCTTCTGATACAGTTCAACATGTGCTAGTTTCCGTTGTGTTCCCAATCACGCGTGACCCCGCGTGATTTGCCTTTATTCCCAGTATGACCTCCTTTTGTTCTCCGTATGTCCTGTCCATTGTTCTGAGACTGGCAATGGCGCCATCTGTTTGTAGTCGCCACACTAGCCGTTATCTATTTAAACCTAGTCCTATCTAGCTTGTACGGTAGACTAGACTTCTTGTATAATACTACACTCGAACACCTTTGTGCCTATTGTCTCGCGAACCCCCTCACCTTTGCCAGACCTTCGAGCCTTGGCTTCCCTCTACGATCCAAGTGACTGACGTCCTTGTGATCCTTGTGCATCATTCTCGCTGAAGCCAAGCCCTAGAGCTTGCGCTACCGTTATTCGACTGACTTAGTACAGGTCGTATGCAACGCCCCAGTAGTGGCGTTACATTAAGTCTAGTCTCTTACACTGTGGCTCTCACCAGCTGAAGCCGAACCAAGTTTGTCCAGGAATACCTGGAACGACACACCGACGACGACCTCCGATCCTCAATCAAAGGAACGGCCACTTGGAGGAACACTCCCCACGATACAGGCTACTACGTCTTCGACCCTGACAAAAACACCTACGAACCCATCGAATACATCGAAGATCAACACGTCTGGGCCTACGTTGCCTATTCAGACAAAAAGAACTCTTGGTATTCAATCAAACCAGTACCCGCATCCCTTGGGCTCGGACCAGGAAAAACCCAAATACAAGGCATCGACGTCGACTCTGACGTCGCAGAACCTGACTCAGACAGCAAAAACCCAGACCCCACTCTCACACCTACTATCACCAGAACAGTCGACTTCGCATCATATGCTGACATGTCCGCCACCCAATCCCAACTCGCAACCACCCTCACCCAGTCAGGAAGCAGCCAACCCAGTGGAGGAGTGTCCTCCTCTGCGGCTGCTCCAAGCGGTGGAGGACATCCTGTGGGAGGAGGTGCACCGGCAGGCAGAAGCGGCCCTCTGGGAGGCTCAGCAAGCCATCATGGAGGCGGTGCGCCTGGAGGTGGAGGCGGAGGTGGCGCGCCTGGAGGTGGAGGCACAGCTGCAGGAGGAGGGGCAGCCCCGGGCCTCCTTAACGGAAGACTCGGAGGAAACGCCCCGCCGGAGTTTACAGGAGATTGGGAATCAAGTCGGGTGTTTCTCAACGCCTTCTCCCTCTATTGAGGAATGAACCCCACCGTGCAACAACTGGTGGTCCCGTACTCCCATGCAATGACTCTCCTCTCCTACATCCGAGGTCCCCTTGTGGACGATTGGGTCGAAGAACAAATTCAGTGGCTTGTCGCTCAACAAGTAGCAGGAGTGGCCCTAAATGAAGAAAACCTTTGGGACACTATTGAAGCACGATTTATTCAGGCCTATACTGATACCACACAACAACAGAAGGCCCGGCACTCCATCCAAACTCTCAGAATGGAGAAAGAAGATATAGACACCTACATCGCAAAATTCTCAAACCTCGCCAACAAAGCAGGATACAACAAAGACAAAGCCACCACGCTGGAAATTTTCCAGAAGGGACTCCCTAACGCCCTCGTTGTAAACGCAATTAAATTCCATCACCCAATCACATGGGATGACTGGAAGGCAGCCGTAACACTGCAACAAGCCAAATACCTCCTTCTGAAGGACAAACTCACGAAAGGAGGGAACAATAAACAAGGGGGAGCATCCCGCGACCAGTGGTTGTCGGCGTTGAACAAGAGCCAAGATCCCAATGCGATGGATGTTAGCCGCACAAGAGCTAGAGCCGCTTTAACAGACACCGAGAAGCTGCAGCTACAGAAAGAAGGAAGATGCTTCCGCTGCCGAGGCCAAGGGCATATTTCCTGCAACTGCCCTCAAAAGTCTACCACCATCAAAGCAACGGAAACCACAACTCCTGCAACCAGTACCCCTACAACTGCCACCATCTCCATGACCGCATCATGTCCCCTTTCTAATGAAGAACAAGCAGACTGTAACGTCGCCACGACGTTAGCTCGACTTGAGCACAGATGACGGTAACAACTTAGCAATGCGAAGGTTCACTACTTGGCTTGAAGACGCGGAGGTCCAAACCCTTGCCTCAGTGAATACGCGAAGGTACACCGGCAAGTCGAAGGTTCTTGAGTCACGAACTAAGTCGGACAGCTTTCGAGAAGAGGTGAGAGAAGGAAGAGTAGGAAAGGAAACAAGTGGCGATTCAAGAAGACCAAGATGGCGTATCTTGGTCTTCACAAGTCAGTTTAAATACATATCGAGCAGGCTTACAAGCGCTGCTATGAGTCACAGTAAAGTAGCGTCCAACGTATCGCAGAAACAACTCGAACCCTAATACTACTAGTACCAGTACTAGTGGCGTAGGTCATCAGTCAGCTATCAGGTTGTATCTCCTATCGCACTACCGTATCACCGTGTGTAAAGTCCACAACTAATCTACCTTACTGTAGCGGTATGACTTATCGCGTACAACTAGACCAAGGGAAGTGTTAGTGAACTGAACTGGTAACACGCTCAAGCCTAGCGCGGAGACAAGTCACGCGCCGAACGTACAGGCACAGCGGAGAGTAGACACACGTGAGGACTTTATACAAGTCCAAAGGTCAGGTGATCACGCTGTGGCACACTGAGTGGAGAACCAAGAGGACAAGTTAACATTGGAGAAGAGTAAGGGAAGTACAGAGGAATACGCACCTGAGTGGAGAACCAAGAGGACAAGTTGGTTCCACTCAGGACGCTACATGAGGGTTTATATACTGTGCTGCGGCTGAGTTCGAATTGCTACGGAACCTTATTACTAAAGGTATTTGTAGTAGTAATGAGTCAGACGCTGACGCGTCGTGTCTATTAATAGCGTTATCTTATTGTGCTGACTGATGCACAGTCATTAACGCTGACAGAACAATGACGTGTCCTTATCTATGAGTCACAACCCTATGACAACGTAGTCTAGAACTATCTAGAATGTTCCCTGCTTATCGTCCAATGAGAAACTACTGTACTAATGTGGAAAGTGACCTAAAGAGGTAACGTCTGATAAGGAAGTTACTATCCCAGGGTCACGTGCTTGTGGGTGCACATGTTGGCATCACGTGACTAACTATAAGGACTTGGATGTTTGAGCGCAACGTTGGAGTCTCATATCTCCACCAAATAAATCCGTAAAAATACAGAAAAATAAGGCAAAAATAGAGCGTCCGTGACACTTACCGCCGTAGTTGCAACCGGTACAGTAAGGGTCCCAAGACGAACAGTCCGTATAAGCAGAAACGTGACATCACCTCCCTTCTAAGCGTGAGCCCCCAGGCTCACTGGAAGTCCCTCGGCGGCCAATCTCGCTGTTCGTCGGCAATCCTCTCCAACGCTGTGGTGCGCTCTAGTCGGTAGATGGAGTCGCGCTTGTTGTCTTGCGCGCACGCAATCATCGCCCGGAGCTGGCTGACTCTGGCATGGAGTCAGTCGAGCTCGTAGCTCGCCGCGCGGTAGCGCGTGACTTCGGCGGTGAGCGACTCGTCATTGATACGATTGAGGGCGTGGTTGGTGATCTTGTCGGCCGCGAAGATGACGAGGTCTTCGTGCGGGTATTGGGGGCAGAGAGCGGCCGATACGTGCGGCTCGGCATAGAAGGGCTTACCATACACGTGAGGTGAGCCCGGTATGACCCCCAGTATCATGGGGTCTGCCCCTCCGATGATTTGGATGTGCGACGCGTCCCTCTCTACTCCGTCCGGCCCGGTGATGGGGTATCGAATGTAATGGGGTCGTCAGTTCGCCCTGAACCCTTCAGGCGCAATGACATGCGCGGGGTCCTCAGCGGCGGTGAACGGACGGTGCTCCGCAATGCCAGGGACTCGCACACGTCCTCGATACATGGGGGACCCGTCGGTGTAGACGAGCCATGGCGTGATGAGGGGATTATCAGCGTTGCGTTTCGTTTGTAAGAAGGGGTGTCTCGCCAGGTAGTAATCTGAGTCGTCATGGCCAGCCTCAGCTGCCACCATCACTGCCGTCACTCTCGCATCTCCCTCAGTCGGGCCGCGGCTGAGTCGAGCTGTTCCTTCTGCCACTCCGCCGCTACCCTCCTCCAACCATCCAACTCGTACTCCAGGAGAGCTTGAACGCTCGTCGTTGCTCGGGAAAATTCCGCAAACGCCGATGAGGTCGTCACTTGGGGGGATGGCTGCGATGGGTTTGTGCTCTCCGGCCTCATTTCTGAAAACGTGGACAATGGCCTGTTCGTTGTCGGGGTGTTGCGTGGGGTCTGGGAATCGGGCGATGACATGCGCCCATTCTTGCGCGGTGATGGGGCCCTCTTGTGGTCGAAGAGGCGTCCATGGTGTGATTTGGGTGTTGGGAACTTCAGTGTCGGCGTCGTCTTCCAGGAGTGTTCTGGCATCGTTGGCGAGGGAGTCGAGGAGTGCTGCTTGGGTGACATGTCGCAGAGGGGAAGTGGGCATGAGAGCGGAGATGGCAGAGCGAAGGAAGGTGGAATGACTTTCCTCTGCCCTCATCTTGCCCGTTTTAACTGTTCTTCTGTGTGCTTGCGCTTCCTGATATAGGCGAAGGGCATCGGGCGCAAAGATGTCCTCCTTGTTGACCCACTGATTCTCCGAGTCCGGGTACCCCTTCCATTTGACGAGGTATTGGAGGCGCTGCCCTCTGCTGAAGTTCCGGGAGTCCAGAATGGCCTCGACTTCGTACTCCTCTTCCCCATCGATCAGTTCGGGCGGTGGTCGTGTGAAGCTTTCTCCATGAAGCGGGGTTTGTCTGTATGGCGTGAGAGGATCAATGTGGAACACTGGGTGGATGCTCCACTGTGTGGGAAGTTCCAATCGATAATTGTAAGGGGACATCACCTGTGTCACTCGAAAGGGTCCGTGGCGTCGCGCCGCTAATTTTGCCGTAGGCTGATTGGTTCAAAGATGTTTGCCTTCTAACCACATGAGGTCCCTGATTTTGAATTTGGGCGTATCTTTGTTACGGACCCAAGCTTCTTGGGCCTTTATCATGAGCCTCTGGGCGCTCTCCCTAGCTTCTTTTAGCTGTGTCAGTCGCCTCATGACCTGAGGAAGGGGGGACGGCTTATCAGTCCAATCCGCGTGTGGGTTGTACCCCATCAAGAGCTGAAACGGTGACTGTCTCGTATGCTCGTGTGGCCAATTGTTGTGCGCGAATTCAGCGATTGGTAGATAAGTGGTCCAGTTGTCTTGCCGCTCGTTCACCCAGAAGCGCAGATATTGTTCTAGCCATTGATTGGTGCGCTCGGACTGCCCATCGGTGCGTGGGTGATACGCCGTGGATATGTTTTGTTGGATGCCTAGGATTCGGCACACTTCTCTGGTGAACTTCGACGCGAATCGGGGGTCTCGGTCACTGATACACTTGCGCGGTAATCCGAAACATTTGAATACGTGAGTGACGTACAAGGCTGCTGTTTCCTCCGCTGTTATTTCCTCTTGACACGGAATGAAGACCGATGCCTTGCTGCAATCATGGTCTGTGACAGTTAATATGCTGTCGTACCCCTTTGACGATGGGAGCTTGGTGATGAAGTCCATGGCGACCGTTTGGAAGGGTGTGGCTTCTAGCTCTGGCATGATGGGTTGTAGCGCGGCCCGTATAGGTCTCGTGTTTACTTTATTTCATTGGCATTCTGTGCAGCCTTGTATGTATTCGTACACGTCTTTCCGCAGTCGTGGCCACCAGTAATGTCGTTCTAGGATTCGTTGTGTTCTCGCGATTCCAGGGTGTCCGTGTACCGGCAGGTCGTGGTGGTCGTGTATTAGTACTCAGTACGTTGATGCGGGCCCGGTTATTACGAACCTGCCATCCTTGTACCACTCTCCCTCTATTTTCTTGAGGCGATGGGGGTCTACCCACATTTTGATCACTTCATTGTCTTGTTGGTGGTGTGGTTGTAGCAAGTTTGGGTTTGCGGTGAAGGTGCGTGCGACGTTGAGAGTCCTTACAAAGACTTCGGGGGGTAAGACAACGACTTCGCTGTTGTCGCTTATCCCCTGGTCATAATCTGGGCGTCTTGAAAGGGCGTATGCCCTGCCGTTGTTCTTTCCCTTGATGTGGTGAATCTCGAAGTCGTACTCAGAGAGTTCGAGCACTTCCCTGGCGACTCGTCTGCTGATCTTCTGTGGCAACTTCCAATATTGCAGATTAAGGTGGTCCGAGTAGATTTTGATTTTGTGCGGGGCTCCCGCGAGTAGCGGTCTCCAGTTTCGCAGGGCTTTGACTATTGCGAGCAATTCTAAGTCATAAATGTCGTAATTTTGTTCTGCCTCTGAGAGCGTGGCCAAGTAGTAGCCTATGGGGTGTCGTTTTCCGTCAGATTTTCGTTGTAACAGTACGGCTCCCACCGCATATCCAGAGGCGTCAACCTCTAGTTCAAATGGATCTTGGAGGACCGGGTGTGCCAGCACCGGTTCTTCGGTTACAAGGTGTTTGAGAGTATTGAATGCCTTGTTTTCTTCCTCTGTCCAGCGCCATTCTTCGTCTTTGCATGTTAACTTGGTGAGTGGTTTAGCATGGGTTGCGAATCCGCGGATGAAAAGGCGGTAAAAGTTGCAAAAGCCAAGGAAAGATCGAACATCCTTGACTTTCGTCGGTGTTGGCCAGTCTTTGATACCTTGGACTTTTACCGGGTCCATTCGGGTCACCCCCCTTTCAAGAATTACCCCCAGGTAATCCATCTGCGGTTGGTGGAACAGGCACTTCTCAAGTTTGAAGTACAGGTTGTGTTCCTTCGCGACGTGCAGAACGTCACGCACGGCTGCGATATGGGCTGCCAAATCATGATCAAAGTGAGTGGCGATGCCAATGTCATCCATGTAAACATGTATTGTAGTGCCCAAGCGCTCGTGTTTCGCAATCGTGTCTCGATAAATGTGGTTCATCATCGCCTGGAAGGTAGCGGGGGAGTTGGTAAGGCCGAAGAACATGACCGTGGGTTCAAAGAGGCCAAATTTGGTCTTGAACGCCGCCTTCTCTTGGTCACCATCATGAATTCAAATGTTGTTGTAACCCCAGCGAATGTCAAGTTTCGTATAAATATGGGCGTTACTGAGGTCGAGAATAAGGTCTTGAATGAGCGGTAGCGGGTATTGATTGCGGATGGTGTGGGAGTTGATTACTTGGTAGTCCTGTACGGGGCGTAGTTTTCCGTCCTTCTTTTTAATAAAGAAGAAAGAGGACGCGTACGGGGAGATGGAAGGGCGCAGGTATCCTTGCTTCAGTTTCTCATCGAGGAATTCCTTTAGCTCCCCTTCTTCTTTTTGTGTCATGGGGTATATCTTGCAGTCTATTGACGCCGGCGCCGATGGTTTGAAGTCAATTGCGTGATCCCAGGGTCACGATGGAGGAAAGCGGTGCGAAGCCTGTTCGTTAAACAATGTGCTGTACTCCGCGTACACCGGCGGCAGCACGGCTGTCGCTTGTTGTTGTTTCGCCGATATGGCTAACTCTGTCGAGGTGGTGGCCCACGCAAAGGTTTCTTCTTCTAATTCTTGGACGATTGCTACTTTTTCTGCCATAATTAAGGCCCGGATTGTGGGTGCTGTGAGTAGTTCCTCCATGGTTGCCAGTACCACTGGATGCGTGTCAGGATGCATGGATGCCGTGGCCCAACTGATGGTGGGCTTGAAGGTGCTCAGCCATGGATAGCCGAGCACCATGTCTTCGCTGCCGAGGTCGGTGACCAGGAAGGTCATTTTCTTAATCTGTCCTTGTGTTTTCACCTCTAGGTTAACGTAATGAGTGATTAACCCAGCTTTGTTTTCCGTGTTGTCTATATTCCATATTTTGTGAGGCGTTTCTAGTGGCCATATCGGGATTCCTGCCTGAGCGGCCATGCTTGGTTTGATGAAATTGTCGGTAGCACCGGAGTCTACCAGTGCGTTGGTTTCAGTCGTTTGGTAATTCGTTCGGACAGTCACTGGAATTCGTAGGGACCGATAGCACATTGTCACAATTACAGAATTACATCATAAGGCCCTCACCCAGACTGACGGGTTCAGGCGTCCTGAAAACCCTCCTTCCCCCACAGGTCTTGAAGTATGAGATCCTTCACTTCGTCCGTGCTGTTGGCCACCTGTGTTAGCCATTCTTTTGCTTGTTCTCCCGCTGTTTTTGCCACGTTAATTTGTGGTGCGGGTGTTGCACTGGGCGCCGGCGTGGCATATCCCAGCAGCGATGGTTCATATTGAGACGTGGGGCCTGGGGATCCCAGCCACTGTGGCAGCCAGGCGGTTTCAGTCATCCTACTGCTGGAAGGTGGGTTAGGCCACTGTCTCTGGTTCCTTGGGTAGGGGCAATTTCGTGAGAGGTGCCCTGGGGCATTACAGTTATAGCACAGGACGTTCCTTAAGTCCTGTCGAGATCCCCCTCTGCCTCTCCCTCGTGTTCCAGGTCCTCCCCTAGGTGGGAAGGGGGGCACAGGTGTGGGCCAGTCGCGATGTGGTAGCTTGTTGAAGTCGATGTCTTCTGATCCCGCGAGTTGTACTTTGGCGCAGTCTGCCAAGGTGTCCATGGCCCAGGGATTTGTTTGCGGCAAGTTCTGCGGGAGCGCCCACCCCGCGTTTCCGCTTTGTTTCTTTGGCGGGGGAGTGTTTTTGTACTCGTTGAGCCTCGCTTTGAGGTGTATGTAATTTTTCTGTCTCTTGAGGACAGCCCTCTTCCAGTCGTCGAACATGATGGGCTCATCGAATTGGAACGCGTTTTTGAATAGTTCCTTGGGCAATCCCGCCATGAAGAGGTTGATGGTTTGTGGTTCATTGAGGCGATAGTGAGCCTTCCTTGCTAGCTGTTCGAAATCGTTGACATACTTATCAACATCCTCTCCCACCATTTTGAAGCCCTTTCTCAGTATGGCTTGTGCTTGTTCTCATTCCAGCGTGTTCTCAAATCGCTGGCTGAAGCCGTCTGCTACGGCGTCCCATAATCCTCTTGTGTAGGGGCTGATCCCTCGTTGTATCTGTCGATTGAGCCAGTTCAAGAATGATAGAACCCATTCGCTGACGGCTCCTCCTTTGATATATGACAAGAACAGGAGGCATCTCCTGTAGTCATTTCGCATAATGGGGGCGTCTAGGTTCATGCCCCAGTAGACGTGCCACTGTGTCAGAAATTGGTCGACTTTGAGTCTGTCGCCATTGAAAATGGAAGGGGGCTCGCCGGTTAGCTTCTCATTATGATACCCTCCTCCTCCTGCACCATCTCCGCCCCCACCGCCTCCGCCTCCTCCAGGCGGTCCAGCAGGTGGTCCTCTTGGCGGCTCGGTTCTTCGTAGGTCGAATGGGACTCCTCCTCCAGGTGGCAGTGGCGGGTCCTCACCGGGTCCTCCTATCCCCGGGGGGAGTTCTAGTGCAGGTCATCGTTCGGATGGGGGGTCTCCTCGGTCCAATCCTATTGCTCAATAGATCGCGGCGTCGTCCACTGTCATTCGTATACCCGTTTCAGGGTTGATGGGCATGAGGATGTCTCTGGCCTCAGCTCGTATTGCACGTGCTTCTTCGATTGCGACTTCTTCCATTGCTTGTGTGAGTGTCACCATGATGGCTGGTGATCGGATGTGAATTGGCTCTGGTTCTGTGATATGTGCGGACTCAGCTCGTTCGATAAGGAGATCTTGTATTGCTCCTCCGCTTGTCTCCATTTGATTCGGCTCTCGTCCGTCGCTTTCTTCTTGGCTTTGTTCGTCTTCTTCTTCTTCAGATACCACTTCTCCGGTGGAGTGTTCTTGTATTTGTCCGTCAATAGGGCCCCAATCGGCTCGACTGTTTAGTTCTCGTGCGTCGATGTCACAGCGATATCTAGGCCCTACTGGGCGTATGACGTCCCACTGGGAGTCTACAGGGTTCCACGTAACTTCTACCCAACACAAGTGGTCGAAGTTGAACTCAACTGGGCGGAACCTGCTAGGTCCATTAAATTCCACAAAGTACCCGGTTTCTTCTTGTCTTTCCCTCCAACTGGCAGCTTGTAAAAAGCGCGTGGGGACGTTACGTTCTCCTCTTCTTGGGAGCGAATAGGGACGAAAGCTCGTCCACTGGTCTCTTGTTGTTACGGCCACGATGGTATCTTGGTCTTAATGTAACGTCGCCACAACGTTAGCTCGACTTGAGCACAGATGACGGTAACAACTTAGCAATGCGAAGGTTCACTACTTGGCTTGAAGACGCGGAGGTCCAAACCCTTGCCTCAGTGAATACGCGAAGGTACACTGGCAAGTCGAAGGTTCTTGAGTCACGAACTAAGTCGGACAGCTTTCGAGAAGAGGTGAGAGAAGGAAGAGTAGGAAAGGAAACAAGTGGTGATTCAAGAAGACCAAGATGGCGTATCTTGGTCTTCACAAGTCAGTTTAAATACATATCGAGCAGGCTTACAAGCGCTGCTATGAGTCACAGTAAAGTAGCGTCCAACGTATCGCAGAAACAACTCGAACCCTAATACTACTAGTACCAGTACTAGTGGCGTAGGTCATCAGTCAGCTATCAGGTTGTATCTCCTATCGCACTACCGTATCACCGTGTGTAAAGTCCGCAACTAATCTACCTTACCGCCGTAGTTGCAACCGGTACAGTAAGGGTCCCAAGACGAACAGTCCGTATAAGCAGAAACGTGACACAGACGCCCAGGTAGCAGCACTATTCGCGCAAACCCCAGAGGTACAAGAATTGATGGTGGACAAATTATTTGGCCAGAAGAAGGATTTTCTGAATGCTTGAACCCGGCGGCCTGGGCTAGAGCATTAAAACTTAGCGTGTACAATAGCAGATTCCAATCCATGCAAATTCCAGTTCTTTTCAAATCTGCTCACGCGACGGCCGAACGAAACGTCCTCATCGACTCCGGCGCAACCGACAATTTTATAAGCGCAAACCTCCTGAAACGATTAAAGATAGCTTGGCTAGCTACCAAACGACCCATCAAGATATGGAATGTGGATGGAACCCACTAAGGAGGGGAAATCACTTCCTTCACCGACCTCACGGTCAAAATGGGAGGAAAGACCCAACACTTAAGGTTCCTTATCACTGACCTAGGAAATAATGAAGTCATACTCGGATACCCCTGGTTCACAGCCTTCGAACCAAAGTTCCACTGGCGGGACGCCACCCTCGATGAAGAGTTCCAACCAGTTGTAATCACCAGCCTGAATCTGTCAGACGAAGCCATGCCTATGGAGGCTACCATTAAGGCATTGGAGATGTATCAACTTGACGAACTGGCCTGGGAACAACTAGAAGGAGAAGGAGTGCCATCCATCCGACTGCGAAAAACGACGACAGCCTCAGAGTTAGCACAACAGGAAGCCGCAAAAAAGCCCCAGAAGACCTTCGAAGAAATGATTCCAGAAGAATACAGAAGACATCAGAAGGTGTTTAGCGAGGAAGCCTCCCAACGCTTCCCCCCTTCACGAACATGGGACCATGCCATTGACCTAGTCCCAAACACCCCGGAAACCATGGACTGTAAGGTATACCCTCTTACAGTTCCAGAAACCAAAAAACTATCCAAATTCATAATGGAGCATCTGGACAAGAGGTACATACAACCATCGAAATCCCCTTACGCATCTCCGTTCTTCTTCATCAAAAAGAAGGATGGGAAGTTATGCCCGGTACAAGATTACCGCCGACTCAACGAACTCACGGTAAAAAACCACTACCCACTCCCCCTAATTCTGGAGCTTATCGATTGAATCCGGAAAGCGCGGCTTTACTCTAAGCTCGACATACGATGGGGATATAACAACGTTCAAATCAAGCCAGGGGACAAGTGGAAAGCGGCGTTCAAGACCAATCAGGGACTATTTGAGCCAAGAGTCATGTTCTTCGGGCTTACCAATTCCCCTAGTACCTTTCAAACCATGATGGACACCATATTCCGAGAACTGGTGCTCACAGGAGAAGTCATTGTTTACATGGATGACATTCTCATCGCGACCGCAGATAATCACGTCCACCACAGACAGGTATTACATCGCGTCCTAGACCTCTGTGACGAACACGATCTATATATCAAACCGGAAAAATGCGTCTTCGAGGTTTATGAAGTGGAATACCTAGGACTAATCATCGGGCATGGAAAGCTACGAATGGACCCCATAAAAGTACAAGGGGTGCAAGATTGGAAGGCGCCAAAATCCCTGAAAGAAGTATGAGCTTTCCTGGGGTTCTGCAATTTCTACCGGCGATTCATAAGGGGTTTCTCCACGATAGCAAGACCACTCCACGACCTCACAAAGAAGGACACACCTTGGGAGTGGACAAATGCCAGACAACAAGCCTTCGATACCATCAAAGAACGGATCAGCTCCGAACCAGTGCTCTTGTTCCCAGATTTGGACCAACCCTTCGAAATAGAAGTGGATGCTTCCAGCTACGCCCTGGGAGCAGTATTAAACCAAAAGGGGGAAGATCGGAGAATGCACCTGGTTGCGTTCTACTCCGAATTGCTAACGGAAGCGGAACGCAACTACGATATCTACGACAGAGAGCTACTAGCCATCGTCAAGGCCCTGCGAACATGGCGCACATATCTAATTGGTTCCCCTCACTTGATAACCATCCACACTGACCACACCAACCTCCAATATTGGAAGGAACCAAGGAAAATCAGCAGGCGCGTAGCACGAGAATTTCAAGAACTCTCTGAATACAATTTCGTACTCAAACACATCCCCAGTACCAAGAACACCCAAGCAGACTCCCTATCGAGACGCCCTGACTATGACGTTGGAACAATGGATAACGACCATGTCACAGTACTACCGGAAGAAGTGTTCCTAAAAGTCACCCAGATGTCCATGCACGATATGGACATATGGACCCAAATTACCCAGAACATGGAAGAATCGGCAGTACTTCCATGGGTCGAACCCCATAACCTAAAGAAGCACGATGGGTTATGGTGGAAGGGCAACGCCCTCGTTGTTGTGGGAAACAACGACCTTAAGTGGGGGGTAATCACCTTCTTCCACAACACTCCGAGCGCCAGACATCCAGGAATTGCCAATACCCTAGAACTAGTACGACACGACTTCTGGTGGCCGAATATGCGAAAAGACGTGGAGGCGTATGTCAATGGATGTGCCATTTGTCAAAGCAACAAGATTAACCCTCACCGACAAAAGCCACACTTATTCCCTATCACCACAAACCCAACAGCCAAACCCTTTGAAGTGGTGGCAATGGACTTCATAGTCAAACTCCCCATATCAAATGGGTTCAATTCGATTCTCACCATCACCAATCACGATTGCTCAAAAGCATCAATATTCATTCCCTGTAACGAAACCATCACATCGGAAGGAGTGGCCAAACTTTATCTCCAACACATATACCCTCATTACAGCCTACCCAGAAAAATCATATCCGATCGAGACCCCAGATTTGCGTCCACCTTCATGAGACAACTGTGCCACACTCTGGGAATACAACAAAACATATCATCGGCATATCACCCCCAGACCGATGGCCAGTTGGAACACACCAACCAATGGCTGGAACAATATTTACGACACTGGTGCAACGTAAGACAAGACAATTGGGCAGAGGTCCTACTGATGGCACAATTCGCGCATAACTCCTGGGCAAATGCCACAACCAAACACTCCCCATTCTCACTCCTTATGGGATGGGAACCGTGGACCACCTGGAACCCCAAACCGTCGAACTGCCCAGCCGTAGATCAACGGTTGGAAGAACTGCTAATACTCAGGCAACACGCCCAAGATAGCATCAAACATGCGCAACGCCTCATGATGCAACGGGGCAAAACAGGGTTCACACCCTATCAACAAGGAGACCAAGTATGGCTAGAAGGGACAAATCTCTGTACCTTCTACCCCACAAGTAAACTAGCCCCAAAGAGACACGGACCATTCAAAATAACGAAGGTTCTATCAGACGTCTCCTACGAACTCGAACTCCCTGCCACATGGAAGATCCACCCAGTATTCCATGCGAACCTTCTTACACCATATGTTACGGTTCGACCCTTACTGTACCGGTTGTGACTACGGCGGTAAGGTAGATTAGTCACGGACTCGGGGTTTACGCAGGAGTTAGGTGTTTGGGAATGACTCGATCCTAGTACAAGTAGTAGTAGTATTAGGATTGCGCTACTTACGCGATACGTTGGACGCTACGATACGGTGACTCATAGCAGCGCTTGAAAGCCTGCTCCTCTTGTATTTAAGATAGCTATGGAAGACCAAGACACGCCATCTTGGTCTTCTTCAATCGTCACTTCTTGTCTCCAGTTTCTCTTCGTCTCTACCTCAGAGTAGAACCACCGTTGTGACTAGTGTCTTCGAACATCTAGGATAAGCCTTCGTGCCATACGTCTTGAGACGTGACCAGCTAAGTTACCCAAAGTCGCCTTCATCTACGCTCAAGTCGAGCTAACGCTGTGACGGCGTTACATTAAGACCAAGATCCCATTGTGGCGACTGTCAACACCCGCGATCAGTGGACGAACTTCCGTCCCTACCATTTAGAACGAAGAGGGGACCGTAACGTACCAACCAGATTTCTAGGAGCAGCCCGCTGGAGAGAACGAGGAGACGAAACCGGATATTTCGTGGAATTCAACGGACCCTCACGGTTCAGACCTGTTGAGTTCAATTTCGACCACCTGTGTTGGGTAGAAATTACGTGGAACCCCATAGATCACCGCTGGGACGTCGTTAGACCAGCAGGGAGACAGTATCAGTGCGATATCGACGCACGCGAACTCAATTCGCGAGCCGATTGGGGGCCCATCGACGGCCAGATACGAGAACATTCAACCGGAGAAGCAGTAAGCGAGGAAACCGAGGAAGACGAGCAAAGCGAAGAGAGTCGTCCAGCAAGTGTCGGACCTATTGAGCAATACACCATCCAGCGAGCTGAGTCCTTACATATCTCAGAACAACCAGAAGTAATCCACGTACGATCACCCGCAGCAGAGATGGCAACAACCACCATGACGACGGAAGAAGTCATGACCGTCAGAGAACAAGCGGCGCGAGAAGCGGCCGAGGCAATCAGACAAGAGTCCCAACAAAATCTCATGCCCATCAACCCCGAAACAGGACATCGAATGACCGCAGATGACGCGGCAATTTTCCGCGCCATCGGACCCGACCAAGGAGACCCCCCGTCAGGGGATGGGGGGAGACGAGGACTGCCACTAGACCCCCCACCAGGATGGGGAGGACCTCCCGGGGACGACTTCCCCCGACGCCCAGGAAGAAGAGGCGATCCGCCTGACCTCCCGAACAATCCACCAGGAGGGGGACCTCCAGGAGGAGATGGAGGCGGCGGAGGTGGAGGCGGAGGGGGGGGCCACGGACACGAGAAACTGACCGGTGAACCTCCCACTATCTTCGACGGAGATCGCGCTAAAGTAGACTCATTCCTCACGCAATGGCACGTGTATTGGGGGATGAACCTCGACACTCCCGTTATGCGTAACGACTATCGACGATGCCTACTCTTCCTCTCTTACATCAAGGGGGTGTCCGTCAGCGAATGGGTACTCTCATACCTCAAATGGCTGAATCGACAGATACAACGAGGCATAGACCAACACACGCGAGATTTGTGGAACGCAGTAGCAGAAGGGTTTAACCAAAGGTTCGTTAATACCCTTGAACGAGAACAGGCTCAAGCCCTGCTAAGGAAAGGCCTCAAAATGGTCGATGGGGATATCGACAAATACGTTAACGAATTCGAAGAAGCGGCCAGAAAAGCAGGCTATCGCCTCAACGACCCACAGACGATCGATCTCTTCACGAAAGGGCTCCCCAAGAAGCTGTACGAAAAAACCTACGACCTAGACGAGCCGGAAACCTTCGACGAGTGGAAGTGGGCAACACTCCGCCGACAGCGAAACTATATCCACATTAGAGCCAGGGTGGATGAATACAAAGACAGCAAGCCGAAGAAGACAGGCAACGCTAACTGGAGCGTCCCACAAAACCTCGCAAATCCATGGGCCATGGACACCTCCGCCGACCGAACTAGGGCGAGATTGGCCGGATCGGAAGAAATCGACTATGGCAAACCACCATACACCAACCAACCCCCATTTCCGCCAAGAGGGGGGCCTGGAGTTAGAGGACGCGGAAGAGGGGGTATGCGACGAGACCTAAGGACAGTCCTGTGCTATAACTGTAACGCACCGGGCCACCTCTCACGAAACTGCCCCCATCCACGACAGCCGCGACAATGGCGACCGCAAGAACCCGGACCTTCTACCGTCCGGATGACAGAAACCGACTACTACGCACAAGAGATGCCACCCGCACAAATACAAGCTGCTTCAACCAGCAAAACAGCGGAAGAACGGGCGAAGGAGTGGCTTACGGGAGTGGCCAACGCTCCTGACGAAGTAAAGGACCTGATATTGCAGGACTTATGGGGAAAAGAGGGTTTTCGGAGCGCCTGAACCCATCGGCCTGGGTGAGGGCTCTAAATTGTAATTCTGTAATCATGACGCGCTTTCGATCTCTCCGAATTCCAGTCTCGATTCGCACGAATTACCGAATGGCCGATATCAAAGCATTAGTTGATTCGGGGGCAACCGACAACTTCATACATCCAAATTTCGTTAAAAAACTGGGCATTGGACTCCAGCTCCTGCCACAACCGCGAAAAATTTGGAATATAGATAATACAGAAAACAAAGCTGGGTCTATCACCCACTTCACTGACCTAGATGTATACGCTAAGGGGTATCATAGGACCATGCGCTTCCTCGTAACTGACCTTGGCGAGGAGAGCATTGTTCTAGGGTATCCATGGCTGGCAACCTACGAGCCAACCATCAGCTGGCGAGACGCAGTAATACACGAGGAGATCATGCCGGTCGTGATCAGTACACAGGATAGTACAGATCGCCGTACCATCATCGCAGCCGCGCTCACTAATGACGAAAAGGAAGCAATCGTCCTGGATATGGACGAGGAGAATACATACCTACGCGCAACTACGTCCACGGAGCTGGCCATCCGGGCAAAGAAAGACGACAACCCCGTAGAACTGCCGGCAGCATACGCCGCCTTTGAAAGGCTCTTCAACGAGGAAGCGTCCCAACGGTTCCCTCCAGCAAGACCCTGGGACCACGCCATTGACTTCAAACCTGACACCCCATCCGCGATAGATTGCAAAATATACCCGTTAACGCAAGAGGAGGAGGGGAAGCTTAAGGAATTTCTAGATGAGAAACTTCAGCAAGGATATCTGCGACCGTCCGTCTCCCCGTACGCCTCATCATTTTTCTTTGTCAAAAAGAAGGACGGAAAGCTACGCCCCGTACAGGACTATCGCGTTATCAACTCACATACCATACGCAACCAATACCCGCTCCCTCTCATCCAAGACCTCATCTATGACCTCAGCAACGCCCATATTTATACCAAGCTCGACATCCGCTGGGGGTACAACAATGTCCGCATACGCGATGGTGATCAAGAGAAGGCGGCCTTTAAAACCAAATTCGGTCTCTTTGAACCAACAGTCATGTTCTTTGGCCTCACGAACTCACCAGCCACCTTCCAAACTATGATGAACCACATCTACCGCGACACCATCGCGAAGCACGAGCCACGAGGGACGGTCATCCGGGTTTACATGGACGACATCGGAATTGCCACACGGGAAGGATCCACAATAGCTGATCATATTGCCGCGGTGACTGACGTTCTCCGCGTCGCCCAGGATCATGACCTCTATTTCAAGCTCGAGAAATGCTTGTTTCACCAACCGCGGATGGATTACCTGGGGGTAATCCTTGAAAGGGGGGTGACACGCATGGACCCGGTAAAAGTTCGCGGCATCAAGGACTGGCCAACTCCAACAAAAGTCAGGGACGTACGATCCTTTTTGGGCTTCTGCAACTTTTACCGCCTTTTTATCCGCGGTTTCGCTACTCATGCACGACCGTTAAACCGGCTCACCCGGAAAGATGCAGAATGGAAATGGACAGAAGACGAAGACCGCGCATTCGAAACCCTCAAGCGCCTCGTCACGGAGGAACCGGTATTGGCGCACCCCAATTTACAAGACCAATTCGAATTAGAGGTCGATGCATCCGGATTCGCAGTAGGTGCCGTACTCTTGCAAAAGAAAAATGACGGTCGCAAGCACCCAATAGGATATTACTCAGCTACGCTAAACGAAGCTGAACGCAATTATGACATCTACGACCTAGAACTCCTAGCCATCGTCAAGGCTCTCAGGCATTGGAGGCCCCTACTTGCGGGATCCCCACACAAGATCAAAATATTTTCAGACCACCTCAATCTCCAGTACTGGAAAACCCCGCAAAAGATCAGCCGACGAGTCGCTCGGGAAGTACTGGAGCTAATGGAATACGACTTCGAGATCCATCATATCAAGGGGAAAAACAACGGTAGAGCAGATGCCCTATCCAGACGACCGGACTATGACCAGGGAGAGGGGGATAACGAAGGTGTGGTAGTCCTACCTCCCGAAGTATTCGTGCGAGCCACTAATACCGCTCGCGCCCTGGAAATACATCCGCTACTACAAACGCCGAGGCGACGGCAAGATCCAAAGGTTGTCCAAGCATGGGTCGACGCCCACCAACTGAAGAAGATAGAAGGAGAATGGTACAAGGACGGACGGCTGGTAGTCACCGGACCCATGTCCGCGTACAGGGCAATAATACACGATCACCATGATCCCCCCCGTTCACGGACATCCGGGCATCAGTAGGACCCAACGGATTGTAGAGCGACACTACTGGTGGCCAGGAATTCGCCGGGACGTATATGAATATGTCACAGGATGCGCCGATTGTCAACGAAATAAAGTCAACACGAGACCAACGCACGCGCCACTGCATCCCATCACCGCAATAACGGATGCCCCTCCTTTCCACACCATCGCGTTGGACTTCATTACCAAACTACCAACGTCTCAGTCCTATGACAGTATCCTCACCGTTACAGATCACGACTGCAGCAAGGCGTCAATATTTATCCCGTGCAATGAGGAAATTACCGCAGAAGAAACGGCCACCCTGTACGTCCTTCACGTGTTCAAACGGTTCGGACTACCGCGTAAAGTCATCAGTGATCGCGACCCCCGATTCACGTCAAAGTTCACCAAGGAGGTCTGTCGGATCTTAGGCATCAAACAAAACGTCTCCATGGCGTATCACCCACGAACGGATGGGCAATCAGAACGGACCAATCAATGGCTGGAACAGTATCTGCGGTTCTGGGCCAACGAGCGTCAAGATAACTGGGCGGCATACCTCCCCATAGCAGAATTCGCTCACAACAATTGGCCCCATGAGCATACGAAACAATCACCCTTCATGCTGCTTATGGGCTACGACCCGATAGCGGATTGGACGGATAAGCCATCCCCTATTCCACACGTCATCACCAGACTTACGCAGCTCAAGGAAGCGCGACAGCTGGCCCAGACCCTTATCAAAAAGGCCCAGGACAGCTGGGTGAAACACCGAAACACCCCGAAATATCAAATAGGCGACCAGGTGTGGTTAGAAGGAAAACACCTTCGAACCAATCAACCAACGGCGAAATTGGCGGCGCGACGCCACGGTCCTTTCAAGGTAGTCCAGGTGATGTCTCCATACAACTACCGCCTCGAACTTCCCACGCAGTGGAGCATCCACCCAGTATTCCACATAGATCTTCTCACGCCATACAAAAGTACGACCATGCATGGCGAAAACTTCCCCCGACAGCCACCAGATCTTGTGGATGGGGAAGAAGAATACGAAGTCGAGGCTATTCTAGACTCACGGCATTTCGGCCGTCGCAAGAAGCTCCAATATCTCATCAAATGGAAGGGATACCCGGACTCGGAGAATCAGTGGGTCGATAAGGACGACGTCTTTGCCCCGGAAGCAATAGAGGCATACCAAGCGGCCCGAACAACCGCACGAGGACTTAAAAGCGCCATCGAAAAGCGTCAGGGAGAGTATCACTCCTACATCCGATCCACTTTTACTTCTATGCCCACCTCTCCTCTCAGACATGTCACCACGGCGATCCTCCTCGACCAAGTCGCACAAGACGCCGCCGCCATCATCCAAGACGACGAAGAAACCGTGGTTCCAGCGGTCCAGCTCACTCCGTACACACCTGCAAACGTGCGAACGGGGCATATCACCGCTCAAGAATGGGCTGGCCTCTTACAGAGGTTCCCAGACCCCACGCGCCAGCCCAGCGACGAGCAGCAGCATGCCGTCGCTCACATCTTCCGAGACGACAACGGGGCGCGGGAACCCATCGCAATCATCCCCCCAGACGACGCTCTTATCGGTATTAGGGGAGTTTTCCCGACCGATCGACCTAACGAAGGACCGGGAGGAGACGGAAGCGGAGGAGGTTTGGCGGAGGACGGCTCAGGAGTGGGCCAGAGAACAGTTGAGGTTGGCGCAGGAGAGATTGCGCGAGTTGCGGCAGCGCAGGCAACGATGCCGGACCAAGCTGACCTTGACGACGGAGATTACTACCCGGTCAGCCACCCCCTCCTTCGAACGAACCGCGACTCTGCTGATCCCGGAATCACCCCGTGGCTCCTGCACACCGACGGAACCCCCATGTCTCGAGGACGTGTGCGACTGCCCGGCGTCGCATTACACACCCCCATTACGCGAGACGACGACCCGGCGCAGGTCCTCGCGCCTGAGGGGTTCCGGGCGAATCGACAACCCCATTACATTCACTTCCCCATCACCGGGCCAGACGGAGTAGAGTTGCAGGCGAGCCACGTTCAGGTCGTCGGAGGTGCGAATCCTTTTGTCCTGGGAGTAATCCCGGGATCTCCCTATCTTTACGGCAAACCCCTTTATGCCGCCCCTCGTCTCTCGGCTGCGAATCGCGCCTTTATCGCTCACGAGGATCTTGTCATCCTCGCCGCCGACAAACTCACAGACCGCGCACTTAACCGCATAGGGGACGAGTCCCTGGTTGCGGAGGTAACACGGTATCGCGCCGCAGCCCACGAGGAGTCGCGCTTACAGGCGCGCATCCGCCAACTCCGCGGCATGGTTCTTGTCGCCCGGGAGGACAAGATGGACTGTGTATACCGCCTAGAGCGCGCCGACGTATTCCGACGCATTGAAGACGAGCAACGCGAGTGGATCGCTCGTGACTTTCAGTGAGTCTGGAGCCTCACGCTAGAAAGGGGGTGATGTTACGGTTCGACCCTTACTGTACCGGTTGTGACTACGGCGGTAAGGTAGATTAGTCACGGACTCGGGGTTTACGCAGGAGTTAGGTGTTTGGGAATGACTCGATCCTAGTACAAGTAGTAGTAGTATTAGGATTGCGCTACTTACGCGATACGTTGGACGCTACGATACGGTGACTCATAGCAGCGCTTGAAAGCCTGCTCCTCTTGTATTTAAGATAGCTATGGAAGACCAAGACACGCCATCTTGGTCTTCTTCAATCGTCACTTCTTGTCTCCAGTTTCTCTTCGTCTCTACCTCAGAGTAGAACCACCGTTGTGACTAGTGTCTTCGAACATCTAGGATAAGCCTTCGTGCCATACGTCTTGAGACGTGACCAGCTAAGTTACCCAAAGTCGCCTTCATCTACGCTCAAGTCGAGCTAACGCTGTGACGGCGTTACACCATATAAGGAGACGGAGATGCACGGTGCAAACTTTACCCGACCTCCACCTGACCTTATCAACGGAGAAGAGGAGTATGAAGTGGAGCGCATTGAAGACGCCCAAACAAGAGGACGGGGGTGCAAACTCCATTACCTAGTAAAGTGGAAAGGATTCCCACCGAGTGACAATACGTGGGAACCTGCAACTTGATGAACAGCACAAGTAGAGAGCATACTCACAGTGGCAAGAAGACTGTGGTGAGATATGCAGAGAGTGCTTGAAGCAGCAACAGGGGGTCAGGCAAGAGAAGCAAGAGTGTCTGGCACACAAGCAGTGAGAACTGATGTTGTTACATTGGAGGAAAGGAAGCTTACCTGGCACACAAGCAGTGAGAACTGATGTGGACCAGGAGCGTACATGGTACTCTACTTATACTCCTACAGAGGGTGACAGTAGTACAACACAAGTAACGCTAGTCACAGAATACAAAGGTGCTATTGTTCTACAAAGGGACAAAAGAGTGGACGCTTTGAGAACAAGGGAGAGGAGAACAAGAAGAGTCCAGAACTAGATGATATCATACTGACATCATAATAAAGATAATACCAAGTAAAGAACAAAGGAAAGTACAAAGGCGTTACACAATGCAGAGTCCGGATGTATGATGTCATTAGAAGTACAGTGATGTCATATGTGACGCAATGATAAGCCCAGATTGTACAGATCAAATAGTATCTAATCTACAAGTCCTGTATATCTAATCTAAAGCAGTCCATGCTGCAAGTCCGGTCCATTCGAGCCGCTAAGTGCGCAAGGGTCACTTATCAACACAACTAACATGACCCATGCCACAGACGCCATCAGGGACTACTATAGACAATACCCATCCACCAAAGGGGCTGGACGAACAACATAAAAAAGAGCTTAACCACCCTAAAGAGTTTCCCCAGCCCCGCAATGTCCAATACACCAGTCTCCGACACCACCCTTGTCCACATCCTCAGCAACCCGCAACTTGAAGCCGTCCTTGAACGAGGGATCGTCACCATCGATCTCATAGATGTCCCCCGACTCTCACCGCCACCGTCTCCCCAGATCACCATGACTGTCGACCCCATCCCCATAACACCCCGAACTCCAGAACGAGAACCTGGAGAACTCACCCCGTCAATGCCAGAAGAAGGACAATACTCCCCCACACCTCCTCCACAACGGTCACACACTCCCCCACCTGAGCCACCTGCACCTTCACCACCATCTTCCTCACCCTCCACACCACCACCACCACTCGAGCCCTTCACTCCCGTTCGCGTCCATACACCTATTGACTACAACCGACCCAACTCCCCTCCTGATGACACCGATGACCCCGGCGCCCCCTTCTTTCCAAACACACCAGGCACCCCGAAATTCTACCCCCTACAGATCCCACTACTGGACGGTGGATCCAACACTGCGAAGTATATCTACTATCGCAAAGGATTCACCGAGGTAGTAGGAACGATGGGCACTAGGCAACCACACTACGGAGAAACAGTTTATCTCTCGTCACTTAGGCCTAATGTCTTGGCGCCCCCCTTCACAGCCGAACAACTCCAGTTCTTTGACCCTCATGACATTCACGCCTGTGCCCTGGACGAGACCCTTATCAAGCTCAACTCTCCCCGTCTCACAGCTGAATTCACCAGGCTGCGCACCGGGCTTCTCGCACTTAAAGCAATCGATGAAAAATGCGAGAAACTGGAGGAGGACGCACGCAAACTATGGTTGGAATGACTAACGGTGGACCTAATGCTGGCCAGTACCAAGAGAAGGCTTCAGTACGCAGGGGCCCTTGCCACCATTGGCAATGAGTATGCACGGATGACAGCACTTCCAGCCCCACTCCGGCACTCACGATATGCCATCCCCTTTTCCCCACAACAAGGAGGACCACTAGAATTCCCTTGTCTCGCCGACAAACCTCACCAACGACGCTGCTATCACTGTGGGAGTCCTCACCACCTTGTACGTGACTGCCCCACTAGGCCACGACCAGCCTGCCGACATTGCCAAAGCCAAGAGCACCAGTCTTACCGGTGTATCTTCCACCATGCAGGAATGGTCAAAGAAGTCATCACTACCTCCCAGGCAGATGAACGTATCCGGCAGGCAATAAACACCGAAGCATCTACCTCCTTCACGGTTCCGGAACCGCCAACAATTGCTACCAAAACTCAAGGGAGGTGGTGCGGACGATGCTTCCGCACTGATGCCGATCATGACGAGATCAGGTGTCCGCAATACAAGATGTGCCGCAAATGTGGGAAGCGCGGACCTCTCTTCTTCCTCAAAACTCACTACTGTTGACTCAACATTTCCCCATGGCCAGAGAACGACCTCGACACCGACATCTACGACCTTGTCGATCCAGAATCCTGAAGTCGAGGCGTCTTCAGGCCTAAACAGGGGGTAATGTTACGATTTTCTTTGGACTCGTTCTTTCACATGTCACTGTTCCCTTCCCCACACTATACGAGCCCTGTACGATTACGCGGACCTTACGATTATCCAGTTCCTATCGCGCGCCTTACTTATCGATGTCCCCTTCTGATAAAGTTCAACATGTGCTAGTTTCCATTGTGTTTCCAATCACACGTGACCCCACGTGATTTGCCTTTATTCCCAGTATGACCTCCTTTTGTTCTCCATATGTCCTGTCCATTGTTCCGAGACTGGCGATGGCGCCATCTGTTTGTAGTCGCCACACTAGCCGTTATCTATTTAAACCTAGTCCTATCTAGCTTGTACAGTAGACTAGACTTCTTGTATAATACTACACTCGAACACCTTTGTGCCTATTGTCTCGCGAACCCCCTCACCTTTGCCAGACCTTCGAGCCTTGGCTTCCCTCTACGATCCAAGTGACCGACGTCCTTGTGATCCTTGTGCATCATTCTCGCTGAAGCCAAGCCCTAGAGCTTGCGCTACCGTTATTCGATTGACTTGGTACAGGTCGTACGCAACACCCCGGTAGTGGCGTTACATTTGTGCCCTCATTGTCTCGCGAACCCTTTGCCAGACCTTCAAGCCTTGGCCTTCCTCTACGATCTAAGTGACTACCGTCCTTGTGATCCTTGTGCATCACTTTGCTGAAGCCAAGCCTCGGAGCTTGCGCTACCGCGATTCGACTGACTCAGTACAGGTCGTACACAACACCCCTGTAGTGGTGTTACATTAAGTCTAGTCTCTCACACCGTGGCTCTCACCAGCCGAAGCCGAACCAAGTTTGTCCAGGAATACCTGGAATGACACACTGACAACGACCTCCGATCCTCAATCAAAGGAACGGCCACTTGGAGGAACACTCCCCACGACACAGGCTACTACGTTTTCGACCCCAACAAAAATACCTACGAACCCATCGAATACATTGAAGACCAACACATCTGGGCCTATGTTGCCTATTCAGACAAAAAGAATTCCTGGTATTCAATCAAACCAGTACCCGCTGCCCTTGGACTTGGACCAGGAAAAGCCCGAATACAAGGCATTGACGTCGACTCTGATGTTGCAGAACCCAACTCAGACAGCGAAAACCCAGACCCCACTCTCACACCTACTATCACCAGAACAGTCGACTTCGCATCATATGCCGACATGTCCACTACCCAATCCCAACTCGCAACCACCCTCACCCAGTCAGGAAGCGGCCAACCCAGTGGAGGAACGTCCTCCTCTACGGCTGCTCCAAGTGGTGGAGGACATCCTGTGGGAGGAAGTGCGCCGGCAAGCAGAAGCGGCCCTCCGGGAGGCTCAGCAAGCCATCATGGAGGCGGTGCGCCTGGAGGTGGAGGCGGTGCACCTGGAGGTGGAGGCGGTGCACCTGGAGGTGGAGGCGGAGGCAGTGCGCCTGGAGGTGGAGGCGCAGCTGCAGGAGGAGGGGCAGCCCCGGGCCTCCTTAATGGGAGACTCGGAGGGAATGCCCCGCCGGAGTTTACAGGAGATCGGGAATCAAGTCGAGCGTTTCTCAACGCATTCTCCCTCTACCGAGGAATGAACCCCACCGTACAGCAGTTGGCGGTCCCATATTCCCACGCAATGACCCTCCTCTCCTACATCCGAGGTCCCCTTGTGGACGATTGGGTCGAAGAACAAATTCAGTGGCTGGTTGCCCAACTAGTAGCAGGAGTGGCCCTAAATGAAGAAAATCTTTGGGACACTATTGAAGCACGATTCATTCAGGCCTACACCAATACCACACAACAACAGAAGGCCCGGCACTCCATCCAAACTCTCAGAATGGAGAAAGAAGACATCAACACATACATCGCAAAGTTCTCGAACCTCGCCAACAAAGCAGGATACAACAAAGACGAAGCCACCACACTGGAAATTTTCCAGAAGGGACTCCCCAATGCCCTTGTCGTAAACGCAATCAAATTTCATCACCCCATCACATGGGATGACTGGAAAGCAGCTGTGACACTGCAACAAGCCGAATACCTCCTTCTGAAGGACAAACTTACGAAAGGAGGAAACAACAAATGAGGAGGAGCATCCCGGGACCAGTGGTTATCAGCGTTAAACAAAAATCGAGACCCCAATGCCATGGACGTTAGTTGCACAAGAGCAAGAGCCGCCCTAACAGACACCGAAAAAATGCAACTGCAGAAAGAAGGAAGGTGCTTCCGTTGCCGAGGCCAAGGGCATATTTCCCGCAACTGCCCCCAGAAGTCTACTACCATCAAAGCCACGGAAACTACAACCCCCACGATCAGCCCCCCTACAACCGCTACCATTTCCATGACCGCATCACGCCCCCTCTCTAATGAAGAACAAGCTGATGCTCAAGTAGCAGCGTTATTCACTCAAACCCCAGAAGTACAAGAGTTGATGGTGGACAAACTATTCGGCCAAAAGAAGGATTTTCTGAACGCTTAAACCTGGCGGCCTGGGCTAGAGCATTAAAACTTAGCATGTACAATAGCAGATTCCGATCTATGCGAATTCCAGTTCTTTTCAAATCTGCTCACGCGACGGCTGAACGAAATGTCCTCATCGACTCTGGCGCAACCGATAATTTTATAAGCGCAAACCTCCTGAAACAACTAAAGATAGCTTGGCTAGCGACTGAATGCCCCATCAAGATATGGAACATGGACGGAACCCACAATCAAGGAGGGGAAATCACCTCCTTCACCGACCTCACGGTCAAAATGGGAGGAAAGACCCAACATCTTAGGTTTCTTATCACCGACCTAGGAAATGACGAAGTCATACTCGGATACCCCTGGTTCACAGCCTTCGAACCCAAGTTCCACTGGCAGGATGCCACCCTCGACGAAGAATTCCAACCAGTGGTAATCACCAGCCTGAATTTGTCAGATGAAGCCATGCCCATGGAAGCTACCATTAAGGCATTGGAGACGTATCAACTTGACGAACTGGCCTGGGAACAACTGGAAAAAGAAGAAGTGCCACACATCCAACTGCGAAAAACGACGACAGCATCGGAATTAGCACAACAAGAAGCTGCAAAAAAGCCCCAGAAAACCTTTGAAGAAATGATTCCGAAGGAGTACAGAAGGCATCAAAAGGTGTTTAGTGAAGAAGCCTCCCAACGCTTCCCTCCTTCACGAACATGGGACCATGCCATTGATCTAGTCCCAAACACCCCGGAAACCATGGACTGCAAGGTGTACCCTCTCACAGTCCCAGAAACCGAAAAACTATCAGAGTTCATAACGGAGCATCTGGACAAAAGGTACATACAACCGTCAAAATCCCCCTACACATCTCCATTCTTCTTCATCAAAAAGAAGGATGGGAAGTTGCGTCCAGTGCAAGATTACTGCTGACTCAATGAACTCACGGTGAAAAATCACTACCCACTTCCCCTAATCCCAGAACTTATCGATCAAATCCAGGAAGCACGGCTTTACTCTAAGCTCAACATACGATGGGGATATAATAACGTTCGAATCAAACCAGGCGACGAGTGGAAAGCGGCATTCAAGACCAATCAGGGACTGTTCGAGCCAAGGGTCATGTTCTTCGGCCTTACCAATTCCCCTAGCACCTTTCAAACCATGATGGACACCATATTCTGAGAACTGGTGCTCACGGGAGAAGTCATCATTTACATGGACGACATTCTCATCGCAACTGCAGACAATCATGTCCACCATAGACAGGTATTACACCGTGTCCTAGACCTCTGTGACGAACACGATCTGTACATCAAACCGGAAAAATGTGTGTTTGAGGTTCACAAAGTGGAATACCTGGGACTAATCATCGGACATGGCAAGCTACGAATGGACCCTGTAAAGGTACAAGGAGTGCGAGATTGGAAGGCGCCAAAATCCCTAAAGGAAGTATGAGCCTTTTTGGGCTTCTGCAATTTCTACCGGCGGCTCATAAGAGGCTTCTCCACAATAGCAAGACCACTCCATGACCTCACAAAGAAGGATACACCTTGGGAATGGACAAACACCAGACAACAGGCCTTTGATACCATCAAAGAATGAATCAGTTCCGAACCAGTACTCCTATTCCCAAATTTGGATCAACCCTTCGAAATAGAAGTGGAGGCTTCCAGCTACGCTCTAGGAGTGGTATTAAACCAAAAGGGGGAAGACCAGAAAATGCACCCGGTTGCGTTCTACTCCGAATCACTAACGGAAGCGAAACGCAACTATGATATCTACGACAGAGAGTTACTGGCCATTGTCAAGGCCCTGCAAACGTGGCGCACGTATCTAATTGGTTCCCCTCACCTAATAACCATTCACACCGACCATGCCAATCTCCAATACTGGAAGGAACCAAGAAAAATCAGTAGACGCGTGGCACGGGAATTCCAGGAGCTCTCTGAATACAATTTCGTACTCAAGCATATCCCCAGCACCAAGAATACCCAAGCAGACTCCCTGTCGAGACGCCCGGACTACGACAATGGAACAATGGATAACGACCATGTCACGGTACTACCCGAAGAAGTGTTCCTGAAAGTCACCCAGACGTCCATGCACAACATGGACATATGGACCCAAATCACCCAGAACATGGAAGAATCGGCAGTACTCCCATGGGTCGAACCTCATAACCTAAAGAAGCACGACGGGCTATGGTGGAAGGGCGACGCCCTCGTTGTTGTGGGAAACAACGACCTTAAGCGGGGGGTAATCACCTTTTTCCACGACACTCCGAGCGCTGGACATCCAGGAATCGCCAACACTCTAGACCTAGTACGACGCAACTTCTGGTGGCCGAATATGCGAAAAGACGTGGAAGCGTACGTCAAAGGATGCGCCATCTGCCAAAGCAACAAGATTAACCCTCACTGACAAAAGCCACACTTGTTTCCCATTACCACAGACCCAGCGGCTGAACCCTTCGAAGTGGTAGCAATGGACTTCATAGTCAAACTCCCCATATCAAACGGATTTGATTCAATTCTCACCATCACCAATCACGATTGCTCAAAAGCATCAATATTTATCCCCTGCAATGAAACCATCACATTGGAAAGAGTGGCCAAACTTTATCTCCAACACGTGTACCCTCATTATGGCCTACCCCGAAAAATCATATCCGATCGAGACCCCAGATTTGCGTCTACCTTCATGAGACAGTTGTGTCACACTCTGGGAATACAGCAAAACATATCATCGGCATACCATCCCCAAACCAATGGTCAGTCGGAACGCACCAACCAATGGCTGGAACAATACTTACGACACTGGTGTAATGTAAGGCAAGACAACTGGGCGGAAGTCCTACCGATGGCACAATTCGCGCATAACTCCTGGGCAAATGCCACAACCAAACATTCCCCGTTCTCACTCCTTATGGGATGGGAACCACAAACCACCTGGAACCCCAAACCGTCGAGCTGTCCAGCCGTAGATCAACAATCGGAAGACCTGTTAGTACTCAGGCAACATGCCCAAGACAGTATTAAACACGCGCAACACCTCATGATGCAACGAGGCAAAACGGGGTTCACACCCTATCAACAAGGAGATCAAGTATGGCTAGAAGGGACAAACCTCCGTACCTTTTACCCCACAAGCAAATTGGCCCCAAAGAGATACGGACCATTCAAGATAACAAAGGTTCTATCAGACGTTTCCTATGAACTCGAACTCCCCGCTACATGGAGGATCCACCCAGTATTCCATGCGAACCTTCTCACCCCATATAAGGAGACAGAGATACATGGCGCAAACTTTACCTGACCTCCACCTGACCTTATCAACGGAGAAGAGGAGTATGAAGTGGAGCACATCGAAGATGCCTGGACACGAGGGTGAGGGCGTAAACTCCACTTCCTGGTTAAGTGGAAAGGATTCCCCACGAGTGACAATACGTGGGAACCCGCAACCAACCTGACACATGCTGAAGATGCGATTAGAGACTATTATCGACTACACCCATCCGCCGAAGGGGCTGGACAAAAGGTATAAAGAAAAGAAGAAACCTTTCGACCGAACTCCCCAGCAACACCACAATGACAGACACTCCAGTATCTGACACCACCCTCGTCAACATCCTCAGTAACCCTCAACTTGAAGCCGCCCTCGAACGAGGAATTGTTACCATTGACATCTCCAACATCCCACGCCTGTCACCACCACCAGTCATTCCCCAGTCCCCTCGATCCACCATGACCATCGACCCTGTTCCCATCATACCCCATTCCCCAGAACGAGAACCAGGGGAGCTCACCCCATCGACACCAGAAGAGGGACAGTACTCACCAACACCTCCTCCTCACCGACAACCCACACCACCACCCGAACCACAAGTCTCGTCACCACCATCATCCCCATCTTTGACTCCCCCACCACCTCTAGAACCCTTCACTCCCATTCGCGTCCATACTCCTATCGACTACAACCGACCCAACTCTCCCCCAGAAGATACTGATGACCCTGGCGCCCCTTTCTTCCCGAATACGCAAGGCACCCCAAAGTTTTACCCATTGCAAATCCCATTACCCGACGGTGGATCTAACACAGCGAAGTACATTTACTATCGCAAGGGATTCACCGAGGTAGTGGGGACGATGGGTGCCAGGCAACCACACTATGGGGAAACAGTCTATCTCTCCTCGCTCAGGCCCAATGTCTCGGCACCCCCCTTCACAGCAGAGCAGCTCCAGTTCTTTGACCCTCACGATGTCCGCGCTTGCACGTTAGATGAAACTCTTATCGAACTCAATTCCCCACGACTCATGGCCGAGGTCACCAGGCTGCGCACAGGGCTGCTCATGCTCAAAGAAATCGACGAGAAGTGCGAGAAACTAGAAGAGGACACACGCAAGTTGCGATCAGACCGGCTCACGGTGGACTTGATGTTGGCCAGTACCAAAAGATGGCTTCAGTATGCGGGAGCTCTCACCACCATCGGCAACGAGTACATGCGCATGACGGCACTCCCAGCCCCGCTTCGACACTCCCAATACGCTATCCCCTTCTCCCCGAGACGAGGAGGACCACTAGAATTCCCTTGCCTCACCGACAAACCCCACCGACGACAGTGTTACCACTGCAATAGTCCCCACCACATTGTGCATGACTGCCCCATGAGACCGCGATCGGCATGCCAACATTGCCAGAGCCAAGAGCACCAATCTTACTGGTGCATCTTTCGACGCGTGGGAATGGTTGCTGAAGTCATCACCACTTCCCAAGCAGACAAACTCATCCAGCAGGCAGTAACCACTGAGGCAACCACCTCCTTCACCGTTCCAGAACCACCAATAGTCGCTGCAGAAACTCAAGGAAGATGGTGCGGACGATGTTTCTGCACCAACGCTGACCACGATGAAATTCAATGCCCCCAATATGAGATGTGCCGCAAGTGTGGACGCCGGGGACCCCTCTTCTTCCTCAAAACCCACTACTGCCGACTTGACATCTCTCCGTGGCCAGAGAATGACCTCGACGCCGACATCTATGACCTCGTCGACCCAGAGTGCTGAAGTCGAGGCATCTTCAGACCAAGATGGGGGGTAATATTACAATTTTCCTTGGACTCGTCCTTTCACATGTCACTATTCCTTTCCTGATACTATACGAGCCCTGTACAATTACACGGACTATATGATTACTCGGTTCCTATCGCGTGCCCCACTTATCGATGTTCCCTTCTGATAAAGTTCAACATGTGCTAGTTTCCGATCGGTTCCACTCACGTGCGACCCCACGTGATTCACCTTTATCTATGCCTTGTTCCCTTTATGCATGTCCCTTTATTCCTTAACTGAGCGATGGCACCATCTGTTTGTAGTCGCCACACAGTACAATCTCTATTTAAACCTAGTCATATCTAGCTTGTACGGTAGACTAGACTTCTTGTGTAATACTACACTTGAACGCCTTTGTGCCCTCATTGTCTTGCGAACCCTTTGCCAGACCTTCGAGCCTTGGCCTTCCTCTACGATCTAAGTGACTACCGTCCTTGTGATCCTTGTGCATCACTTTGCTGAAGCCAAGCCTTGGAGCTTGCACTACCGCGATTCGACTGACTCAGTACAGGTCGTACACAACGCCCCTGTAGTGGCGTTACACACCCCCTATTCTCCTGACGAATGTCATGATGCCCTGGCTTGTGACAACCCCTTCTACTGCACTCTCCGCCTCACGCAACTCCCCTCCTGGGTCCACGCCCCTGGCTCTTATGGCCCGGGCACTGTCTCTTCCTTGGTCATCGCTTTCAAGGATCCCAACGGGGACACCCTGAGGGCCCTCCTCGGACAGCGAACCCTGTATGCCTTTGGCCATGCAGGGGACCTCAGGCAATGGAAGCCCAAACCCTGTTCTGGGGCTAAGGCTCCCGGCACCCTACCCCAGCGGTCTTGATTGGCCCTACCTCCCTCCCTATGTGCACACGTGGTAAAAGTGGAGGTGTTCTGTAGTTTTCAGGCAAATTGCATCGACACTAGACAGGCGCAATTTTATTAGTATTGACGGGTGTTACACTCCACCGGCGTGAGTCTGACTTGGACACAGGAAAGGCGTAATCGACTTAGCGAATACTGGGCGAATGGGGATCACGTGTCAACCCAACGCAAGCTGAACAGGGGCACACTGGCACACGCTGCAGCGGAAGTAAAGAAGTACTATCCCTTGGTGGATAGAAGCGGAAGCACACTTAGTCAACGACTAAGGCAAACGGGAGACGAGTCCAAGTGGTGGATTGAAGAAGACTGAGATGGGGACTCTTGGTCTTCCGAGTCGACTACTTATACAAATACGCGCGGGCTTTAAAGCGCCGCTGGAAACAGTAGGTAACCAATAGCGTAACTAGCTCGAACCCTAGTACAGCTATCCTAGGAATGAGTCATACATGAGTCACAATCACATGCGAACTACTATGCTGACTGATGCGATGTAAGAGTCCATGACTAATACTGATATCGGGCTGTAGTCATAACCGGCCATGAGTCATCCACAACGCGTAATTAGTCCGTACCATAACAACGGGGCTCAACAAACTTCATTTCATTGAGAATGTCTGCAAGAAAAATATGTACGCAATTTGTGATGTTGAGCTTAGCGGTGTCAGGTGGATGCAATTTTTTAAAATGGCCATCGATAGCGTCGGCCACACCACTATTACCGACCGTTCCTCCAACCATTCCCTTCGAGCACCATCTCTGACAACAGTGCACCTACCACCTGCGTGCCTCACAGCCAAGAAACCCCCAACCGGTGAGTTGGCGCCTTTGGCTGGCAACCAGCTTTTCCTCTTATAGGTGGCCTCATGCACCTTTCTCGCCTTCTGTTTCCGTTTCACTTGTCCCACCTTAAGTCAGCAATGGAGTTGTAATCCTTTGAACCTGACAAGCCTCCTTACCACCATATCTCCTCTGTAGTGATTACTGTGGGGATGCACAGGACCGGTAGCATTATGTATGCGTGCTTCTTCTTAGGTACTGTAATAGGTGGTGGATCCCACACAGGTGGAGCGGCCTTTAAATCCTAGGCTATGTACATGTAGTCTAGGGACTGGTCTGTATCTCAGATACGTACCCCAGGATAAATATGGATTAAAAAAAAAAAAAAAAGACAGAGGGTGCAGCATCTTGCTTGTTGGCTTTTGTCTTTTTCCAGATAATGAACCCTGTCCATTGCAACACAGTAAAGTGTGTTTGATCTGTGCTGCACATCTTCCCACAATTAATTTCACCCTCATCACCACATCCTTTTGTTGGCTACCAGGTGGATTTCCCTCATCTACCTGAGCTCTTACCATCCATGCACAAGAATTCAGTGTTCTGACCAAGCACATCTACAGCTCCGGCCACCGCCAGGTGACATTACCCAACGGGCCCACCCATGTGCTGATGTCCCACAGACCATGACCACATCGACCGTGGTGTAAATCATGGCAAGTGGGCCCTTGTGAGAAGTGTGTGTAACTATACAGCCCACCCTGCGCATGTCAACACCGCCCTCGTGAGCAGCGATGATAGTGTTAGCGTTGGGAACTGAAACAATGGCCTTGGCGTTCCCCATGCCAAGTCCCCTGCATCTTGTAATACGCATATTGTTGTTTTGTCTCTGCTTGCAAGCAATACACAAGCACATGGGCAAGTCACTCATCACAATACCTCTCATTCACAGGCCTCAGGGTCACTTGCATCGGCCCCACAATGAGCCACAACCTTGGTGCTGCACATGTCCCGCAGGTTGTCGAGCTACTTTTGGTGCCCAAGCTGCCAAGACAACGATGTGTCCCCCAACCTTCCTCCAACATCCTGGTAACCAGTATATGACTTCTATGTGTTTCTATGTCCCAACTGAACCATCCTTATCCGGCGTATGAGTGCTCTGCGCCAAGGCACCTTCCTGTCAACTCCGAGCACCACCAGCTGACTGTTGATGTACAGAGCGTAGTGAGTGTGATCCTGCTGTTGAATGAGTTCCTGCTTCTGAAATGCAGATCCTTGCTCAACTCGCTCAGCTCAACCTCATACTAGTCTGTGTTCACAGCTCATCTGTGCCATAAGTTAACAAGCCTCAACTTCTAAGTCTTTGTAGATTAGAAACTTGAATGTCATTTCTGTGTAGGTATAAGGGCTCGTCTTCTTCTCTCCCAATACCCTCTGCTCCTAAAAAAGTCTCTGATGTAATCACATTTGCCTTATTTGAACTGCCTTATTTGAACTTGAACAATGTACTCCGCAACTCCCACCAGTCCGTTACTCGCTAGTTTGAAAACAGAGGTACTCTTGCAGTATTGCAACTCATAAAGGCTATAAGAACATCGACTTCACCATTCCAGCATCCAAAGTAACTCCATCAATGAGCTCACCGAGGTGTGTCTACTCATGGTGCTCTTGTTCATTTCTATATCGATAGATTGATTGACTGGGCTACACTGCCAATCTTCAAACAGATCCACAACGACGATCAACACACTCCCAGAAGATGTCTTCATAGAAATATTTAGCCTTTGTCGAATGGACGAACTTGGCCCTGCCCCTTGGAGACATCACCCATGGAAATGGCAGAGACTGGTGCATGTGTGCCGAACATGGAGACATATCATTCTTGCATCGCCATTCCATCTTCATCTGGGACTTCTCTGCACCAATGGGACACCTGTCCAGAATCTAGGTCATTTTCTGGCCCTTCCTCTTGTCATTTCTTATCTCCATCCTTATTTACAGGGTGATTGTTATGCCACTACAGGGGCATAAGGTACGACCTGTACCAAGTCAGTTGAGTTGCGGTAGCACAAGCTCTGAGGCTTGGCTTCAGTAGAGTGGTGCACAAGGATCACAAGGACAACCGTCACTTGGATCGTAGAGGAAGGCTAAGACTCAAAGGTCTAGCGGAAGCGGGGAGTTCTCAAAGGGATGAAAAGCACAAAGGTGTCCGTCTTAGACAAGTGTAGTATTACACAAGAAGTCTAGTCTACCGTACAAGCTAGGTATGACTAGGGTTAAATAGAGGTCGTGCTGTATGGTTGTTACAAAGAGATGGTGCCATCGCCAGGTCAAGGAATAAAGGGATAGGCATAAGGGGAACAAGGCATGGATATATCAAGAACAAAGGCGAATCACGCAGGGTCACACGTGAGTAGGAACAAGTCAGAAACTAGCACATGTCGAACTTTATCAGAAGGGAACATCAATAAGTAGGGCGCGTGAGAGGAACCGAGTGATCGTAAAGTCCACGTAATCACACAGGGCTCGTATGATATGAGGAATGGAATAGTAATGTGTGAAAGAACGAGTCCCAAAGAAAATCGTAACAGTGATGATGGAGATAATCTCATTGCAGCACTGGAACACTGCAATCATGTGCGAGTTATTGGACATACTGTAACACATCCATTGTTTCTTTCTCTGGTTGTGGTGATGGAGGAGCCATTTCCGGTTTTGACACACCTCCAGCTCTAAGCAGAAGAATATGTGAACGTGCTGCCCCTTCCTGATACATTCCTCAGCGGATCCGCCCCACATCTACAGACAATCCACATTTCTGGAATTTCCTTTCCAGCAGTACCAGCTCTTCTTTCGTTGGCCCGTGACCTCATCTATGTACATCTTCACAATATATACCTAAAGGGTCACATTCCACCAGAGAAGTTGGTCGCAAGTCTGGCTGCATTACCTAGGCTCAAGTATCTCACCTTTGGGTTCATACCAGGGGTACCCTATCTTAATTGAATATGCATACCCCCCACCACATGGAAGGTCCTTCCTACTCTCAGCTGCTTTACATTCTATGGTCCAATGCTGTATTTGGAGGATCTCGTGGCGCAGATCGACACTCCTCGGCTCGACTACTTGAGAATAGAATACCTGGCTCGGTATGAAGTCGCTGATTTTCAATTTCCGCAACTTTGCAAGTTCATTGATCATTCAGAAAAACTCCATTTCAGGAACGCGGAGCTTGTTCTCAAGCCCGACACCATCATCATCAAACTCTTTCATCAGTATCAGTTGTCATTGTGCCTTTCCATCCAGAAAAGGGTGATGGGTCAGGTGGTCAACCAAATTTCTGCCATGCTCTCTGATGTGGACTTTCTCTTTATCAATTCAGATCAAAAGGGGGGAGATGACGAACTAGGCCAGGGAATCCAATGGCAGGAACTCTTTTGCCCATTCACTGCATTGAAGGTGCTAAGTGTAGATGACAAGATCACGAGGCATGTTCCTTTTTCACTTAACAATATCACCCAGGAGAGAGCCGCCAAACTGTTGCCAGCCCTCAAGTTACTTTGCTTAGAGAATGAGCCAGGGATGTGTGTGAGGGAATTCATTGCTACGCACCAGAGTGTGGGTCGCCCTGTAACCTTCATTAACAAGGGAAGGGAGTTCCAGGAAAGACTAAACGTGCTCAAGGTCTGCAAATAGGTGTGTATATCCTGTACCTGTTGCCTATCTTCCCATATACTGGCACATGGTACTGTACTAACCAACATCTATCTCCTATAACAAGAGACGATTACATGCGCATACGAAGCCAATTTCCCCCAGTCTATTCATGTACCAATTTAGCTATGGACTCATCGTATCATTGTATCAATATTTTGGCGTGAACTTCACCAGAGTTTACTGCATCAAACCTGCCTGACTTAACAGACGGCTGCCAGACTTGCAGCCATCACGTCTGGTGGGGTGGGATGCATCTGAGTCACGAAGATAGAGTGCGAAAGTCAGTAATGTTGGGGGTTACTAACACCCGAGCTCCATGCATGTGAAGTAAACACGAAGTGCCCTCAGTAGGATAGGATGAGTAATGTAGTCTTTACTGTAAGCGCGTGGAACCAAATTACCATCTCGCCAACACTGCCACACTCGGCTCGAGACCGCCGCCGCTTGTGCTCTGCGCAATTACAATCAGACCATCGATATATGTGCTTGGCATTTTGCGGGATAATCAAGGCGCAAGCTGAAACATGCCGCACACTCACGCACATAGCAAAACCTCACTCTCAAATCTGCCCCTTCGCTCCGGCGCTCCCTGCACCTGGTATACTCAACACCCAACGTATCGCAAAGCCGCTCCTTTCTGGGAGTGGGGAGGCGTTTTTTGTAAAGTAGTAATCATTATTGGGAAGTGGGAGGATAATTAGTACAAAGATTAAACAGGATGTCAAAGTGTCACATAGAGCCATGTACCCCAAGACGCACTCTGATGGGTTTGAAAAAAAAACAAATTGTGAGGCGTCAGCACCTGTAACGTCGCCACGACGTTAGCTCGACTTGAGCTCGGATGGCGGTAACAACTTAGCGGTATGGCGATCCTATCGACCTGAAGACACGGAGGTCCAAGCCTTCACCCGAGTGAATACACGAAGGTACACCGGTGAATCGAATGTCCTTAATTACGAACGGAGTCGGGTAGCTGCTTTTGAGGCAAGGCGAAGAGAGAGAGAAGGAAAACAAGTGGCGATTCAAGAAGACCAAGATGGCGTATCTTGGTCTTTGGAAGCCGGTATAAATACAAGTCAAGCAGGCTTACAAGCGCTGCCTATGAGTCATAGTGTAGTAGCGTCCAACGTGTCGCGTAAGTATCTCAATCCAAGTACCACTACTACCAGTATTAGTGGCGTCGGGCATCAGTCAGCTATCGTACCGTATCTCCTATCGCACTACCGTATCACCGTGAGTAAGTCCGCGACTAATCTACCTTACAGCCGTAATCGCAACCGGTACAGTAAGGGTCCGAGTCGAAACGTAACATCACCCTCTTCTTTAGCGTGAGACCCCAGACTCACCGAAAGTCGCGAGCCGGCCAGTCGCGTTGTTCGTCGGCGATGCGCTCCAATGCGGTGGCGCGTTCCAGACGATAGATGGCGTCGCGTCGGTCGTCCTGCGCACATTCGATCATAGCGCGGAGTTGACTCACCCTTGCTCGGAGTCGATCCAGCTCGTAGCTGGCCGCGCGGAAGCGCGTGACCTCCGCGGTGAGCGACTCATCGTTGATACGATTGAGCGCGCGGTCGGTGATCTTGTCCGCTTCGAAGACAACCAAGTCCTCGTGCGGGTACGTGGGGCGGAGCGCGGCAGACACGTGGGGCTCGGCGTAAAAGGGCTTACCGTAGACGTGCGGTGAGCCCGGTATAACCCCCAGTATGAGGGGGTCCACCCCTCCGATGATTTGGACGTGCGACGCATCCCTCTCTACTCCGTCGGGCCCGGTGATGGGGTATCGAATGTAATGGGGTCGTCGGTTCGCCCGGAACCCCTCAGGCGCAATGACATGTGCGGGGTCCTCGGCGGCGGTGAACGGACGGTGATCGGCGGCACCAGGCACGCGCACACGTCCTCGATACATGGGGGACCCGTCGGAGTGGACGAGCCAGGGTGTGATGAGGGGATTATCAGGGTCGCGTTTCGTTCGAAGGAAGGAGTGTCTCGCCGGGTAATAATCTTCGTCGTCATGGCCAGCTTCAGCTGCCGCCATCGCTGCCGTCGCTCGCGCATCTCCCTCAGTCGGGCCGCCGCCGAGTCCAGCTGCTCCTTCTGCCACGCTGCCGCCACCCTCTTCCAGCCGTCCAACTCGTACTCCATCAGCGCTTGAACGCTGGTCGTTGCTCGGGAAAACTCCGCGAACGCCGATGAGGTCGTCGCTTGGGGGGATAGCGGCGATGGGTTCACGCTCGCCGCTGTCGTTTCGGAAGACGTGGACGACAGCTCGGTCGTCGTCGGGAGCGGTCGTCGGGTCTGGGAATCTGGTGACGACGTTGATCCATTCTTGTGCGGTGATGGGCCCCTCTGCTGGTGTAAGAGGTGTCCATGGCGTGAGCTGAGTGTTGGGAACTTCGGTGTCGTCGTCCTCTGCCAAGAGGGCGCGGGCGTCTTCTGCGAGGGAGTCGAGGAGTTGCGCTTGTGTGACATGTCGTAGAGGGGAAGTGGGCATGAGAGTAGTGGTAGAGCGAAGGAAGAGGGGATGACTGTCCTCTGTCCGAGCGACTCCCACTTTATCTCTTTTACCGTGGGTTTGCGCTTCCTGATACAGACGGAGCGCTTCCGGCGCAAAGACGTCGTCTTTGTTGACCCACTGGTTCTCCGAGTCTGGATACCCCTTCCATTTGATCAGGTATTGGAGGCGTCTTCCTCTGCCGAAATGCCGAGTGTCTAGAATGGCCTCGACCTCGTATTCTTCTTCCCCATCTATCAGCTCGGGTGGCGGTCGTGTGAAGTTCTCTCCGTGTAAGGAGGTTTGCTTGTACGGTGTGAGAAGATCGATATGGAACACTGGGTGGATGCTCCACTGTGTGGGAAGTTCCAATCGATAGTTGTAAGGGGACATCACCTGTACCACCCGAAAGGGTCCGTGGCGTCGCGCCGCTAACTTCGCCGTAGGCTGATTGGTTCGGAGATGTTTGCCCTCGAGCCACACGAGGTCGTTGATGTTGAACTTGGGCGTATCTTTGTTACGCACCCATGACTCTTGCGCCTTCTTTATGAGGCGTTGGGCGTTGTCCCTAGCTTCTTTTAGCTGTGTCAGTCGCGTGGTCGCGAGGGGAATGGGAGATGGCTTATCCGTCCAGTCCGCTTGCGGGTTATACCCCATCAGAAGCTGGAACAGTGACTCTTTGGTGTGTTCATGTGGCCAGTTATTGTGCGCGAATTCGGTGATTGGTAGATAAGCTTCCCAGTTGTCTTGCCGCTCATTTACCCAGAAGCGTAAGTATTGTTCCAGCCACTGGTTAGTCCGTTCGGACTGTCCATCAGTGCGTGGATGATATGCGGTTGATATGTTTTGTTGAATTCCTAGAATGCGGCACACTTCTCTGGTAAATTTGGACGTAAAGCGGGGGTCGCGGTCGCTTATTATCTTGCGCGGCAACCCGAAACGTTTGAACACCTGGGCGACATACAGAGTCGCCGTTTCTTCTGCGGTGATTTCCTCTCGACACGGGATAAAGATGGAGGCCTTGCTGCAGTCGTGGTCAGTGACAGTTAGTATACTGTCGTACCCTCTGGAGACGGGGAGTTTGGTGATGAAGTCTACTGCCACCGTGTGGAATGGCATGGCTTCTAGTATTGGCGTGATGGGGTGCAGCGCAGCTCGTATGGGCCTCGTGTTGACTTTATTTCTTTGGCATTCTGCGCAGCCTTGCACGTATTCATACACGTCCCTTCGAAGTCGTGGCCACCAGTAGTGCCTCTCCAGGATGCGTTGAGTTTTCGCAATCCCCGGATGGCCATGTATTGGCAAGTCGTGGTGGTCGTGTATTAGTACGTGTTGAGTCGATGCTGGCCCCGTGATTACGAACCTGCCGTCCTTGTACCATTCTCCTTGTATTTTCTTGAGGTGATAAGGGTCGACCCATATCTTGATCACCTCCTCATCTTGCTGGTGGCGTGGTTGTAGTAAATTTGGGTTTGCGACGAAGGTCCGTGCGGTGTTAAGGGTTCGTACGAAGACTTCGGGGGGTAGAACCACTACCTCGCTGTTATCCTCGACACCCTGGTCGTAATCCGGTCGTCTCGACAGTGCGTCTGCCCGTCCGTTGTTCTTTCCTTTAATGTGGTGAATCTCGAAGTCGTATTCGGAAAGTTCGAGTACTTCCCTGGCGACTCGCCTGCTGATTTTCTGCGGTGACTTCCAATATTGCAGGTTTAGATGGTCCGAGTAGATTTTAATCTTGTGGGGGGCGCCTGCGAGGAGTGGTCGCCAGTTCCGCAGGGCCTTAACTATTGCGAGCAACTCTAGGTCGTAGATGTCGTAGTTTCTCTCGGCTTCGGAAAGCGTCGCCGAGTAGTAGCCTATAGGATGTCGCTTGCCGTCAGATTTCTTTTGTAGTAATACGGCTCCCACCGCATAGCCCGAAGCATCTACTTCCAACTCGAATGGATCTTGAAGAACGGGGTGTGCTAGCACAGGTTCCTCCGTTACGAGGCGTTTTAGGGTGTTGAACCCCCTTTCTTCTTCTTCGGTCCATCGCCATTCTTCGTCCTTCCGTGTTAGTTTAGTGAGTGGCTTGGCATGAGTCGCAAAACCGCGGATGAAGAGTCTGTAAAAGTTACAGAAGCCGAGGAAGGAGCGGACGTCTTTGACTTTTGTTGGTGTTGGCCAGTCCTTGATGCCTTGAACTTTTACAGGGTCCATCCGGGTCACCCCCCTCTCAAGGATTACCCCCAGGTAATCCATCCGCGGTTGATGGAACAGACACTTCTCGAGTTTGAAGTAGAGGTCGTGTTCTTCTGCGACGCGTAAGACATCGCGGACGGCGTCTACATGGGCCGCCAGCGCGTGATCAAAGTGGGTAGTGATACCAATATCATCCATGTAGACGCGTATGGTAGTGCCCAGTCGCTCGTGCTTCGCTATGGTGTCGCGATAGATGTGGTTCATCATCGCCTGGAAGGTGGCGGGGGAGTTAGTAAGCCCGAAGAACATGACCGTGGGTTCGAAGAGGCCGAATTTTGTTTTGAATGCCGCCTTCTCCTGGTCGCCATCGCGGATACGTATGTTGTTGTAGCCCCATCGGATGTCGAGTTTCGTATAGATGTGGGCATTGCTGAGGTCAAGGATGAGGTCTTGTATGAGCGGCAGCGGGTACTGATTGCGGATAGTGTAGGAGTTGATGACCCGGTAATCCTGTACCGGTCGTAGTTTTCCGTCCTTCTTTTTGATGAAGAAGAAGGAGGATGCGTACGGGGAGATAGAAGGGCGTAAATACCCTTGCTTTAGCTTTTCTTCGAGAAACTCCTTGAGTTCGCCTTCTTCCTTTTGGGTCATGGGGTAGATCTTGCAGTCGATGGCGGCCGGCGCGGATGGTTTGAAGTCTATTGCATGGTCCCACGGCCTTGCCGGGGGGAAACGGTGCGAGGCTTGCTCATTGAAAAGTTTGGTAAACATTGCGTATTCTGGAGGGAGCACTGCTGCCGTTTGTTGTTGTTTCGCTTGTATGGCCAACTCCGTCGAGGTGGTGGCTCTAACAAACGTTTCTTCTTCTAGTTCCCGTACGATATCTTCCTTTTCGGCCACAATGAGGGCTCGAACAGTCGTTGTGGACAGCAACGCGTCGGTAGTTGCTAGTATTACCGGCTGCATGTCGGGGTGTATGGTGGCCGTGGCCCAGCTGATTGTTGGTTCGAATGCGCTGAGCCATGGATAGCCCAACACCATGTCTTCGCTTCCAAGGTCGGTGACCAGGAAGGTCATTTGCTTTATCTGTCCCCGTGTTTTCACCTCTAGGTTAACATAATGAGTGATTAACCCAGCTTTGTTCTCTGTATTATCTATGTTCCATATCTTGCGGGGCGTACTTAGTGGCTGTGGCTGGATGCCGGCTCGTTTTGCCAGGCTTGGTCGGATGAAGTTGTCGGTTGCGCCAGAGTCAATCAGCGCGTTTGTTTCAGTCGTTCGGTAATTTGTACGGACAGTCACTGGGATTCGCATAGATCGATAGCGCGTTGTCACAATTACAGAATTACATTGAAGAGCCCTCACCCAGACTGACGGGTTTAGGCGTCCCGAAAACCCTCTTTTCCCCATAGATCTTGAAGTATAAGATCTTTTACTTCGTCGGTACTGTTGGCTACTTGTGTGAGCCACTCCTTGGCCTGTTCTCCTGCTGTTTTTGTGCTTGCGGCGTTGATATGAGGTGCGGGTGTCGCGCTGGGCGCTGGCGACATATACCCGGGCAGTGACGGGGCGTATTGTGATGGCGCGTATTGTGAGACGGGTGCCTGAGGATATCCCATGGTTTCGATCATGCGACTACTGGATGGGGCGGCCTGCCATTGCTGCTGCGTGCGCGGGTGTGGACAATTTCGTGAGAGGTGGCCAGGAGCGTGACAGTTATAACAAAGGACGTTCCTTAAGTCCCTTCGAGATCCTCCTCTTCCTCGTCCCCGGGCTCCCGGTCCTCCTCTTGGTGGGAATGGTGGTATAGGCCAGTCGCGACGTGGTAATTGGTTGAAGTCGATGTCTTCAGATCCCGCGAGTCTTACCTTGGCACGGTCTGCCGAGGTGTCCATCGCCCACGGGTTAGTTTGTGGCAAGTTTTGCGGAAGCGTCCACCCTGCATTGCTGCCCGGCTTCTTCGGCGGCGTTGTCGTATTTTTGTATTCGTTGAGTCGTGCTTTGAGGTGTATATAATTTTTCTGTCGCTTGAGGACAGCTCTTTTCCAGTCGTCGAACGTGGTAGGATCGTCAAACTGGAACGCGTTTTTGAACAGTTCCTTGGGTAGACCCGACGTAAAAAGGTCGATGGTTTGTGGTTCATTGAGGCGATAATGAGCCTTCCGTGCAAGTTGTTCAAAATCATTGACGTACTTGTCAATGTCCTCTCCCGTCATTTTGAGCCCTTTTCGTAGTATGGCTTGGGCTTGTTCTCTCTCTAGCGTGTTTTCAAACCTTTGGCTGAATCCATCGGCTACGGCGTCCCACAGGTCGCGAGTGTAGGGACTGATCCCTCGTTGTATTTGCCTGTTGAGCCAGTTCAGGAAGGATAGGACCCATTCGCTGACTGCTCCGCCTTTGATGTAGGAAAGGAACAAAAGGCATCTTCGGTAGTCGTTGCGCATAATGGGGGCGTCCAAGTTCATGCCCCAGTAGACATGCCACTGCGTCAGGAATTGGTCTACTTTGAGTCTGTCTCCGTCAAAGATGGAAGGTGGCTCGCCGGTTAATTTTTCGTTATGATGTCCTCCTCCTCCGGCATCTCCACCTCCTCTTCCGCCGCCGCCTCCTCCGCCTCCTGGCGGTCCCGTGGGTGGCATTCTTGGTGGTTCGGTTCTTCGTAGATCGAACGGGATACCTCCCCCTGGTGGCGGTGGTGGATCTTCGCTCGGCCCTCCTATTCCTGGTGGAAGGTCTAGTGCGGGTCGTCGTCCGGATGGGGGGTCCCCTCGGTCCGACCCTATTGCTCTGAAGATGGCTGCGTCGTCGGCGGTCATTCGTACGCCGGTTTCGGGGTTAATGGGCATGAGGATTTCTTGTGCTTCTTCTCGTATCGCACGAGCTTCTTCAATCGCGACTTCTTCCATTGCTCGCGTTATGGTCGCCATAATGGCTGGTGATCGAATGTGAATTGGTTCTGGCTCGGTAATATGCGCGGACTCAGCTCGTTCGATGAGGAGATCTTGTATTGCTCCTCCGCTAGTCTCTGTTTGATTTGGCTCTCGCCCTTCACTCTCGTCTTGGCTTTGTTCCTCTTCTTCTTCTCCTGATACCACTTCTCCGGTGGAGTGTTCTCGTACTTGTCCGTCGATAGGGCCCCAATCTGCTCGGCTATTGAGCTCTCGGGCGTCGATGTCACACCGATATCTAGGTCCTGCCGGTCGTATGACGTCCCACTGAGATTCTATGGGATTCCACGTAACTTCCGTCCAACACAAGTGGTCGAAGTTGAACTCAACTGGTCGGAACCTGCTAGGTCCGTTGAACTCCACAAAATATCCGGTTTCTTCTTGTCTTTCCCTCCAACTAGCAGCTTGTAAAAAGCGCGTGGGGACGTTACGCTCTCCTCTTCTTGGGAGTGAATAGGGACGGAAACTCGTCCACTGGTCTCTGGTTGTTACGGCCACGATGAGATCTTGGTCTTAATGTAACGTCGCCACGACGTTAGCTCGACTTGAGCTCGGATGGCGGTAACAACTTAGCGGTATGGCGATCCTATCGACCTGAAGACACGGAGGTCCAAGCCTTCACCCGAGTGAATACACGAAGGTACACCGGTGAATCGAATGTCCTTAATTACGAACGGAGTCGGGTAGCTGCTTTTGAGGCAAGGCGAAGAGAGAGAGAAGGAAAACAAGTGGCGATTCAAGAAGACCAAGATGGCGTATCTTGGTCTTTGGAAGCCGGTATAAATACAAGTCAAGCAGGCTTACAAGCGCTGCCTATGAGTCATAGTGTAGTAGCGTCCAACGTGTCGCGTAAGTATCTCAATCCAAGTACCACTACTACCAGTATTAGTGGCGTCGGGCATCAGTCAGCTATCGTACCGTATCTCCTATCGCACTACCGTATCACCGTGAGTAAGTCCGCGACTAATCTACCTTACAGCCGTAATCGCAACCGGTACAGTAAGGGTCCGAGTCGAAACGTAACAGCACCGCAGTGTTTCACCCCAACGAATAAGAAGAGGGAGAGGGCAGAGACCTTCCTGGGTCCTTCGTGTGCTATTCTATCAGTGAGAGCTAGCAAGCATGACCTCATTGAACAGGTCAGGTGCATCTCCGGGCCCTTCCGAGCCGAGGCGTGTCAAAGTATCAAATCCTTCAAACTAAGGCCATGGCGGTTCACTACAGGGAGCATTGCCTTGGAGTCCGGTCTGGGCAGAGTGGAGATCCCTGCCATGGTGCTCCTTGTTGAAGTGAGCATGTCGCCATCTGGGAGGACGATGGGGACATCTGCACAAGGCGCTTTAGCACCAGCTGAACGGGTTGGAGAAGGGTGGAACTTTCTCGCCTGGAACAATTAGTGTGAGGGGAACATTGCAAAGTGCGGCTGTATATCCCCTCTCATAGAAAAGAAAGGAAATGTGGTTCACCATGCCTGACGCATAATGGGGAACAAAGACCTTGTACATCACCTGGTCCTCTGCGCCCCGACTTATCCCATGTGCAGTAATGTACATGCTTGGCATATGGCGCGTGTTGCTGTTCCTCAAACCCACGAATGTGGTGTATTTCAGGTGCTGCTTGAGCTAAATGCAGGGGTCTCTGTCGGCTCTGAGGCGCACTTCGCCTCAGTGCTACATGTGCCACTGCGTGTGCACCATTTGCCTGGTGTTGGAGTATTTGCCGTGACACCTGTGGCATTGGTTGAGGGTATGCACTGTCACCTTGGAGTACACGCACAAACTTCATCCATATGAAGTCAACTCGACCCCAAGCGTGGTATAGTACACGTAACCCCTAACTGTGGGCGGCAGGCCTAAACCACCACTCCGTCAGTATGTTCACTTGTGCTGCACTAGGCTCAGGACCGCTGCCACTTGTGCACTACAGGACCATGGTCATATCATCGAGATCTATGCATGTCAGCGCTGACGTGTTTGGCCCCTACGAAGAAGCAGAGCATGCTAAGACCTACCTAGGTCCTCCATGCCTGCAAAAGCCACTCCGTCGCCACCTCGAAATTGTTGTTGCCCGTCGTGAGAACACCTTCTGGCACTGGACCAGCGTGGAGCACATCGCTTCAAGGTATGGCCTGGATGAACTCAGGTAGCCCTCCACGAGCTCCCCCATCCTGAGTATTAGTGACTTGCCGGTGCCCCCTACTAGGCTAATCGGTCCTGAACTTCACTAGATGGTCACTGCATCAAACCTGGTCAAGTCAATGCAACCGGACCCTGCAACCGTCGCCTCTGACAAAATTGTGTGTATGACGAAGATAAAGAGAGAGACGGTGGTCAGGTCAACGGGAGTTAGGAATATGATGAACAGCATAGACATAACCAGTACTCACAGAGGCAAAGAGTCTGTGGTGAGATACTAGTGGCAAGCTGGTTAGCAGCAGAGGGGGATGTCAAGCAGTGAAGCAGAGGGTGTCTGGCACACAGCAGTGAGAGAACTGATAATGGTATTACAGTGAAGAGAACATACCTGGCACACAGCAGTGAGAGAACTGATGTGGACCAGGAGCGTACAAGCACTACTACTTATACTATACAGAGGTGTTGTCACGCCTCTGCGGGGGCGTGTGTCGTTCTGTAACAGATCCTGCCTGAGGCAAAGGACTCTGAGTCGGATCCCCACTGAGTGGAAGGACTCCTAAGGTCTTCTGTAACAGCTCCTGTGCTAAGGTAGCTGAGTCTGCGACAATCCCCCTGTGCTAAGGTGGGAAAGGTTCGTCTGTAACAGCCCCTTGTGACAAGGTGACTGAGTCTGTAGCAATGGACGAGCTCGATGGCCTAAGTCCAAAGGTCACGTGTCACTGGGCTGACCAGTAAGACAGAAGGAGGATAAGAGCGAAGTCAAGGGGAAGCCTGCACAGAGGCTGAGAGGGGAATGACCCAAAGAGGGTAAGGGTCAAGGGTCAGAGGTTCGGGGTCAAGGGCTTGAGTGCTGAAGGGACTGAGGCACTTCAAGGAGGCAGTGGAGATACAACGCAGATAGTTGATTAAGCCAAAGCTAAGGAGCTAAGGCGCACTACAGGGTTCCTTATATAGCACAGGATTGTGCCTGAGCGCATAGTGCTACTGGTTGCTATAGATAGAATGGTGTGCTGGCAAAATGGTATCATCATCATGCAAGATGGTGTTATGCCAGCAAGGCAGGAGAAGGGTAGACAAGAATAGCACAGAAGGTGCCGGAATAATCAGATAAAAGGGAAGCATAGGTTTAAGAAAGGTAACTGCCAAGAAAGGGAATGGATCAGATAAGGGTAGGACAAAGGAAAGGTAATAGGGGAGTTCATGACAGGTGTGACACTAGCACAAGGGTGGTAACATAGAGTCACAGAATACAAGGAGCGTTGTTCTACATACAGGACAAAAGGAGTGTATCAAAAGAGAACAAGGCGACTAGAACAAAGAAAGTCCAGACAAAGATGATATCATAATGACATCACAATAAAGATAACGCTGTAAAGAGAACAAAGGATGAAGTACAATGAAATGTCCAGAGTGTTCTACATGATGTCATTGTACATGATGTCATAGATAAGCTAAGAAGTCCGAGATTGTACAGATCATATAATCTAATCTACAGGTCCAATATATCTTATCTAAAGCAGTCCATATCTGTAAGTCTGGTCCATTTGAGCCGCTAAGTGCGCAAGGGTCACTTATCAACAGAATAGTGGTGTACATGTAGCCTGGATGGGATAAGTTAGGTGTGGCACTGGAACCGCATATGGTACAGGAAACCAAACACTGTTGAATTGTACTAGTGATTATGCAAATAATGAGGTAGCAGTGAGAAAACGACTGAGTGTGCCATGCAGGGTGGAAGTACAAAGTGCTTCTGCGACCGGTCCGGGGGTTTGTATATCCCCGGGCGAGGTCTTCCGAGAACGATCAAACGAAGGCCAGAAAAATGTGCCTCTTCATTGATTCCTTAGAAATTACTGGGCGTGGCAGGTGGTAGAAATAAAAGGTGTTCTGAGCTAGTTGAGAGCTTGTGGACGGATAGCAGCACGTGCCGTCTCATCCGTTCACTCAAAGTAAGCTCTAGCATGCCGTCGCTCCGCAGAGACCGGTCAACTTGCTAGTGTTGGATGGTAGGCTTGGTGCAGTTACTCTCTTGCGAAGTTCAGGATCGAATGTGGACGTCGACACAGCGATTCGGCGAGCCGATGGTTCCCTCCTTGATTCGCATTAGCGAAAATAGTACGCCCAGGTTGAGCTTAGGTCTCGAACGGTTACAAGCCAGTCCTTAAGTACAGTTGAGTTGTCTATCGTACAAAGGTCAAGCTATACGAACGTTCGAGAAGAATAATAGTCAATCCTGAGTCACAGCGAGTCATTTGATATGGAAGCATAACAGTGAAATCGGTATTGCGTACGGATTTTACACCTAATTGCCGACATTGAGCGTGTTGAGCCTTTCCCTGAACTCCTTTTCCGTGTTGACAACGGTAACAGGGCGACCGATACCCTGGCGAGCAGTGACGAATTCCCTCACAAGCACCGACGACTGGCCCTCCAAGCAAAGCAACTCGAGTGCTGGCAATTGTAGTACTTCGTTGACACGACTGAGTGTAGGAATAACGAGCCCTGAAAGCACCCGATCTACAATTAGCGCCTTCACAGCAGTGAATGAGCGGAAGAGTCCCAGCCACGAGATACCCTCGCCTTGTGCTACTGCACCACTGGCATCTTCCAGGTCTGCGGGCTGGTTGGAATCCGAACTGATGAAGAGACGGGTCACGTTGGAGAGCGCGGCATAAATTTGGCTTATCATTTTGCCTATCTCTTCTTTCTGGATGGAAAGACGAAACGACGACCGATCCCGGTGAAAGAGTTCGATGACAATGGTGAAGGACCGGACGAGTACATCTGCGCGCGTAAACCGGAACGACTTGAGTTTTTCTGAACGATCGACGAACTCGCAGAGTTGCGGGATTTGAAAAATGGTATCTTCACCCTGGCGCAGGTACGCTATTTGTAGGTAGTTGAGTCGAGGAGCGTCGATCTGTGCCAACAGGTCCTCCAAGTACTCGGAGAGTCCCTTGAAATAAAATCTGGTAAGAGCGGGGAGGACGGTGCGCATAATGGGAGGCGGAGAGATTCTGTCAGGATAGAGCTTTCCCAATTTGAATCCGAGTGTGAGGTACTTGAGCCTGGGCAACGCGGCCAGACTTGCGATCACTGCATCTGGTGGAATATAACCGGTTGGAGGAATATTGCGAAGATGTACGGAGATAAGGTCACGGGCCGACAAAAGAAGAGTTGGCGCTGCTGGAAATGGAATGCCAGACATGTGGACTGTCTGTAAACGTGGGGCGGATCCACCGAGGAATGTATCGGGCAGGGCCGGCATGATCACGACTGTTTCCAATTCGAACCGAAGGTATGTCAAAACCGGAAATGGCTCCTGCATCATCGTGACTAGCTCATTCATCACTGGGCGAGGCACATTAAGCTCAATGAATCGTACACGGTCGCGGTGTTTCAGTGCCGCAAAGAGATTATATCTATCACCCTGGAGATTAGAGCCGGAGTACGAAATGGCAATTGGAAGGGCCGGAAGAGAACCGATATTCTTCCTGACAGGTGTCCCGTTGGTGCAGAGAAGTTCCAGATGGAGATGAAACGACGACGCAAACATGATATGTCTCCATTTTTGGCACACGTGCGCCAGTCTTTGCCACTTCCATGGGCAGCGGTTCCGAGTAACATGGCCAACTTCGTCTATTCGACAAAGGCTAAATATTCCTACGAAGACATTATCTGGAAGATTGTTGATTGTCGTTGTGGGACTGTTGAAGGTTAGTGGGACATGCCCAGTCAATCGGTCTATATTTTTGGCAAACAAATGAAGGCAGTACAATAGACGCACCTGCGTAAGCTCATTGATATCACTGGAGTCGCGAGATAGACCTCTAGTTGTAACACGGAAATGGTGCTTCTGTTGTTAGCCGTTAGCCTAGTGGGTAGTAGAATGGAGTACGACGATCTTGTCGACGATCAAGTAGGGAAAATGCAATTACGTCAGAGTCCGGCTATGGGCAGAGGGGAAACAGCTGGCGTCTGTTTTGGAGAGAAGCGCTGTACTTATACAGAAACTACGTTTATCATTTCTAATATACGGGATTGCATGGCTCTGCAAAGGGGTCGAGGCTTGCTAGGCTGACTTCCGGTGCAGATGAGGGCTACTAGTAGTGTGAGATCAAGGGCCCGAAGACCCGTGTCAGCCAACGACAGAGCCACGAGTCTGGCAGTAAGCACAGGGTCTCAGCGATAGCGGGGAACCCATCAGTATCGCAACCAGAGACCTAGCTAGACAACATCTCGTTGAGACTCACCGGGCTAGCCGCGGCCGTATGGCCAGGTGCTGGGGAAGTCGAGTAGAGACCTGTCATTCTGAAGATACGCATTAAGCAGCGCTATCACGCTCGCTATTTCTGTACATTGGCAGCTTGTGCTTGAGGTGGGCGATGCAAGGAGGAGGGAGGAGGAAAGACACACTAGCGCAGAGTGGCTTGTACTAGTTCCCTTGATGCATGACGACTTCGGCCACCCGTAGAAGATCATCGCAAACTTGCGCATTTAAAAGGTCAATAGGGAATTGCAGAAAATGCACCCGTGGAAGTCGTCATACTGACTGCCGAGGTTCTGGAGGATACCTCATTGTCCGCGCTGAAAGCAGATCAAAAAAAGTCCTGGGAAGGAGAGGTGTTTCCAGGCTTGTGAAATGCTCGCAAGCAAAAGAAATAAAAATAACACACAGGAAATGTGGGGGAGTGCGTCGACAAGGCCGTCGCCAATAATCGACTCAAAAAAAAAAAAAAAAAAAAAGGCCGTCGCCAACACTATCGTTGCGCTCACGAAGAGGACATTGATACCGCGCGGGGATCTGTGTGAACAGGCCGCACGTGCTATCTGTAAAGTCCACAGGACTCGAGAAATTCTTTTTGGCACATTACCAATGTGGAGCCCCCTTGCTCCGAGCTGTGCGTGTTTAGCCCGTCAGAATACCATCTGGGAGCTCACCGAGTTGGAAATCTCTAATCGGAAGGTACTTTCTCGCATGAGCTCAGTGTCCCCTGGAAAACTCGCCAAGAGATGGTGCCCGTCTGTGCGTCAAGCGCGCACTATCAACTCTGTACTGCCCTTCCCGGGGCACGTTCTGTGCTTACCTCGTCGCCAAAATGTCGCACCAGCATGATGGGCGTTTGCTTTCAAGTTCCTCGGCGCCGATGCACTTTGTGAGTGGAATTATCCTCATCGCGTGGCCCTTGATCTCCATATCTCGATCCATCCCGCGCGTGGGGAATGGCAGCGTGTTGCTGCTGTCCAGTGCACACTGCTGTGTCCTCCGCTCCGTGTCGTGTGCGAACACCGCCGGCAGGAGAAAGGGTCCGAGAGCTGCCTTCCGGCAAGCTAGTGTACCTAGCAGCTGAGACGGAAAGTGGGAGGGACTCTGTGCAGGAGGCTCCACGCGGCACAGTTACAGGGGAAGCGTAGTGTTTCCATTTCCGGGAGGGAGAGAGGGATAGGGCGATAGAAGTCATGTGGCAACTGGGAGGCCAAACTGGGAGAGGTGGAAGATGCCGCACCGGTTGCTGAGATTTTGTATTCCGATCAAACTGTGGCCTGAGGCCGGACACGATTTCATTAATTTCATTCCCTGGCTTATATGATAAGGGAACATCGAAGTTGGGGATAGGACTGATCTGCTCGCTCTCCCTCGCTATACAAGTGGCGCGCCGCCAGTCGGTGGTCAGGACATGGTGCGCGACGTACCAGCTCGGTCAAAGACTTTCTCTGCCTGCGCGTTGGTGCCAAATTTGGATGTGTGCGCGACGAGCCCAGGTTGATGTGCGATTCGTTGCCTGTTGTAGAGATATATATCCCACTGGCTCTGACACTGGCAGCAGATCGGGAAAGAGTGGCAGGGGCCCGGGACAGTTGTCGGAACTCCGCAGCATTTGCTTGCAGCATTGTCATCTGGGGTGACCGGTGACCATCCCCAAGTGACGCACACGGACTTTCCTGCACCGCAAGTGAGGAAATGGGGACCAGTAGTGGGCCACTAGTGGCGGACCATCTGACCATCGCCGCGCGCAGGGGGGAAAAATAACATTTTCCTGGTGCTTATAGGCACTTATCACAATCTCCGTAAGAGGTACAATTCTTGTAGTAACCCTCCGGTGAAGTTGATGAGTCCATAGTTACACTGGTACATGTGTAGATTAAAGACAAGTAAGCTTTCGCATATGTGTATGACAGTGTATCTCCTGCCTGTAATGATAAATAGGTGTTGGGTTGGTACAGTACGATGAGAGAATAGGTGGTACTTACCGGGTATATACCTATTCGGTGACACCGAGAGTATTGAGTCCTTCCTTGAACACCCTTTTCTCGTTAATAACGGTAACAGGGCGACCCATATTCTGGCGACCAGTGATAAATTTCTTCATAGACGTCAATGGTGCGTTCTCTAAGAAAAGCAACTTGAGGGTCGGCAACACTTCGGGAGTCCCATACTCAGTGAAGTCTTCGAGTGCGAAAGAGACGCGCCATGAAAACCCCTTGTCTACACTCAGCACCTTCACAGAGGTGAATGGCTGGAAGAGTTCCAGCCAACTGATGACATAGTATCGAGACTCGTATCTCCCCAGCTGTTTCGAATTGATGAAGAGATGGCCCACGTCGGAGAGTACAGCAGAAAGTTGGTTGATCACCCGACCCACCGCGTCTTCCTGGACAGAAAGACAAAATGAGGATTGACCTCGCTGCGCAAGTTCGGTGATAACGGTGTTAAGCCGGAAGAATAGCTCCGCGCGCGTAAACCGAAGTTTTTCTGAACGATTGATAAACTTGCAAAGATCGGGGATTTGAAAGACGGCGACTTCGTGGTGGTACAGGTACACTATTCGTAAGCAGTCAAGCTGAGGAGTGTCGATCTGCACCACGAGATCCTCCAAATACCGGAAAGCACCGCGGAATGTAAAGCGGCGGAGAGCGGGAAGGACCGTCCGTGTGTCAGGAAGTTGGCGTATTCGACCAGAATAGGACATCTCCGGTTCAAACGTGAGATATTGGAGCCTGGGCAACACAGCCAGACTTGAGACCATCGCTTCGGGTGAAATATAACCGGTTTTGGGTATATTGCGAAGACATACATCGACAAGGTCATGGGCGGACGAAAGGAGTGTTGGTGCTGCGGGAAAAGGAACGCCAGACATGTGGATTGTCTGTAAATGTGGGGCGGATCCGCCGAGGAATGTATCGGGCAGGGTTTTTACGACCACATAAAATTCCACTGAAAATTTTAACCGAAGGTGTGTCAATGCCGGAAATGGCTTCAGCATCACCGTGTCCAGAATCCCCATTTCTGCACCCCGGCCAATAACCTCGATGGTACGTATACGGTCGCGTTGCTTTAGTGCTGCAACGAGATCATATATATCATTTCCCAGGAAATCATTGCTGGTGTATGAAATGACAATGGGAAAGGCAGGAAGGTGAGTTAGATCCTCCTCGACAGGTGTCCCGTTGGTGTAGAGAAGTTCCAGATGGAGACGACGTGACGACGCAAACATAATATTTCTCCATGTTCGGCATACATGCGTCAGTCTTTGCCATTTCCATGGGCGACAGTTCTGAGCGACCTGGCTGATTTCGTCCATTCGACAATGGCTAAATATTTCTACAAAGACGTCGTCCGGAAGATTGTTGATTGTCGTTTTGGGTCTGTTTGAAGATTAGCGGCACATGCCCATTCAATCGGTCTATCAATCCGCCAAATAAACGAAGGTACCAATAATAGACACACCTGTGTAGACTCATGATAGAGTTAACTTGAACACTGGGATGGAGAATTGGGTGCTTTTATAGCCTTGACTTGTACTGTAATACAGCAGGGGTGCTTCTGTTGTTGGCCTACTGAGTAGAACGGTATACGAACGGCCGATCTACGACGATCAAGCACAAGATCAAGCAAGGCGAATGTGATTACGTCAGAGTCCGGGAAGGGAAATATTCAAGGAAATATTGGCTTGGGGGCGCGGTGGCTTAGTGGATGTGCCACCACCCCTGGGGTTGCTTCGGCAGTCGCCGGCCTAGGGCATGAGGGTCCCGGGTTCGAATCCCGGTTTACAGCAAAATCCAAAATGGGGGGCCCCTTGCGACCACATTAGGCGTACAGGCTGAGCCTGAAAGGGTGTTCTGTTAAGTGGGATAACCTTAACTTTGCCGGCCCTTTGCTGAAATAACTATTTTATACCCTGGATAACTATTTTATAACTATATATTTGTGAGATACTAAATTTCCCAGGAATTTTAGACTACACTTAACTATGAACCCCGCACGTCAAATTTGGAGGTCAGCTGTCGTCCATTTTTACTCAAGGGGCCCCCCATTTTGAATTTTGCTGTAAACCACTTGGGGATTTTTAGTGGGTATTGCTGGTGAACCGAGTCCCACAGTACTTCCCACACTGCGGCACCCAGAGTGTCCCGTGGGAATGTCTCTCCGTAAATGGATTTCCCCCCAAGAAGTTCCTGGCACTTTGTCAGGCTTCACTCCGGTGTTGGGAGCCTGGCACCTACAGCCTCGTGATCACACCACGCCGGGAAAAACCTGGCAGGAGTTTCCAAAAAAAAACAAAAGGAAATATTGGCTTTTTGGAGAGACAAAGACAAACTCTATACTTATACAGAAACGACGTCCATTTCTAATCTACATGGTTGCGTGGCTCTGTAAAGGGTTCGAGGCTCGCTAGGCGGACTTGCAGCGTGGATGAGCGATGAACGCGGACTAGTGTGAAGTCAAGGAACCAAAGACCCGTCGGCCTACGTCGGAGACACGAGTCTAGCAGTAAGCACAGGATATCGGCGCTATAGCAGACAATCCATCGGTGTCGCAACCCGAGTTCGAGATAGACACCATGTCGTTGAGACTCACCAGGCCACGGCCATATGACCAGGTGAGACACGGCGGTTGGGTCAACGAGTGTCATGGTGATGAGTACAAACACACGAGCCTCACTCATGAGCTAACTTGGTCCCGGGCATGGTGTACACATAGTATTAGTGGCAAAGTTAGGAGCTATAGTAGGTAATACAGACTTTCAGGCCTGCTCTAAATCACCTCAACGCACTCGGCTCAGGATCGCTGCCTCGTGCTGTGCACAACCACGACAAGACCATTGGTATCTGTGCATGTCAACGCCACGGCGTTTCCGCCCCCACGAAGAAGTAGAGGTGCGCTGAGACCTACCTGGGTCCTCTATATGTGCGTGAGAAGCCATTCCATAGCCGCCTCAGATTCGCTGTTGCCCGTCGCGAGTCGCGAGAAACGCCTTCGGGCACCAGATCAGCGCGGAGCGAGCATGGCCCGGTTGAACTTAGGTAGCCTGCTGGAAGCTTCCCCAACCGAGTGTTGTGTTGTAACTTAGTCTTGCAGAGCCTAAGCTATCGAAGAGCCACTAGTCGAAGATACGCACGTCGTATTCTGGGAAGACGATGGAGATGTCTGCGCAAGTTGCTTTAGTACCAGCCGAACGGATTGAAGAGAGGAGCGTCGGGGACACGCACCAAAATTTGTGGGTGCCGTTCACTATCTGGGAATTTCTCGCCTGAACAACGAGTGTCCAGGGAATCGTCGCGAAAAGATGATACCCATCTCGTGCGTCCAGCTTGCGCCATCAAACCTACCCTGCCCTACTCACAGAAACGAAACGCGGCATTCCGCGCCTACCTTGTCGCCACAACATGGTACCAGTAAATGGGGCATTTGCATTCGATTCTGAGTCCCTCACCCTCGTCGCGTGGCCCTCCGCGTCTTGATCCGTCTCGCGCGCAGAGACGGGCAGCGTGTCCGTCGGTTCGCACTCTATTTTGGTGCTGCCGCGGCAGGCGCTCCGTCGTCATCGGAGTAGTTGCCACGGTACCCGCGGAATCCGTGGACAGTATACACTTCTGCGTTCCGCTGTACGCCATAGGTGATGACTGGCCGAGAGCTGCTTGCCAGCAAGCTTGTGCATCTAGAAGTCAGAACGGAAAATGGGGACTTAATGCAGCACCACGCTACAGTGGCGGCGTGGCATTTCTGGGGAAGGAGAGTGGAAGAAGGAGCACAGACCGGATGGCCCATCGTGAACCATTGGCAAAATAAATAAATATTTATCGGCATTTACAAGCACTTATCCCAATAGCCGCAAGGGGTCCAAGCCGATCGTGTTCTGGCTCTCCGAGCCGCTCGCCCCTGGAGTAACCCGCCTCCTTACAGAAGATGACAAGATTCTCTCAGGCCTCGAAGAAATTTTAACACACAATAGTTATCCAGGGGTAAAACTGGGCCGTCAGTGTGGTCCACATCATACGACGAGTCAAGTTCACTTTCAGCGCATTTCGGAAAGATAGATAGCTAGCGCCCAGGCCTGTCGGGGAAGGAATGGCGGCCCACACCAAGGCCCGCACACTTGTTGCAAGGTTGTGGACCGGTTGTTGCTTGGGCTGTGCCGACTCAGACATGCCCCCTGGTTCGTGAACACGGGGCACACACTCGCGCTGCAGCCCACAACTGAGCAGGACAATAAGTTCCGGACCATAATAAGAGCGAGCATGTCGTGCTCGAGCTCGGCGCATTACCCACTTTATCTTCATCGTCAACGACCTCTCACCATTACAGGTATGTCTAGGACTTTCGTTTGCCGTATTGCCGGACTCGTCGACAGAGCACCTGCTGTCAGTCCCAATTAGTGGTCATCACGGTCCCACTTCCGAGTCTCACAAACATGCTCCTCTTAACTGACTCTCCCAGGTGCGTCCAATGGCTTTGTTCGTGGCACCGCTGGACTAACTGATAGCGCTCGCCGCTATTTTTCGATTAGCAATCTCCTACGTTCTCCAAAGAGTAGCTCATCCTCTATCACTCAAAGTCGCCTCACTACACACGGAAATGTACGCGCCGAAGGTACTTCTTCAGGCTCCCACTTGGCGATCGTGATGAATGCTAATTATGCGATACAGCTGGGAATTCTAGACAGGCAACGACGATCGACATTCTTCCAGACGATGTTCTTCTCGAGATATTTTACCTGTGCCGAATGAACGAACCTGGACGCCTCATTTACCTCACGTGGAAATGGCACAGATTAGCCCAGGTGTGCCGAAGATGGCGATATATCATATTCGCATCTCCACGCCATCTCGATTTGAAACTTCTCTTTACGTATGGGAAACCTGTCTGGGAGAATCTGGGTTACGATTCCGCCTTTCCTATCGACATCGACTACGGCTCTACATGTATTCACAACGTCGACAGATGCCCTACTCCTGACGACGTACAAAACATCACTGCAGCTTTCGCGGAGCCTGGTCGTGTACGGCATATCAATCTTAACATTACGCACGCACTGTCGGTATTGCTGGCCATGATCGCGGTGAACGAGCCATTTCCGGTACTAGAACATCTTGTCCTCTCCTCGGCAGAGTCCTTTGTGCCGGCCGTCAAGCTTCCTGATGGATTCTTGGGTGGATCCGCGCCAAGTCTACAGCTATTCCGTTCATCTGGCATTCCATTTCCGGGATTACCGAGGCTTCTTTCGTCGACCGATAACCTCGTTTATCTCCGACTTGACGACATTCCGCCATCTGGTTACATTTCACCGCAGGCGATGGCTGCAGGTTTGGCAACGTTGACTCGGCTCGAATTCTTTTCCATCGAATTCTCATCGTACCGTTCTGCCCCCACCGGCGATGCTACGCTCCCCGAAACACGTATTGTTCTTCCCGCTCTCGTCTCGTTTGAATTCGCTGGCAATAGCAAGTATCTGGAGCACTTTGTGGCACAAATCGACACTCCTCGACTCGAGTTTCTCGGAATAACGTACTTATGTCAGACCGGATTTCAAATTCCCCAACTCTTCCAGTTCATCGATCGCTCGATAAATTTCAAACGGAGATTATCCCTACTCGCGGATGCGCGGATCCTCTTTGACGAAGAAGAAGCGATCTTCTCCATTGACGGCGAATGCGAATCGCCGGTCGCACCCCTTGATATCTGCGTCCTATGTGAATGCGAAGAGATAGACTGCCAACTTTCGCGCATGGCTCTGATACTCAGCCAATCTTCCGCTTTGTTCTCCCATATTCGGCATCTCTCCATCTCTTGTCCGCGTCCACCTCCACGTTTAGAAGATGTACATTCCGTGCAATGGCTAGGACTCTTCTGCCCATTCGTCGCTGTGCAGATCTTGCGTGTGGACGGGTACTTGATAGAGGATGTTGCTCTTGCGCTCGGAGAGGTCACCGCAGAGATAATCCCCGAACTGCTGCCAGCTCTACGGTGTCTTGACTTAGGGAGCGATCCAAAGCCATATGTCGACGCTAGAAAATTCATCTTACTTCGCCAGCTCTTTGGTATCCCCGTAACGGCTGTAACGTTAGGCGACAATCCGTGGGAGACCGATGGAGGACTCGACCCAGCATGTGGCATTAGGGAGTTCGACGGTGGCCCTGGGTCAGGCGTAGGTGAATAAGAGAAACTGTACCAGTTGGATACCCGTGTTTGACAATTCAATAGTTCTAATACCCCATGGGAGCGTCTGGCATGTGCATACATAGTGCCGTCTATTTGCTTTAGATTACATGCGTAACAATGCCTAGTCTATTGTACGAATATCGTGATAAACAACCCACTTGTCAATGACGGCACCTTGTCTTCACCTTCCTGGTTCCACTCTGCGCCGTGAAAATGACGCGCGCGTACGTGTAAAAGCAGCAGCACTAACACGAAGTGCGAGCAAACTGAACCCTCGCGTTTGAGCCCGAGCGCCGGCGCCTGCATTGTACCGCGTGCATCGGCGTGGGGCGCCACGTCGACACGGCACAATATGTCAGTGCTGAATGTGTTCGTACCAGTGGTGGAGACGCAGAGGGCCGTGCGAGTCTCACTCACACAGTGCGTCGACTCGGACGTGGCCTTGGACACCGAAGGTTTCAAGCAGTACCTGTTGTACGGGTGCGATATCGCAGCGACAAGGTCAGCGTGAAGAGCGTCGTTTTTGAGGGAAGGGCAGGGCAGATGGTGTGCACGAGGATAGGCGGCTACATTTCCCAAGACGTTCGTTGTCCGTCATGATGCGAGAAAGCTCCAGTTCATTAGGGCACGCGCCTCTCCCTCTCAACTTCATTCGGCTGCTAGTAATGCGACCTGTAATAGAAAAATCCTTACCTTCCTCCCAGAGTCTGACGTGGCCGTCTTCGACCATCAGCGCCTCAGCAGGAATCTCCAGCCCGGCGAGCTCCAAGACGACGCGCTCCGCCCTGACTTTATCTTCGTCTTGAGGTTTCATACCTCGATACTCACACGGGTGAACTCCCAGCGGGTTACCCGAGCTCAACCAGGTCGTGCTCGCGCGGCTCGAAGGGATAGACTCCCCGGTGGTCCGGTGCCGGAAGGCATTTCCTGTGACGATCAACGGCGATTTTGGAGTAGCGATGGAACGGATTTGTTTTATGCAGAGGACCCAGGTTGATCTCAGCGAACATAATACCGATAGTCGGATCCCGGTCGCGCAGAGATGGCACGAGCGACGGCAGCCTTGAGCCGAGAGTACGGCGCAAGCGGGCACGTTTGGCAGAATGCTGGTTTGTGTCCGCGCGCTGTTTTACTCATAATCTGTATCCCCCGGCATTACCAACACTTCTCTGTTGGCTCGACCACCTCGTTACTATTTGTCTTCACGACATGCCCTATTTCATACACGACGATTCCAGGTCTGGATGCATTGGCTACACCCCCGGTGGGATTTGGAATCAAACGTTGACACGACGACGAGACCATAGCTCAATTGGTATATAAGTGTGTAGACTAGGTTTCGTTTGCGTGTATTGACGTCTCCTACTTACTGTGGATGGATGCTGGTTAGTATAGTGCCATGTGCCATGATACGGGAAAAGGTACTGGATACACCTATTCGCCGATATCGAATGCGCAGAGTGTTTGCTTGAACTCTCCTTTCTTGTTGAAAAGGAATACAGGGCGACCGATTTTCCAGCAAGCAGCAGAGAAATTCTCCACAAGTTCCGCCGGATGTTTCTCCGAGTAAAGGAGCTGGAGTGCTGGAAACACTTCTGCGGCACTCTCGTGACATTTTTGAGAATAAGAGGAATGTGGCGTGGAAGCTCGTCGTCCACACTTAGTGCCCTAACAGAGGTGAATGGGCGGAATAGTTCCAGCCATTGGATATTATCGTCAGCATTATTGTAACCCAGATAATGGATATAGAGACAGCTCACGTCGGAGAGAAAAGCAAAAAATTTGGCTGACCACCTGGCCTATCACTTCTTCCTGGACGGAAAGACAAAACACGGTAACTGATAAAGATGACCGAGTTGGATGGAGATGGAAAAGTAGGGCCGGATGATTATGTCTGCGAGGGTAAACCCGGATAACTTTGAGTTCTTCTGAACGATCGATGAACTTGCAGAGTTGGCGGATTTGGAATTCGGTGACTTCCTGCTCCAGGCATCTATTCGTAAGCAGTCGAGCCGAGGAGCGTCGATCTGTGCTAACAGATCCTCGAGGTACTCGAAAAGACCCTTGAAGGAAAATAAGGTAAGAGAGGGAAGGATTGTTCGTGTGATGGGAAGCAAGCGCACTCGATCAGGATAGGACATATCCTCTTCGAATCCAAGGGTGAGAAACTCGAGCCTAGGCAACTCGGCTAGGCCCGTGACCATCGCCTCCGGTGAATTGGAGGTATGTCGTTAAGATCAATATTGACAAGATTATGGGCCGAAGAAAAAAGAGTTGGTGCCGCTGGAAAGGGAATGCGAGACATGTAGATTGTCTCCAAGCATGGGGCAGATCCGCCAAGGAATGAATCAGGAAGAGCCGGCACCATGACTGCGAATGGATCCAATTTAAACAGAAGGTGTGTCAATGCCGGAAATGGCTCCTGCATCACCGTAGACAGCTCTCCCAACAATGACGGCACATTGACTTCAATGGCTCGTACACGATCGTGGTGCTCCAGCGCTGCCAAGAAATTATCTCGTTCGCCACTGGTACACGGGAACTCCGAGAAAGAAGAATTGAGAAAGGAGATGACAATAGGAAAGGCCGGAAGATGTCCCAGATTCTTCTTGATAGGTCTCCTTTGGGTGCAGAGAATTTTCAGACCGAGACGACGTGACAACGCAAACATGATGTGTCTCCATGTTCGGCACACATGCACCAGTCTGTGCTATTTTCATGGGCGATGGATCTCGCCACATTCTTCCATTCTACAAATGCTAAATATTTCTACAAAGATATTGTCTGGGAGAGTGTTGATCGTCTTTGTGGGTCTATTTTAAGATTAGCGGTGACATGGCCAATGAACGAAAGCCACCGGCAATAGACACACCTGTGCGAGCTCATTGGTGAGCTAACTTGAATTCTTGGATGACGAAACTGGTGCTTATAGCCTCTGTGAGTGTAATACGGTAGGGGAGGAGCTTCTGTTGTTGGCGTAGCAAATACAGTATCGGAGCAAGACGACATCCAAGTTCAAGTAACAACTTACATGATGTAAAATGATTACGTACGTCAGATACCGTTTTAGGAGAAGAGGGCGTCTTTAGAGAAGACGAAGACTGTGCCTCTTATATTTCACTACAATTTTGCAACCTCCTTGCATCTTGGTCATTGGCATTCGGCTTTTCTCGACACTATTAATCCATTCATCACGACAGAGTAAAGCATGTCCGCCCTGCGCTGTACATCTTCCCACAATCAATTGACACATCGGATGTTTTCTACTTGAACCACCAATCACGCGTGATGATTTCCTTTTCCGACCCCGCAAACTTACGGTTCCAGCCGCAGGGGTACATTTCTCAGCGGGCTTAACTGCTCACACCGAGGAGCATACAGACCATCAACGTGTTGACGGGGGCCACAAATAGACAGTTAGACAGTCCCGGTGGATCATTTCGAGGAGCACATGCGATCACCCGACAAGCGCGGCGTTAGGAGTCCTCTCCACGAGCAGAGATGATGGCGTTGGAGTTGGTAACTGAAACGGCTGCTCCGGTGATGTCTTGCATTTCTTTTTTTTTTTTTGTTTTTGTTTTTTTCCTCTGCAAGCAGCACACAAGTCCGGGAATACTGTAAGTCGATCACACCTCCTCATTCCCAGGCATCTGGGCCAGCACCGGCTGCACGACACACGACAACCCAGGCTGCAGCGAAAGAGGTCCCATCCGGCGGCTTGTTAGGTCATTTTCAGCCCCCGAGCTATCAGGTCAACGCTTTCCCTGGATCCCCTAAAACCTCGGAGGCCAGGGTGACGGCTTCCTCGAGTGAGTCCACCGCCATGAGCCGACTGCCGGCCTGTTCAGCCCTTCAGGTGCGCAAGATCGTGATGGCCCTCTACGGGTGCCTCAGGTCGTCCAGCGTACAAGCTGCTCGGCGTCAGTGAGTCTTTCATCCTCCCTTCTTTTGGCATTGTCCGCCTCAAGCACCAGCTGATGGTCTATTTACAGAGAATAGCGAACACGGTCTTACTGTTGATTGACTGCATGCCTCCGAATGGCAAACCCTTGCTCGAGCTCCGATTCCCGGCATCGACCCCAATGATATCGTGTTTGGCTCGAACTTAAGATGGAACATTGACCAATCATCAGCTATGGTTGTACTAAACACTGCGCCTACTGACTGCCAAACCCGTGTCTGTTCCTTTTGACGTTGCCGACACAGGTCAGGGGATCACATATCCTGCGGTCACCACTCATCCGCGCCTCAAGTCAGTCTACGAGCACTGAGCCCTTTGCTGGGCCTTGAGGGACCCATGTAGATTAGAAACTTCAGTCATTGTTTTTGTGTATATATAAGAGCTCAGCGCTCAGCGTTCGGTGCTCTTCGCTCTCGCTAATTAACGGTCTCTGACGTAACCACATTTGCCCTTGCTTGCCCTTATTTAAACCTACTCCGCCACTCGCTCGCTAAGTCAGCAACCAACAACGCTCCTGCCATATTACATCCGGGGTGCCACATCGCCACTCCGCTACCCGACAACACCGACAATGCCTAGTAGTGCTCATAGCCGCGTTCACTCAGGCATTCAGTGGGCAACGCTCATTCGCGCTGCAAGTCAGCATAACGAGCTCCAAGCCATTTTCTGAGCTATGAGGAAGCCATATAGATTAGAGATATGGGACGTCTTCTGTATATGCAGTAGTACTGGCTCAGGCCTCAGGCCTCAGCACTCAGTCCTCGCCAAAACAGACTCCGACATAATCACATTTGCCTTTCTAGGTCAACAATAGAAGCCCTTGCCGTATTATAACTCACGGAGGCTACGAGTATGAGGATACCAGCTTGTTAACTCTATCAATGAGCGCACACAGATGTTTCTATTTCCGGTGCCTTTCTTTCGTTAGCCATATTGATAAACCGACTGACTGGGCGTGCACCGCTAATTTTTAATCAGACCTATAATGACGATCAACATACTCCCGGACAACGTCTTTATAGAAATATTTAGTCTTTGTCGAATGGACGAAGTTGGCGATGCCTTTTGGAGCCACCACCCATGGAAATGGCAGAGACTGGCGCATGTGTGCCGAGCATGGAGATACATCATGTTTGCGTCGTCGCGTCATCTCCGTCTAGAACTTCTCTGCACCCACGGGACACCTGTCAAGAAGAATCTGGGCCATCTTCCGGCTTTTCCTATTGCCGTCTCCTTTCTCAATGACAAGTTTCAGGAGGGCGACTGCGACAATCTCTTTGCAGCACTGGAGCATCGCAATCGTGTTCGAGTCGTTGAGGTTAATGTGCCAGACTCACCGTCGGGAGATCCGGCCACGGCGCTGACAGCGGTGATGCGGGAGCCATTTCCGGTATTGACACACCTTCGATCAGAATCGAGCCCAAGATCGAGACCACCTATGACCATGTTAGCTCTTCCTGATTCGTTCCTCGGTGGATCCGCACCCTATTTGCAGACAATCCACATATCCGGCATTTCCTTTCCAGCGGCACCAGCTCTTCTTTCATCGGCCCACGACCTCGTTGATATAAATCTCAACGATATACCTCCAACGGATTATATTCCACCCGAGGCAATGGTCGCAACTCTGGCTGCGCTGCCCAGGCTCAAGCACTTCACCTTTGAATTCGAATGGGATATGTGCTATCCCAATCGAATGCGCCTGCTTCCCATCACACGATCTGTCCTTCCCGCTCTTACCACATTTTACTTCAAGGGTCTTTTCGAGTATTTCGAGGATTTCGTGGCCCAGATCGACGCTCCCCGGCTTGAGGACTTGATAACAGAGTACCATTTCCAGCTGGAAGGCACCGATTTTCAGATCCCACAACTTTGCAAGTTCTTCGATCGTTCGGACAAACACAGGTTATACCGGTTTACCTACGCAGGCATGTTCGTCCGGCCCAATATCGCCTTCGAGCTTGATCACCACCGTCGTTCGTCGTTCTATTTTTCCGTCCAGGAAGATGCGATAGGCCAGGTGGTCAGCCAAATTTCTCCTATGCTCTCCGGTGTAATCCGTCTCTACATCTTTTTGGAATCCGATGACTCAGGTGACGGTATCCCGTGGCTGGAACTCTTTCGTTCATTCCCCTCTGTGAAGGCACTGAGTATATGCAGCGGACTTTCACCGCGCATTTCACTCGCTCTCGAAAGTGTCACCGAAGAGAGGGCCGCTGAAGTGTTTCCGGCTCTCAAGTTACTTTACTTGGACGACCAGCCAGCGGAATCAGTTCAGAAGTTCCTCGCTGCTCGCCAGAACATGGGTCGCCCTATAACCTTTATTAACAACGAAATAGAGTTCGACGAAAGACTCGAAAGGCTCAGAGTCGGAAATTAGGTGAATAACCTGTACCATTCGCTTATTTTCCTGTATCCTGGCACATCACGCTATACTAACCAAAACTCATCCACAATAGGAAGTAGGAGACAAGCCACTTAAACGAAATCTCACCTGAGGTATAGTCAACGCAACCGGATCTGCAGCCGTCGTGTGTGAAGTTGTGAAGTGTGGTATGTTGAAAGGATAAAGGGCGACATGGTGACAAGGTAGTCAGGTCGATAAAGAAGCGTTGGTACTGTAACCCCCTAGTCGAGGAGTATAGATTCTAAGTAATATAGTCTTTAAGTGCGGACCTCAACCAGCGATCTGCCTGACATGTCCACTTGTGCCACACTCAGCTAGGGACTGCCGCCGCTCGTGCTCCGCATGACCACGACCAGACCATTGATACGTATCTCTGTAAGCGTTCTCAGGCCGGTCATCGCTCTCTGTCATGGTTGACCGCGAAATTTCGAGAAGGATGACTTATCGGAGTCATGCTCGCCCACCAAATTCCTTGCATTTCCTCTGTAGGGCCGGGGCGCGTGGAACTTGGAGCTTGAAGCCATGCTCGGCCCAACTCAGCGCTTGGCCAAGCATTTTGGTCGGGAGAAACGACTTAGATAATTGTAAAGCCACCAGTCGGAGAGCGTAAACGAGCCTTTAAAATAAGTACAAGTAGCATACTGCATAGGAGGTAAATTAAGTTGCTATATAACCGTGTGTTGGGAGAGCGGCTAGAATCCCGTGCTCCTGATCAATCCGGCCCGGAATCGCCTGACGCTCACATGTCGGCATGATTGAACGTGCAGCGTCAACACCTCACTTCCATCCCACCAAGTCCAGGCTGTCGAGCACGTCAAGACTGGGAGATCACACGTGGTCGTCTTCAACAGTATTCCATTTTTTCTTATCTCGTTGGAGTCCATCACACCCTTACACCAGCACATCGGATAGTCACCCATCGTCAGTGGACCACCGAACAGACCACGCCTTATGCCCAAGCTCTGACTATTCAAGCGTAACGGTCTCGTCTTCTGGCTATCCCAAATAGCACACCTAACCCCGCACCTCTACTACTACTGCTCCGTCTGGCACCTGAAGACGGAAATGTTACTTAGTGTGCTCAACCAGGTGCTCAGACTGATGAGTATCTCGCAGGCCGTCAGCCCCTCGTGCTGCGTCGACAAGTAGACTTCCCAGTGGACTTTGCAAGGAGCGCGTGCGACCTGTCCACACGGCTCGGCACGCACAACGTCAGCGTCTACGTGATCAGCAACGATGGCGTTGGGGTTGGGAACTGAAGCGATTACCCTCACCACGAGTTCCCTGCATCTTTCAGTACGAGTGCTGTCGTTTTTTTTTTTTCTCAGCTTGCAGGCAATACACATGAGCGGGAAAAATTGCAACCGCCTCTCATTCCCATGCCTCTGTCACCAGCTTCGGCTACACCACGAGTGACAATCCTTGTTCTGCACCTAAAATATTACATCTGGCGGCTTTTTCAGCGCCCGAGCTACCAGGACAAAGCCACGTCCCTTACCTTCCTCCAGAACCACGGCAGCCAATATGACGATTTCCGTGAGTGCGTTCGCTTCATGGCCTGACCGACCCATCCCTATTTTGTATTCTGTTCAGCGCTTCAAGTGCACAATGTTGTGGTAATCCTCCACGGGCGCCTCAATGTCATCGAGCATACAAGCTACCCAGCGCTAGTGCGTCTTTTTTCCTCCCTCCTCTCAGCGTCTTTCACCTCGAGCATCAGCTGACTGTCAATGTACAGAGCGTGGCAAGTGCGATCACACTGCCGAGTGACCACCTTTCGAATGAATGACAGATCCCTACTTGACTTGCTCAGCACCTGGCCCTACATCAACGGCTGGCTTGGTGAGTCTCAACAACGTCCTGTCTAGCTCGAATTCGGGTTGCGACACTGATGGATTCTCTGCTGGATGAGACCCTGTACTTACTACTAGACCGGTGTTTCTTCTGTTTGACGTTGGTTGACGTGGGTCTTTGAATTCCGGACTTCATACTAGACCGCGTTTACTGCTATTCGTGCTGTAAGTCAACCTAACGAGCGTCGAGCCCATTTCGGAGCCTTGAGGCAACCATGTAGATTAGATATATTAGACGTCGTTTCTGTATCAGTATCAGGATTTGGTCCAGGATTTGGTCCTCGTCTCTAAAAAGACGGCAATGACGGTAACAACTCTGCTCCTAAAACGGTCTCTAACGTAATCGGATTTGCCCTTCGCCCTTAAACTCGTTGTGCTCCGTCACTCGGCACACTGGTAATAAGAGTATCCACATCGCCATCCCAGTCAAGCAGCGTTCGAGTCAACTATATCAATGGACCTACACGGGTGTGTCTAGTCCCGTGCCTTCTTTCGTTTACCGTATTGATCGACCGCCGCTAATTTTCACAAGACCTACAACGACAATCAACACTCTCCCAGACAACGTCTTTATAGAAATATTCAGCCTTTGTCGAATGGACGAAGTTGGCCATCATTATGCTGCTAAGAGCCGTCATTGCTCATGGAAATGGCACAGACTGGCGCATGTGTGCCGAACCTGGAGACACATCATGTTTGCGTCGTCACGTCATCTCCGTCTAGAACTTCTCTGCACTCATGGGACATCTGTCGAGAACCTTGGTCATCTTCCAGCTTTACCTATTTCTATCTCCTTTCTCAGTTATTACAAGAAATTCGATAGAGACAATCTCTTTGCAGCACTGGAGCATCGTGATCGTGTACAAGCCATTGAGGTCAACGCGACGTGCTCACAGTTGGAAGAACTGGCTACGGCGATGCAGGAGCCATTTCCAGCATTGACACACCTTCGGCTCGATTCGGTATTTGTGACCATGCCATCCCTTCCCGACACGTTCCTAGGTGGATTCGCACCACGTTTACAGACAATTTACATGTCTCGCATCCCCTTCCCAGCAGCACCAATTCTTTTTTCGTCAGCCCATGACCTTGTCGATATCGATCTTAGCGAAATACCTCCGACTGGTTTCATTCCACCAGAAGCGATGGTCGCAAGTCTGGCTGCGATGCCCAGGCTCAAAAAACTAACCTTTGAATTCGAAAGGGGGATGTCCTACCCTGATCGAATGCGCCTGCTTCCTATCACACGGACCGTCCTTCCCGCTCTTAACGTATTTTTCTTCGAGGGACTTTTCGAGTATTTCGAGGATTTTGTGGCGCAGATCGATGCTCCTCAGCTTGACTGCTTACGAGTAGAGTACCTGGTCCAGCAGGAAGGCACCGATTTTCAAATCCCGCAACTTTGCAAGTTCATCGATCGTTCAGACAAGCTGTTATCCCAGTTTAACAGCGCGGACCTTTACATCGAGCCGTATACCATTGCCATCGCACTTGATCACCATCGTCGGTCCCTTTATCTTTCCGTCCAACAAGATGCGATAGGTCAGGTGGTCAACCAAATCTCTGTTATGCACTCCAACGTGGACCGTCTCTTCATCGGTTCGGGTTTTGATCATGTAGGTGACAGTATCCGATGGCTGGAACTCGTCCACCTATTCCCCTCTGTGAAGGTACTGAGTGTAGATCCCGGACTTTCGTGGCACATTCCTCTTGCGCTCCAAAATATCGCTGAAGATAGGACCGCCGAAGTGTTGCCAACACTCGAGTTGCTTCACTTAGAGAACCAGTCGGTGAAAGCTGTTCAGAACTTCATCGCTGCTCGCCAGAACATAGGTCGCCCTATAACCTTTATCAACGACAACAGGGTGTTCCAGGAAAGACTCAACGCACTCGATGCCGGCGAATAGATGTATACAGTATACCCGTACCATTCACCTTTAATTAGCCTATTTTCCTAAATCCCAGCACATGCTACTATGCTAACCAACATCTACCTACAATAACAAATTGGATACGAAATGCGCGCACTGGCTTATAAAACTTATTTACCCTAGTCTACACATATACCAATTAGCGTGGACTCATTGTTATGTCGATGTTTGATCTTAAAACAATTTCGCTAGAGGGACCAAGTTGACACAGCCGGACATGCAACTGCTGCATCGTCTGGTGAAATGAGATACTTGTGTCGCGAGTTGTGTCATGAAGATAAAGAGTGCCAAGGAGAGTGTGTGCAATACGGAGTGGACGACCTCTTCCACCCAACCTCACTCCCGCGCGACGATCCCATGTCTTGCGACCATTTCCCATGGCATACCCAGCCACGTACATTAACTACAGTACCTGCTATTCAGCGACTCATCACTGAGCTTTGTCAGACTGACAATGATAATTCCGCACTGGTAGACCATCAGAACGTCGTACCGTGGCGAACAGTCAACCTGCTTGGTGAAATTTTCGAGGAGTGTGTGCTACCTGGTCGTCACGCACAACATTAGCACCCTCTTTTTGACCAGGGGCGGTGGAATTGACATTGTAAACTGAGATGACGGCCTCAAAAATCTCACATCCGGCGGCTTGTTGAGACACTTTCGGTGCCCGAACTATCAGGTCGACGCCTTCCCCCAGAACCTCGAAGGCAAGGGTGACAGCTTCTACGAGTGAGCCAGCCCCCATGAGCTGATCAACCTACTTTTTGATCTGTTTAGCCCTTCAGGCGCGCAAGATTGTGATGATCTTGTACGGGTGCCTCAAGGTCGTGAAATGCGAGGGATTAGATGGGGTCATGATGATAAGGAACCAATAGAAAGAATCTATTGAGACCAATGCACTCGGTTACACTGTAGGCGCTTCTCAAGCCCAAATGGGTGTAGCTCCGTTTTACAGACGGATTCGGCCATAAGCCTCCCGGAGTCCCGGGCCACGCCCAATGCCATGCAGTGGGCGCTTACAAGTCTTTCGTTCATGTCCTGCGTCGTGCCGCGCGTTCTCCTTGTCGTCCAAACGTTCAAATGTCGAACCGGTTAGACTTTCCGTCCAGCGCGTGTTCACATGCACAGATAAGATGTGAAAGGCTGGGAAGGAGTGTAAACGGTATGTCGCGGTAACCCTAGCCGAGTGCCGCAATATGATTAGGTGTGTGCCAGAGCGTTGCCATCGTTGCCATTAGGGAGTCGACTCATTGTAAGTGTCTCAGGCACTGGCAGGTCATACACAAGCGTTTCTCTCTGTTGCGGTTGACCGCGAGATTTTGAGAAACATGATTTCCCGGCGTTGTGCCCGTCCCATTTCATTGCGTTTCCTTCTGTAGGAGCACGCTTGACGCGCTATCGTACTATTCTACAAGGTGGGCGTAAATGTAACAAGGTTGAACGGTCTCCATTGCCCGAAGACACTACACTTTCCGAGGCACAGGATGATGAACATCGAGGACGAAGCCCGCAGCATCGGCGGCCTGCACATCAACTATGACGTTATCTCTCTTCTCGCTTCCATCTCTCCTCAGCTCAAGCTGCGAAAGACTGAAATACTAACGAATCAGAGGTTTTCATTTCTAGCATCATCATGGACTGATCACTCTATCTAGTACATTCACATAATTACATGCTCGTCCACACATCGAGTACAACTCCGCTGGATGGTGGGCCAGATACGGATCCGCGCCGGAATATGATGTAAGCCTATACCCAAGACCCTGTATTCCACATATTGAAGCTGCTACGCCGGTTTGTTGTATGAGGCGCATTGCTCCTGACTGCGGACATCACAGTACGTGGTCAGGGCGGCTTGCGTGACGGAAGCGTCAACGGGTTGCTTTGAAAAGGGCCGGCGGCAGTTGGCGATAGCAGTTCAGAAGTCTGCTGGGGAGCGTTGATCTGCATTTTCGTCACATGGAAAACAAAACAATTCATCATGCTCACCCTGTTTTCCCGGCCAGACGTAGCAACAGCGTTTGGAAATGGCGTACGAGTACTTGTGGTAGATGGATAGGTGGGTCTTCGAGTCCACATATGTACTGTATGATGAGGGACGTGTGCGAAGCCGAGCGAGAGAGGAATTGGTGCTCTCTGGCACACCTCTCGCGCGGGGTGTACGCCTGTGCCCCAGAAACTGCAATAAACTGTAACGCAGAAGTAGCCGCAGACGCAGTCGAGGGTGCAGGAGTGGGTGTAGGGCGAATGCCACGGGAGTCGTCAGCAAGCTCAAAACGCAGTGAGCCATGGCAGCCACTCACCAACTGGGGTGCCAAGAACAAGCATCGTCAGCAGGCTTCAAACGTAGGCCACGCTGTAAACCTTGGCCGCCAACACTGCAGGGACAGGGACTAGAAATTATTAGTTAAATACGAGTGTCCGTAACGTCGCACCGTTCTGGTCAGGACAGATTTCCTTGTAAATTTTGAGATTGAACTGTAATCATCGGTTGTCATTGGGACGCAATATCGAGAGCCCAAACCTTATCGCATGCAATCTGTCTTGCAGTCGTTTTTCTCCACACTCGCGTCGAATAAATTCTTGCAAGATCCAGAGTTCATCTGTACAACCTGACTCGATCCCGTGAGAATCATGGAAAATGTAGCCCATGATTGGAAACACAAGTTCGTCATCGATGTTGGGCTCGCCTCGCTGATTTCATGTTCAGAGGGGTAACTGAATAGAAGTACTACTACCACTAACACCCATAGACAATTCAAGTCGGGAGTGAGACCAAATTCGCAGATAAAAGGTTGTACCACGTACCCTCACACTTTTCCGGGGATTTCCCTAGTAAATAATGGGACTATCCGTTGTCTCACACCGCATAATTTGTGTAGGACGGACGTCCTTCCAGAGCCTTTCTCATAGGGAAAAACACAGGAAAGACGTCGATCCTACAAAGAACATTCGTGGAGGGGGTTGTTGCGTATTCATTATGCGACGGAAGCAAGAGCTCTTTATCGATTTGGTCGTCCTCAATCAATGGTTCACACGGTCCACCTTCCTTATTTATCGAGGTAGCTCTATCATCCGATGTCAACGTCTTAATCCTGTCTTTTTTTTTTTTGTTTGATCCATTTATATTCCCAGGTGCGCGCCCTAGGCACAGATGGGTCCTCGCCTGGACGAAATTACAAGCGAACACGTGTAATAAGCCCGTTCTTGCGTAACCTAACAAAACAAGGCGGACTGCGGCACCGAAGCCAAGTACCTTACTCTGTGCAAAGAACAAAGCCCGAATCAAAAGAAAGAACGCGATTCAAAAAAAGAAAGAAAGAAAGAACGCGAGCCACGAGAGTCAGGGGTCGCTCACCGTCTTACTCCTGTCCTCAAACACTTTGCAACGCTCTAAAAGCAGATAGTAACACCCAAGTAGGTCACTAGAACGACCAATGTGCTTTTACTCAGATTTCTCCTGTTCGTCCCTGAGTATTATTGTTTTTCAGCGAGATATCATCGTCTCTACCTCAAACGTTGGAATCAGGCCTTCGGCCTCCGCATGCAACTCCTGTGTGGTACCATCCGTCATGCCCGCCCTATTCTTACTCGTCTCAGCTCACCCTCTTTCTCCCTAATCGGAACACCAAGATCCCATTCGAGAGCCGATGAGTGTCTGCCTGCTCAATAAGATCACTGTCATCGTGGCCTGGTCGTAACTAGCCTCTCACCAGACGACGGAACTACATACCCTCACACGCGTGCGTGTAAGCTTGGTGCAGTGCAGACAGGACAAGCCAATATCTTACAGCATACAAACAGTCCAAGCACCACCCAGCGACGCCGATCCGCGAGCGTGTTGGCAAAACCCCAGATACGCACCTGTACGGAATCGGCGTTCACGAGCATCCCACGCGTGAACAAGGTGGACGTCGAGACCCTCCGCGCGTCATTTGGCGTCCGTCCGTACTTCTCATTCCCGCCCTCTGACAGGACATGTCAACCATATGGCTTCGCGAAGATCGCACAGGTGGGCGCGTCGTAATTCGCCTGCCTCCCTGGCTTCGGTCCGAAAAAGGTCGCCGGACTCAAGGATGCGTTTGAGCGGCCCTTTTGTACGGGCGCTGTGGGTGATAGCCCCGCAGCGTCTGCACCACGTTCATCTCCGCGACCGCCACAGCTTCAGTACCCGCGCATCCGTGCTGCAATTCAACGAGCCTCGAGCCCATTTCCGAGCCATGAGGTGGCCACGTAGATTGGAAATATTAATATTGTTTTTGTATCAGTTTCAGGGTTCCATACTCTCAGTCCTCGACTCGAAAAAAGGCGGCAATTACAATAACAGCTTTACCTCTAAAGAGGTTCCTGACGTAATCAAATTTGCCCTTGAACTTGAACGTTACGGTGTCTTTCTCAACTTGAAAGGTTGTCGTCCTCCGCTACTTGGTACAGTACCATTACAATACTAACAAAAAAGGAATGCAGTCGGTACAAACCAGTAAAGGTCCCCAGTCGTGGTATGCCGGCGCGTGACCTCACGTGTCATGTATGTGTGTATTGATAAGGGCATGCTTCCTCATACAGGACGCTCACCAGTCGCCGGTCACCGGTCATCCCTTGCTCTCTCCTTCCGGGTACATCCCGACATAAAATATATTTCTACAAAAGTGCCCTCCGCGTTGCAACCCATAAAGGCAATAAGAACACATACTTCTCCATCCCATAGTCCAAGTCAACTTTATCGATGGGTTCACACAGGTGTGTCCATTACCGGTGTCTTCATTTACCATATGGATCGGCCGATTGACTGGGTACGCACTGCTAATCTTCAAACAGACGCATAACGACGATCAACACACTACCAGACAACGTCTTCGTAGAAATATTTAACCTTTGTCGAATGGATGAAGTTGTTCAGAGCTGTCGCCCATGGAAATGGCACAGACTAGCGCATGTGTGTCGAACATGGAGGCACATCATGTTTGCGTCGTCACGCTATCTCCGTATGGACCTTTTCTGCACCCATAGGACACCTGTCAAGGAAAAACTAGGCCATCTTCCAGCCTTGCCTATTTTCATTTCCTACCACCGACTGTTCCAGGGTGGTGACCAAGATAATCTCTTGGCGGCACTGGAGAACCGCGATCGTGTACGAGTTGTTGAGCTTACGTTGACATACTCACTATTCAAAGAGCTGGCTACGGTGATGCAGAGGCCATTTCCGGCTTTGACTCACCTTCGGTTCAAGTTCGAATTTTGGAGACTTGTGACCATGCCGCCGGTCCTTCCCAATACATTCCTCGGTGGATTTGCGCCATGCTTACAGAAGATCCACATGTCTCGCGTTCCCTTTCCAGCTGCACCGACTCTCCTTTCGTCAGCCCACGGACTTGTCAAAGTGGATCTTCGCAACATACCCCCAGCCGGTTATATCCCCCCCGAGGCGATGGTCGCAAGTCTGGGTGCGTTGCCCAAGCTCAAGTATCTCACCCTTGGATTCGAATCGGGGATGTCCCATCCTGATCGAATACGCCCGCTTCCCATCACACGAACTATCCTTCCCGCTCTCACCGCATTTCGCTTCGAGGGTCTTTTTGGGTATTTCGAGGATCTCGTGGCGAGGATCGACGTTCCCCAACTCAACCGCTTGCGAATAGAATACTTGGAGCAGGCAGTCACCGATTTTCAAATTCCGCAATTTTGCAAGTTCGTCGATCGTTCAGAAAAATTCCGGTTATCCCGTTTTAGGCACGTGGATCTACTCGTCGACCGCAACACCGTCGTCGTCGACTTTCAGCGAGCTCAGTTGTCATTTATTCTTTCTGTCCAGAGAGATGCGATAAGCCAGGTGGTCAGCCAAATTTCTATTATGCTCTCCAACGTGACCTGTCTCTTCATCGGTTCGGTGCTAGGTCATGATATCCCATGGCTAGAACTCTTCTGCCCATTCACCTCTGTAAAAGCAATGAGTATAGACGAGGAACTTTCACCGGTCATTTCTCGTGTACTCAACAATATCACTGGGGGGAGGGCCGCCCAAGTGTTGCCAGCCCTCGAGTTTCTTTGGTTAGAGTACGAGCCAATCACGTCTGTGGAGAAATTTGTCGCTGCTCGGCAGAACCTGGGTCACCCTGTAGCCGTTATCGACGAGAAAGAGTTCAAGGAAAGGATCGATATGCTTGATGTTAGCGAAATGGTGTATATCCCGTACATCCGCCTCTGATTCGCTATTTTCCAGTACATGCTACCATACTAACCAACATCTATCTACAATAACAAGTAGGAGATGAAAATTATACGCGCATGTGAAACCTATTTGCCCTCTACGCATATACTGACTTATCCATGACCTCGTTATGTCAATGTCCGATCCCAAATTTCCCAAGAGGGGCCAAGTCAATGCAGCCGGATCAGCAACTGTCGCGACTGGTGAAATGAAGCATGTGATCGGACCAACAGAGAAGTATTGGTAACGTTGAGGAATCATACAGTACAGATCGTAAGTAGCGCTGACCCAAATCGGCAATCCACCAAATATGTCCACTTGCTACGCCCTCGGCTCGGGAGCGCCGCCGCTCGTGCTCTGCGTGGCCACCATTATCTATTCGAGGTGTCAGCGTCGCGGTAGGCCCTACGAAGAAGCAGCGGGGGAGAACAGCGAGCGAGTTGACGTCTGGGGGCAGGATTGGCGAGGACTGCTTTTGTGGGGCGGCATAGATGATGGCGTGGACGTGTGTACGGTGGGTGGGGTTGATGCGCGATGCTGCTGGGGGGGCATGGCGGTGCTTGTGTCTAGGTTGCGGTCAGACAGACGGCTGCAATTGCGGCTTGGCCTTGGGTACGCGCCGTAGTTCGCGCGGTGCATGGACGACGATCTCGATCTCGTAGTCAGCGTCGTCTTGTTCGTGCTCGTCTACCACACGCTTTCGTCTTTTGATTGAACTGTCGGCGTGTGCGGATGGCATTTCCCTTTCCACGCGGCAACACAGGCAAGCGATCATTGCTCTAGCTTGGCGCTGTCTGCGCACGCGCAAGTAAGCGCGTTTTGTCTGCAACAGGTAGACACCTTCACGCTTGCGCTGTTACTTGAGGTCAAGACATGCGTCTCTCTCCTTCTCCAACTGGTGCTTGCTGCCACTGGTCGCCGCCAGCACCGATGCCGACGCTGCCATGTCAGGAATCGCTGAATTGTGTGTGAATGCTGCAGGGAACGTCTGTCAAGGAGAGTGGGGATCTCGGACTTGTCTTTCTCTTCTACTTTGTTGTCACCATCGTCCATCACTGCCGCCATCTCTTTGGCCGCCCACTTCGTCTTCTTCTCACTGGGTCCTGTGCTAGGTGCAGGTATCCCTGTTTCCAAAGGCGATCTGGAGCGTATGCGGAGTTCCTTCGGGTCTGAATTGTCCCTTGCCCATGCTTTAGCTGCAGTCTGGCACTGGCGTGTACTAGGCCGTTGCTCCACCAGCACATGGTCTGACTCACACACGCCGGGCGGGAAGCGCGGTATAAGGACGTACATTATCAAATGCCCCTGTCTCCTTCGTTTCCTGGTCTTGCACGGGCTGGGCCGAAGAGGCGGCAGCGGCGAAGGGGGGGAAAAGGAGTTGACAGATATGATATCCAGCAGGTCGTGGTCCCTGTCCCTGTCACGTTGGCGGGGATGAGGTTGGGAGGGATAGGTTTTGAAGGGGGATGGGAGGAAGAGGGGACTCTTTGACATGCGGCGTGAGGGCACATATGATTGAGAGAACGAGGAGCGCCTGGAGGCACTCGGAGGAGGGCTTAATCTGTCACATTTATGCATACAGAAAGGGCGTAAAAGACTGACACAGACCTGTAATTGGCCATGGTCCCAATCGCAATGGGCAACTTCACGTATCTAGACATAACTGTTCGTACTTGTTCGTGCTGGGCTTTTCTGGCCGTCGTCCTTATGAGACACCATCACGTGGTCAATTGCCTACTCGCTCGTAGTGGGGTCGTCGCCGAGACCAGTGGTGGAGATCACTGTCATATCGCTTTCCTGCATCAGCAAAACATGATCCTACTAGAGTTACCTAGGGTGACTATCACAAATAGATGTTACTAGAACGACTAGGGCTAGTTGTGCTAGTAACAATAGCGTATCCCTGTAACATTCTAGTTGTGCCAGGTTCGTAATTCACTGCTAGGCAAGTCTTTAGAGTTTCTAGACATTCTGCTTCACGCTCTAGTCATGCTAGTTATATTACGATATGTTACTAGTAGTGACTGGCTTAGGTAACCCTCGGGTTACGAAGACTACCTGTACCTGTCCTCAAGGGTACAGGTTCCCCAGGCCGCGGGTACGGGTCAGCGGTCTCGGTGGTTGACAGGCTTGTCAAGGGTTTGTATTATGTGCAGGTACACTATGGGTATGGCTACACAAAGTATAATATAACTACATAATCTCGTCACCATCGCCCTCACTGCCACCGCCTTCGTCACCACTGCCATCATCCACGCTGGCGCTGTCATGGTCGCCTTCATCACTGCTGCCGTCGTGCGAGGCTGATTGCCTTCGTCGTCAATGCCGGCGCTGTTGTGACCACTTTCATTGTCGGCGCCAGCCGTCTTTGTTGTCGACACCAGCGCGGTGGTGATCGTCTTTGTCGTGGACGCTGGCGCGGTGGTGATCGTCTTCGACGTCGACGCCGGTGCAGTGGTGATTGTCTCCATCGTGTTCCAGCACGTGAAGAGCAATAGTTTCGGTGGACAACATTGAGTCGAGCCACTGCCCAGCCGCTGCCGCAGGGCACCGTATGTTGATATCTGGCCCTCCTGTTGTCGAGGTCATCGAGGTCGCCTCGTCGCAATCACATCAGTCGAGGTTCCGCCTGGTGGTCAGTGGTTGTCGTAGTTGTCGTGGACGCCGACTTGTGGCTGTGGTCGTTGTTGTTGTTGTTATTGTGGCCGTAGTCGTGGTCGTGGTTGTCATCATGGTCGTGTCGTGGTCGTCACCGTTGTTGTCGCCTGTCGTTGTCCTGTCGCCGCTGTTGTTGGCGCCTCGTTGGCGCCGTGCTAGTGGTGTCGTGGGTCAACGTCGCCCCCACCGTGATGGTCGTGGTCACGTCCGAGTCGTCACCATCGTCATGTGGCTTTGTTCAGGGTCCTATGCTAAGGCCAATAAGTCAGTAGAAAATCACTAGAAAACGTCGTGAATCCAAAGAAAAAAAAAAAGAAACTTAGCGTTTCGGGAGCTGCAACATACCGTGAGAATGCCGAGACCAAAGTGATGAGGCAGAGGTGAGGCGAGGCAGAGGCGCAAATGGGCCACCTGTAGTTGGAAGAGTGTGAGACGAGGAAGACGACAGGACAAATCGGCGTCTAGCTCGAACAGAAATAGGACGAGACGTGGGGACGCATGGCCGATTATAAGTGCCCTAAGGGCCGCTTGTGAGTCGTCGTTGTTCAAGTAGATGCCAATTTGATCCGATGTAGCAAGGTGAGCAGGCAAGATAATGAATGTCGAAAGATGTGTGTGAGGATGTGTGGGAGGAAAGATGGGATGAGCGCGAGAGAAATCGATGGGCAAACGAACTGCCAACGATGGTGATGCGGACGTCGTGGGAATGAGCCCAATATGGTAGCCACGCAGAGATGAGATGATGCAGCCCGAACACTGGCATCGTCCCAGTCGAGGCTCGAAAAGTAAAACAATAGACACGATAGTGGAAGTCATGCCTGCGGGTACCCGTGGCACGGTACGGGTTTGGCACGGGTCCAGAATTTACTACCCGGGCCCGTACCTGCGACCCCTACTAACAATCCCATGGTATCGGGCCAAGCCGGGCCGGCAAATCAGAGGGGGTGAAACGCGGGGAATCGATAATGACATTGACAGAGGACAGAGAGTCAGGGTCGGGACTACATCTATACGTCTACCGTCTACAATACTAGGCACACGTGGCATCATTAACGCAACTGATTAGAGAAATTTTGTCGAGTAGCAAAAAATACGGCATTCAGGAGAACTGCTGAAGTATCATACCGGTGAAGGAGCCTTGAAATTCGGACCTTCGTTATAGTCAGGTTTGTTCTGTCCATAGTCCGATGTGGTGAAGATGCCAGCCTCACTCAGTGGCGCACTGGCAACCCGGATGGAAGTCAAGTTGTGCACATTATCTGGCCGGTCAAGGGTTGAACGGCCACGGAGGTAATCCCGACAGTTCAATCTGAACATGGCCCCGGTTAGAAGTTAAACCCGTGATTACATACTAAATGGACACTCCACCTAGCGAGCAAAGAATTTACATAGCCTGTGGGACGATGTCAGTTGACCGTCTCTGCACTCGGGACGATCGTACACGTACATTTACTCAGCGCCCAAAAAAATGCCAGCCAAATCAGAGAGGAGGGCAAAAGTATGAACTGGTCATAAAATAAGTCAAAGGGGGAAGTCCGTAAGGTCCGTAACAAAAAACCCTTACGCTAATAGTCGTGGCAATGCCAAGGAGGCTGCTCAAGTTAGTTTAGAGTTATCTGTCAGCGTAGATGAAAAACTCACCCCGTCAGCAAACCCGAATTGATGCTGTAAACCATCAAGGTCATGAGTATTGAATCAGTTCTGTGCACGAACGTTAGCTAGGGTCTACGGTATGAGCATCAAAAGAAGAGTTTGCCTCGTGAACCCGGTCCTCTTACGGTAGAGGGACCAACAAATCGACGTGGCGACCAAGATGTCCCCCAGAGCGACTGTGCCCAATGCTACATATGTCGACCACTATTGGGCTGTCAGCGTGTGTGGATATGGTATACGTTGAAACATACGGCTAAAGAGTGAACACTGGTGGATCGCTTGAAAGAGAATCTAATGTCGGGTTTCATTTATTTGATACATCCAAAGAAGAACAACATTTACTGTTTTGCGGTGAAAACTAGCCGAGTGAAGTTTGAGCACATTTCACGGATGAAACAGTAAACGGAAAGCAAGCAACTCACAAATTCCGGTTGCTACAATGGCGTGGGGGAAGGCAATTATAAATGTACGTCCCAGGGGGTAACAAGAGTACTTACTGCAACCAATGACGACTAACACCGCCTGAGAAACTACATTCAGCGGTGCTCGGCAAGGCAAATATGATAACGTACGATGAGAATCGGGCAGATAAGACTTTGGCTGACTGGAAGAAGTAATTTGTAAATAAAAACAGAATACAGTAAACGACAAAGGAAAAAACTCACCGACGTAAACTCGTCTCGCATAATAGCTACGCCGCGTCAGGACAAATAACAAGTTAGGAACAGGGTACAAACGACGAACAGCTGCACGGAGGCACCAACGATGATCTACGGTGATCGTCAGCAAGTGGGTAAAGGAGTTCAGTCAGAAGGCATAACATACACCAAGAATGATCTGAAGCTACATCAGGCGAAAATAGTGTGAGCGGTCACGAGGGTAAAATAGTTCAGGGTGGCATACGTTCAGGGCCCTAAGGGGCAGAATCGACAGATCAGAAACGACTCAACTACCCCAAAGTGGTCACTCACCACATACCATCCTCCAGGCTTTCGACGTTGCTGATATTCAGAATGAGATACCTACTAGAGTGAGTAGACGGAGGGTAGTGTGTGCATTGCCGTCTCACCAGTAGATCGCATAGACGCATATAATCGTATGCAATGCGTCCATGGATCTAGTGGAAACATCACAACTTGGGCGAACCAGATTCGAGAAAGATCACGCACGTTACAAAGGCAACGAAGAACTTGAGTGGCTTTGAGTCTCTACTCCCATACGTCCTAGGACGAGTTAATTTGTTGCATCCAGAGACAAGGACTACTTACCAGAAATACATCCATCTGTGAGAACCACAGATCCGGCGAGTCAGGGTGAGGAAGAAAAGCGCATTTACTTGAACTCACGTCTGTACAATCGTCAGACCAAAGAGCCTACAAGTTCAATAGATCAGGAGATTTGGCGGTAAGGACGTGTGTGAGGACTCACGTAGTACTGAAAAGCAGCCCGACAAAGGCAGCGCCAAAAGAACTGTGGAGATCGGCGACAGAAGAACTAGGCATGTTAGGCTTTCAAGGGATATGGAATACCTCAACTCGAACAAGTTCGATCGTTGCAGGAGAGGGATAGGGGAAAGGAAATGAGAAAAACTTAACGATGAAGAAGGCATGGTCACGGTACTAATGGCCGAGAAAGGCGGACGTTGCAGGCAATTCTGAAACAGTTGAAACTGAGCAGTTTCAAGTACTATAGTAAGGGCCGCGGTGCCCTTACAATGTAACGTTGATGTTGATGTTCGACTAAGGGTTCGACGTTCAGTTGACCAGTGTGGACGAAGTCGAGACGAAAAAAGACACGTGCCTGTCACGCATCACAGGAAGCCAGCGCGAGAGAAGCCAGCGCGAAAGCATGAAGCGATAAGTCAATAAGCAAGTAATAAGTTCCGTTTTTGCCAGATCTAGATATTTGGTAATTAGCCAGTTTGTATTTGCCGTGGTGTCCCACTCCTCGTTGCGACGCTTCAGCTCTCACTTGCAATACCAAATACTAGCATCCCCCGATGAATGCGATGATCTGGGCTACTGTTCTCTTGCACGTACTTATTAAACTGTAGGCTTTCCATGGTGAGTCTTTCCATGCATCGTTGTCCCTACCCAGGCTGCCGGTCAACTTTCAGGAGTCAGCATGGGCGTACATACCATTTCCGCAAACACAACAGGGATCCAGTTGTGGATCGTGTTGTGAGCTCACCGTATCTACTCGGTCAGAGGAAGGAGCACCCCCATTTGACAGGTACGCACCCTTGATGTTTGAGCCTTACTCACGCTGATCAATGTGGAGCCCTTCCCTGTGACAAGGATGGCAACTTCTTGCCGCCAGGTGCACCACCACAACCCCGGGAAGGCGCACCAGAAGGGGATTGGTCGCCCTTCAAAAATGAGGTCCAGTTCCAGTTAGCAGACCTCGTCTATCGTCGTGCCGAACTCTCTGCCACCAATATCAATTCCCTTCTCCATCTGTGGGCCCAGTCCATGTCTCAGTTCGACGCCCCAGCACCCTTTGAGAGCCATGAGGATCTGTATGCGCTCATTGACTCATCGGCTCTTGGCGACGTCCCCTGGCAGTGCTTGGTGACAACAGCCCCAGAAGGTGTTGACGAAGGCACCCCATCTTGGATGCGAAAGACTTATGAGGTTTGGTATCGCAACCCCGACACCGTACTATCCGCGATGCTCAGCAACTCAGAATTCCAAGGGCAGTTTGATCTACAACCGTACATCGACCTCAATGCAAATGGAACACGTCGATGGAGCGACGTGATGTCTGGGAACATTGCTTGGAGGCACTGTGTAAGTGTTTTTTTTCTTTCTTTTCCATGTCCCCTAGCGGCTTGAAAAGTATTGACGCAGGTTGATAGAATGACATCTTCACGGCCGACCCAAGTACCGAAGGGGCCATGTATTGCCCGATCATCCTCGGGAGCGACAAGACGATAGTATCGGTCATGACCGGTCATGTTGAGTACCATCCGCTGTATTTGTCGATCGGCAATCTGCACAATACAGTCCGACGTGCGCATCGGAATGCTGTTATACCGATTGCGTTCCTTGCTATTCCAAAGTGTACTGTGTTTCTTCACATGCCAACCAGTCTCTAACCTTGAAACTCTCCAGGTGACCGCTGGAATGATGGATGTTCAAAGTTTCGAGTCTTCAAGCGACGGCTGTATCACGCATCTATTTCGGCGGTTCTCAGCCCACTACACTCGGGGATGACTACTCCGGTCGTCCGCAGATGTCCAGATGGTCACTTCAGACGAGTAATTTATGACCTCTTCGCATTCATTGCTGATTACCCTGAGCAAGCGATGCTCACCGGTATCGTCCAAGGCTGGTGCCCAAAGTGAGTACCTTGCGCTCACTTGGCATATTATGTGCTCACACTGACTTTCAGATGCACTGCGCGGCCACCCAACCTGGACACACACGCCATCCGCCGCACACCAAGACATACCGAGGTTGTGAGGGATCTCCTTGACTCCCGAACACTGTGGGCCCAGTATGGCATTGATGACAGTACTGTGGTACGTCCCCACGTGTGCACACTTGTGTCGGCAGTCTGATCACACCCAACACATTTGTAGCCGTTCACTTTCGATTTCCCGCGTGCCGATATATATGAAATGATATCCCCGGATCTACTGCACCAAATCATCAAGGGGGTTTTTAAGGACCATTTGGTTGCGTGGGTGTGTGAATACTTGGTGGCGCAGCACGGTGAACGTCGTGGTGGTCTCATCCTAGATGACATAGACCGGCGGTATGTGATCCACCCATACAGTTGCCATTCAGTTATTAACCGGCTGGTTCACAGTATTTCTGCAGTGCCCCCCTTTCCTGGCCTCAGGAGATTCCCTGAAGGTCGCCGTTTCAAGCAGTGGACAGGTGACGATTCCAAGGCCCTTATGAAGGTGTACATTCCTGCTATTGTCGGATATGTACCAGACGATGTTATCTTATGTCTGGGTGCTTTCATGGACGCATGCTATATTTCTCGACGCCAGGACATCGACTCTGGTGCTCTGGATGCGCTAGACCGTGCCTTGGAAAAGTTCAAGCAACTTCGCGAAGTGTTTCGGACTTCAGGTATCAGGTCTAAGGGGTTCTCACTCCCAAGGCAACACTCGATCTTCCATTACCGACGCCTGATCGAAGATTTTGGTGCACCCGGTGGGCTTTGTACTTCCATCACAGAATCCCGCCATATTACGGCAGTTAAGAAGCCATGGCGTCGATCGAACCGATTCCAAGCATTGGGTCAGATGCTGCTCACGAATCAGCGGCTTGACAAACTTGCTGCTATGCGCAGCCATTTCGCCTCACTTAACATGTTCCGAGATGGGCAGACTGATAACTCAAGCACTTCTCAAGCGCCCTACCCCCCTCATTTACCGTCTGACAACAACAACGACAACGACAATGATGACGACGACGACGACGGCGGGCCTGTGGAGGAGGGCATCCTTGGGCATGTTGTATTGGCCCAGAATCGAGGTGCGTCAACCGCTCGAAACTTTTGATCCCTGTCTGACTCCAGGAAGCTCCCAAGTACCCAAGCGACATCGAAGGCCTTTCTCGCCACATAGGCGAACCCAATCTACACTATTTGACACGCGAATGTGTCTCTCTTCAGCTAGGTGTGATAGTAGATGAGGTTCCACCGCTACACTGCAGGATTTCGGTGTTCCATTCTGCAGTCGCCACTTTTTTCTCTCCAAGTGACCCCTGTGGGACACAAGGGATGCGGCGTGAGCGCATTCGTTCAACGCCTTCATGGCGAGGATGTGAGCCACGCCGCGACTGTGTTTTTCTCGTCGAGGATGACACCAAGCCGGGGATGTCAGGGATGGCCGTCGTACGAGTACAACTGTTATTTTCTTTTGTGTATGAAGATGTGCACTATCCGTGTGCACTCGTCGAATGGTTTACGAGGGTGGGATGTGACCCACTGACAGGGCTTTGGGTGGTCCACCCCGATATCACACATGGCAGACGAGACAGAACGGTGGTGCACCTAGACTCCTTTCTGCGGGCGGCTCATCTCATCCCAGTCTTTGGCAATGAGCCGATGCCACTGGACCTTCATTACACTTATTCACTAGACACTTTTAGAGCATATTATGTTAATAAGTACATAGATCATCACGCGAATGAGATCGCGTTCTAGAACCAGATGGAGAACATGCAGCAGACCGCAATCTCGTGCACATTCTCGGGATCGTACTGCGCTTTCAGGCGCTGCAGACGGGCGTAATTGGGACCGAACTGCGCACGCCCAGGCGGAAGCCACAGCTCCTACTGGCACCTCAGGCCGTCCCCCCGCTCGCTCACTCGACGATTCGAACTTGATTTGCTCGGTCAGCCATGCCCCCCGTCGGGAGAACCTGGTAAAGTGGTCACACCAGTGCAATAACCCATCTGCACCTGAGTAAGTTTGAGTGAGCATGCCGACGAAAACGGTGAAACACCCAAATCTGAGGGTGATTCGTTGAATCTGCGACTTACGGACAATGCAACACATAGAGTCGGTGATGTAATATATGGTCTCGCTTTCTCAACGAGGATCTGGAGCCAGATGAAGAACGTGTAGAAGACCCAGACCATGATCTGGCACCAGTTTTTGATTTCCCAGGTCAGCCATAGTCCCCGTCCCCGTTGGGAGAGCCTGGTGAAGCGGTCACGCCAGCACGATAACCCGCCTGCACCTGAACAAGTCTGAATGAGCATGCCGACGAAAACGGTGAAGTGTCTAAGTCTGAGCTTCTTCAAATATGCGACTTACGGACAGCGTAACAGACGGATAGGATTGTAAGCAGCGACCTCGACGAGCCGAATCAACAAGCCGAATGCGTAGTGTCGTAATGGACTGAATGCATAGTGTTATAGCTATCACCAGGAGCCAGAACTTGAAGCTCATCTTATAACGGACGGGTAGAGACAGGCGCACCTTTTTTTTGTAGCCTCGCACTGCCCTCTTCCGTCCTCTCCGAGTCCCCTGAAACATGCCTGTCGGTACACGTCCATCGAATGCCTATGCACATCCTGGCCGCATTTTGATAGACAGTCAAAAACCAAGACGCACCAAAAAACAGATAGATGAGGATCTAGCCTGGGCAAAGGCGGTGGCTATTGCCGCCAACAAGGAAGCCACCGCGAGGCATCAAGCAATCGTTGCGCAGATCGCAATGGTCGAGGACTCCATAGAGGAGGAAGACATCCAGAGGGACACAAACAGGCCCGATGTCAGCGTTGGTTCCCAGTCAGCAAGTGGGTCAGCAGCAGAGAGTGTTTCGACGTACGAGCGACCCACCAATCCGTCGGACAATGAACAAGCTGAATACGACACTGAGTGAGTGTGGCCAACTGGCCTACTTGGCGTATAGTGACTTGTAATCTAGGATTGCCACTGTTGTGGACAACAGCACGGTGGATGGCAGTGTCGTGGTTAGTCCAGTACCGCCAACGATTGAGGTCGATCTCACCTCTGAGAGTGCATCGAATGAGCTTCGGGATGGGTCTCAGGATGGTGATGATGATATCAGGGACTTCGCACCAAAGGGATATGCGGCCAGGAAGAGAGCCGAGGTGAGTCACCCCTGTGACTGCGTGCTCTGGAAAGTGACATGTGACCGCTGACCAACAACCGTGACCCACAGACCGCGAGGCTTGCATCTATGAGGTCTGATGTCAACGCTGCACGTACTACCGTCCCTCGCGCTACCTCGTCTGAGTCGGAGGTACAGTCTGCTGTAAGGGTGTAAGTATCACTCAGTCTTATGCAGGCGTCGAATACTAAAGGCCATCCCTTGCCGCTGTACCCAGGAATGCCCAAGCCCGGCCCCTCAAGCGGTGCCACGCTGTCCTACTGGAGGGGCTCAACACCAATTGGAAAGAGAAGATACCGCAAAGTAAGTCAAATCTTATTATGTAGCACAGCGTCGTTGATGAAATTTCCAGACTCTCGTAGCACCAATGGCTTCATCTCAGGGGACTGTCGTCGCGACGAGCCCAATGAAGCCCTGGAACGCACCAAGGTCGGTAGGAGCATGACTCCACCAGTGCTTATGGTCGATCGATCGAGCACACGAGGTGCCAGTGGTTCACTTCAGTCACTGGTACGCGCCAAGGCCAGCAAGAGCATGGCCCCGCTGGTGTCAACAGTCGGTCTATCGTTGGCACGACCTGGTTCGCTTCCAGAGCAGGTATGTTATTGTCAATTGACATTGTATGGATATATTCTAATAAAGATGAGAGATGGGGATGCAACTAAAACGGGCCGCTGACACGTTGAGTACAGGGGGTGATGCCCAGCCGCTGGAGGGGGACCGGAAGCGTCCACGCAAGCAGAGGTACACGGTTTCCGACCTTCCGATTCCCGGAAATAGCAGATTCATTCAAATCTGGCGGAAGATCTTCGTTCCTTCACTGATTGCTTGGGCGGGAACCCAAGAAGACCCATTTGGCACAAATTGCCAAATGGAAGGTGAAATCATGAACATATGGAAGCGCGTGTTCCCTTCCATTGCGCTAGCTCAAAGCACTCGCGAATTTGAGATTGTGCTGAATGTGGTAAGTCAATCCAAGTCTATGGAATCAGCGTGTCGAGTCAAACAATTGTCTAGTGTGAAAACGTGCTCAATAACTGGCGCAGCGATATCGGAAAAGCTGGCTACCACGCAATCAACGAGTTGTGGGATGGAGACACTGAGTCATTCGCCTCAGCGGAGGATCGTGCAGAATACGTCTCAGACGCTTTGATGGGTTTGCGTTTTGTGTATAAGAATCCGGACGAAACGGTAGGTTAATTCCTCACACAGTCAGGGTCAATCCTAACACTTGTTGTCACTAGAGTGGGCGTGGGCCGTTCTGTTCGGATCTCATCTCAAAGGTGTACGCAAAGCATCTTCGGAAAATCTCACAAGAGGGGAAGGATTGCCATCAGATCGGCGGGCTTGCTCTGGCAACAGTCGCGGTATGTCAACCTTTTGTACCTGCCCGGCCTGAAACCTCACACATTTAGGTCGAACGTGGAATGACATTTTTCAAGACCGGCATAGATAGTAACAAGGTCAGCGGCAACAACGATGGCAAAAAAGGGGCCATCCGCAATGGGTTCACGGATGCCCTCTGGGGAAAGAGGGCACGCGAACTCGTGAAGTCGACTCAACGACTCAAGGAAGCTAACTGGGCCCAAATTCAGGAGCACGTCTCAATATATTTACAAGCAACAGACCACGACCTCGATGAAGAAAATGGAGAGTCTGGTGGTGCGGATGTCGATGCAATTGGTCTGCATGCCCAGATAGAAATTGATTAGTGAGTCCACAAGTTGCCAACCCGATTTGCCCCCAAACTTATACGACTAGACTGCAAAAATAGATTCGGTCGTGAACAGGTATCGGGAAGGCGCGTACACGTTATATAGAGTGTACGCCCAGCGCACAATTTGATCAATTTCCATTTCTTGTCTGCATTAGTGTCTGTGTGTGGTGTGTGGCGGCGCGTGCGGCCCTCGGGCGACTTCTCCCGGGGCCGGCTCTCTCGGTTGAAGCGGAGGAACGTAGCCTCCCACATGTCCTCCTTGAGGTGGGTAGTAGGTAAAGCGGCGCCCATGCCGCGCAAACAAGAGATCGTCATGCTGTGGCACAGGGCACGTCCCTAACCCTGATAAAACTGCGTGCTGGAGATGGGGTGGTTTAAGGAGATCAGAGCGACGACGGCACCGGACGGGAAGTGATACCAACCCTGTGTATAGATAGTATTATAGAGAATTCCGAAATTCAGAATTTTTGCCGAACATCCCGCGTGTTTCATGGAACAGTGCTGGCATTACTAGCTCTAGTAGGAGGCACTAGAGCCAAGAGAACGAGTACTACCGATGAGCGGTACTAGAATAAGAGATAAGAACTAGGTCTAGGTGGATACTAGACCTAGGCACCTATCTAGGTACGAAATTGCAAAACTATATCTAGAAATCGGTACCTAGTACCAGCAAACCTCCCATGCAACAGATCAATACTAGACCTAGGCAACTATCTAGGTACGAAAGTGCGGAACTATATCTAGGAGGCGGTACCTAGTACCAGCAAAACTTGCCATGCAACAGATCAAAACTAGACCGCTAGTGGTACTAGCGACACTAGATCTAGTCTCGCTAGTAACACCTTAGTTTTGCTGATGTGTTCCGGAGGCTTGGAGGTCTGATGGGACGACATTCAGGACGGCGGAGCGAAATGCGAGGATGAAGCGGACGAGGAGGCCGATGCAACGGCAGGGACAGGGGACCTTGACTTTTTATCAACTAAAATTTTGCAAAAAGACTTGCCTAGAGCAAGTCCGGAGTCGGGTTTATGTGGGCAAAGACATTGGAAGCCCCAAGGGAAGCCCGTTCGATCGGGCAACACTTAAGTCAGGCTAAAGCAGAACAGAAACCAAGCGCATTTGATTGGAGGGACAATGTGAGAGGAGATCTTGAATATAAGAGTACAAGGAATGAAGAAGAGTGGGGAAAAGTGTGATGATCGTTAAGCAGTAATATTATGGGTTTATATACGTTTTGCAGGTGGTCCTTGGGATCCTGCCGTTGTCAGATGTTGTGAGTGTGTCTTCAAGCAGGTGATATTGGTGAGTGATGTCGAGGTGTGGGTGATGATGGGTGATGACGCGATGACGTATGGGTGGCGAGATGGTATGTGTAGCAAGTACGCTTGCACTCCTCCCCGGTATAATTGAGAGAAAGGAAAAAAAAAAAGGGGGGAAACGTGATTGGGAAAGAAAAAGGGGGGAATGTCTAACTATGAGGCGTGTAGGGGGGGAATGACAATTGTAAGTTTTCTGCTCTTGTCGTTGCACGTGTTCGTGGGGGTCAGTTTCCGGGCTTGCCAGATGTCAAGTGCTTCGCAGTCCTCCAGTTCTTTTGCGGGCAGCCACTTGTCGCCTTCGGGTCCTTCGCCACGCCAGCGGACGAGGTATTGTGTTGTGTTTCTTCGTCGTCTCTTGTCAACAATTTTGTCCACCCAAAATTCTTGTTCTCTGTCCAACAGGATTGGCTCCGGTGGGTTCATGGCGCGTTGTGGAAAGAGGGTGTCATTGTTCTCTTTAAAGGGTAGGACTTCCGACATGTGAAACACTGGGAATGTGTTTGGGCTTTCAGGCATGTCTAATGTCACTGTCGAATGTGATTCGTCAGTGGAGAGGATGCGGTAAGGGCCGTCGAAACGCGGCATGAACTTAGCTGCGCGCCATCCTTCCCCTGTCTTGTATTCCCGACGTCTGTGTGCCGTCGAGAGCACGACATGGTCCCCAGTGCGGAAGGGGAAAGCGAGTTGGTGATCTTTATTCGCCTGGTGTGCCTGCTTGACCTTCACTGTTAAGAGGTTGTCTTGAGCGTCAAGCTCGAGGCTTTGCATTCTTTCAACAATCTTGCGGGCCTTCGGGTCGTCCTCTGCGCTTTCTGCGTTTGCAAGGATTGGTGGGAGCAGTCGCAGAGATTTGCCGAAATGTAGTTGGAAGGCGGTGTATCCGGTAGAGGCGTTGACAGTGTTCATGATGTTGAATCGCACTTTGGGGAGTAGTTGGGACCAGCCTTTTTGATCTCGTTCGACAGAGAAGCGTATACATTGGATGACGGTTTTGTTCATGCGTTCGCTGGCTCCGTCTGTTTGGGGGTGATACGCTGTGGACATTTTCAGCTGTATTCCTGTTAGCTTATGTAGTGCGCGCCAGAAGCGTGACAGGAAAAGCTTATCGTGGTCCGAGACGATGTTGAGCGGCAACCCGTTTTCGCAATACCATTCAGTGAAGAAGAGCTCGGCCAATTTCTCGGCGGTGAGCGTTGTTGTCGTCGGGACAATCCGAATGTCCGACCCTAGCCGGTCAGTAAAGGTCACGATGCAGTCAAAACCTGCATCGGGTGGTAAAGGGCCAATAAAGTCTATGGCGACTGAGTCGCAACGACGGTCGGGAATAGGCAGAGGGTGTAAGGGTCCAATGGGTTTCGTTGTAGGTGACTTGTTTCGTTGGCAGTCTGCACAGGAGGGTATGTATGTGTCTTCCAGTTCCTTTCGCATATGAGGCCAGTAAAAGGAGCCTCGGAGCGTTTCATATGTTTTTGTCGCCCCGAAGTGGCCAAGCTTGTCGTGTGCAATGCGGAACAGCGTTTCACGTACATGTCATCCTTCCGGTACAACGAGTTGGTCGTCAATAAACCAGAATCCATTTCGCTCTTCGACGTTATGCATGCCCGTTGCGGCACTCTTCAGCTTTGCGGTGAAAGGGTCAGTAGTGTAACCTTCCTTTATTTCATCCAAGATAGCATCTTCGAGCTCAAAGCGGGAGTGAATCTTTTTATTTGTCGTCTTGGAGAAGATTGCCGCAACAACGGTCGTGCATGGGTCCGGCAGACGTGATAGGGCGTCAGCAACGCAGTTTTGATCCCCCAGTAAGTAATGGATTGAGGCGTCGTACTGTGACAGGAACTCCATCCATCGAGCTTGCTGTCGGGAGAGGTCCCGTTGGGTGCCGAAATGCTTGAGTGTTTTGTGGTCCGTCCAGACCTCGAAAGAGTGCCCAAGTAAGTCGGTTTGCCATTTTCCCAGTGCGCGAATTATCGCCAGCAGTTCCTTTTCGTGCACCGGATAGTTCAGCTCTGCTCCTTTGAAGGAGTGTGAGTCATAGGCAACCGGTCGGGTGGTCTCGTATGTTGGTCCAAAGCTGAGGACCACCCCTGAGCCTACGTCACTTGCGTCGGTTGTAACGAAGATCTTGTGTTCCGGCATTAAGGAGGGGTCGATGGTCGTGAGGCATTTGGTCGATGTGACCATTGTTTTGATCGCGTCGAACGCTGTTTGATGCCTATCTGTCCATGAGGGGAAAGTTTTATCGCATTCTTTCGTGGTCAGCTCGTCAAGGATGCTCGTTTGTTCAGCAAGTTTTGGGAGGAATGGGGCGAGATATCTCACTAAGCCGAGGAAACCTCGCGCTTGTTTCGCACTGGTTGGTCTCGGCCAGTTTATTACTCGATCTGCCTTTCCTTCGTCTGCTTTGATCCCTTTAGCCGTGATGCAATGGCCAAGGAATCGTATCTCATTTGCGAAAAGTTTGGTTTTCTTTGGGTTGCAGTACAGTTTGTTGTCGGCCAGAGGTTGCAGAATCGTGGCAACATTGCGTGCGTGCTCCTCGATTGTGGATGACCAAATTGCGATGTCGTCTATGTAGACATGACAGATTCATCCGATCCATGGTTGCAACGCCTCTGTCACCTGTCGTTGCTGTATCGCCGGAGCGTTCTTTATTCCCATGGGCATTATGACCCATTCATACAGCCCCCAGGGTGTGTTGACGGCTGTAAGGGGAACATCGTCAGGATGCATGCGCGTCTGGAAAAAGCTGTTTGTCATGTCAATGGTCCCGAAAACTCGGCCCATCGCAACATCTGCAAGAATTTCGCTTATGCGTGGGATTGGGAAACTGTCCATGACTGTGTTGTTATTAAGTTGTCAGTAGTCGTTTACCCAGCACGGTAGGACCGTGGGGTTGGCTTTGGGGATAATGAAGGCGGCGGATCCGGCCGGTGCAGACGACGGCCGAATTCTACCTGCATCAAGGTGCTGTTGGAGGAGCGTGTGCCACGCCTCCTTCCATTTGCGTGGGCATGGGTAATTTCTGGTTTGTATCATTTTGTTTGTGTCTTTTAACTTAATTCTGGCGAGCGGTGTCATGGGTAACTCGTCGGCGTGGGGAGGTGGTTCAAAGACTTCTTTGAATCGTGAGCGAATGTTACGTCGCCACGACATTAGCTCGACTTGAGCGTGGATGATGGTAACAACTTAGCGATAGAACGGTCTGCTGGCTTGAAGACACGAAGGTCCAAGTCCCTGCCTTAGTGAATACACGGAGGTACACCGGCAGGCTGATGTCTTAGTCACGAACGGAGTTGGACAACCTTTAAGAGCGAGGAGAAGGGGAGAGAGAATAAGTGGCGATTCAAGAAGACCAAGATGGTGTATCTTGGTCTTCACAAGACAGGTTAAATACAAGGCAAGCGGGCTTAGAAGCGCCACTATGAGTCACTGTAAGTAAGCGTCCAACGTATCGCAGAAACATCGCAAACTCCACAACTACTAGTACCTGTACTAGTATTGAGTCACTTAGGTACCACTCAGTCAGCTATCAGTCGTAATCGCCTATCGCACTACCGTATCACCGTAGGTAAGTCCGCAACTAATCTACCTTACCGCCATAGTTGCAACCGGTACAGTAAGGGTCCATGGCCGAAACGTGACATCACCTCCCTTTTTAGCGTGAGGCCCCAGACTCACCGAAAGTCGCGAGCCGGCCAGTCGCGCTGTTCATCGGCAATGCGCTCTAAGGCAGTGGCGCGCTCCAGGCAGTAAATCGCGTCGCGCCTGTCATCCTGCATACACTCGATCATCGCGCAGAGTTGACTCACCCGTGCGCGGAGTCGGTTGAGCTCGTAGCTGGCCACGTGGAACTGTGTAACTTCAGCTGTGAGCGACTCATCATTGATGTGATTGAGCACGTGGTCGGTGGCGCGATCCGCTTCGAAGACGACGAGGTCTTCATGGGGGTATGTGGGGCGGAGAGCAGCCGACACATGTGGCTCGGCATAGAAGGGCTTACCGTACACGTGTGGCGATCCTGGTATGACTCCCAGTATGAGGGGGTCAGCCCCTCCGATGATTTGAATGTGTGATGCGTCCCGCTCTACTCCGTCGGGCCCGGTGATGGGGTATCGAATGTGATGGGGTTGTCGGTTTGCCCTGAACCCCTCAGGCGCAATGACATGCGCAGGGTCGTCGGCGGCGGTGAACAGACGGTGATCGGCGGCGCCAGGCATGCGCACACATCCTCGATACATGGGGGACCTGTCGGTGTAGACAAGCCAGGGTGTGATGAGGGGATTAGTAGGGTCGCTTTTCGTTCGAAGGAAGGCGTGGCTCGCTGGGTAGTAATCGTCGTCGTCATGGCCAGCCTCAGCAGCCTCCATCACTGCCATCACTCGCGCATCTCCCTCAGTTGGGCTGCGGCTGAGTCCAACTGCTCCTTCTGCCACTCTGCCGCTACCCTCCTCCAACCCTCCAACTCATATTCCAGGAGAGTTTGAGCGCTCCTCGTTGCGTGGGAAAATTCTGCGAACGCCGATGAGGTCGTCACTTGGGGGGATAGCTGCGATTGGCTCGCGCTCACTGGCGTCGTTTCTGAAGACGTGGACGACGGCATGTTCGTCGTCGGGGTACTGCGTGGGATCTGGGAATCAGGAGATGACGTGCGCCCATTCTTGCGCGGTGATAGGGCTCTCTTGCAGTCGGAGAGGTGTGTATGGAGTGAGCTGGGTGTTGGGAACCTCAGTCGCGTCGTCGTCTTCGAGGAGGGCACGGGCGTCGTCTGCAAGGGAGTCGAGGAGTGCCGCTTGTGTGACATGTCGCAGTGGGGAAGTGGGCATGAATGTAGTGGTAGTGCGAAGGAGGAGGGGATGACTTTCCTCCATCTTTACGCTACTCGTTTTAACCATTCTCTCGTGTGCCCGTGCTTTCTGATACAGACGAAGGGCCTCAGGCGCGAAGACGTCATCCTTGTTGACCCACTGGTTCTCCGAGTCCGGATACCCCTTCCACTTGACGAGGTACTGGAGGCGTCGCCCTCTTCCAAAATGCCGAGAGTCTAGAATGGCCTCGACCTTGTATTCTTCTTCTCCATCGATTAACTCGGGCGGTGGTCGTGTGAAGTTCTCTCCATGAATCGGGGTTTGTTTGTACGGCGTGAGCAAATCGATGTGGAACACTGGATGAATGCTCCACTGCGTGGGGAGTTCCAATCGATAATTATAGGGGGACATCACCTGCGTCACCCGAAAGGGGCCGTGGCGTCGTGCCGCTAGTTTCGCCGTAGGTTGATTGGTTCGCAGGTGTTTACCTTCTAACCATACAAGGTCGCCGTTTTTGAACTTGGGCGTATCTTTGTTGCGGACCCATGCTTCTTGTGCCTTTTTCATGAGGCGTTGGGCGTCCTCTCTTGCTTCCTTTAGTTGTGTTAGCCGCTCCGTCACCTGGGGAAGAGGGGATGGCTTATCCATCCAATCTGCTTGTGGGTCATATCCCATCAGAAGTTGGAACAGCGACTTCTTGGTGTGTTCATGTGGCCAGTTGTTGTGCGCAAATTTGGCAATTGGTAGATAAGTCGTCCAGTTATCTTGCCGCTCGTTTACCCAAAAGCGCAAGTATTGCTCCAACCACTGGTTAGTTCGTTTGGACTGTCCGTCAGTGCGCGGGTGATATGCGGTCGATACGTTCTGTTGAATCCCCAGAATGCGGCAGACTTCCCTAGCAAACTTGGACGTGAAGCAGGGGTCTCGATCGCTTATTATCTTGTGCGGTAGTCCAAAGTGTTTGAACACCTGGGTGACATACAGAGTCGCCGTTTCCTCTGCAGTAATCTCCTCTCGACATGGGATGAAAACGGAAGCCTTGCTGCAATTGTGGTCTGTGACAGTTAGTATGCTGTCGTACCCCCTGGATACGGGGAGTTTGGTGATGAAGTCTACTGCCACTGTGTGGAACGGCATGGCTTCCAGTATTGGCGTAATGGGATGCAGCGCGGCCCGTATAGGCCTCGTGTTTACTTTATTCTGTTGGCACTCCGCGCAGCCTTGCACGTACTCGTATACGTCTCTTCGAAGTCGCGGCCACCAGTAATGTCTTTCTAGGATGCGTTGGGTTCTCGCGATCCCTGGATGGCTGTGTATTGGCAAGTCGTGATGGTCATGTATTAGTACGCAGTATATTGATGTTATCATGAACTTGCCATCCTTATACCATTCTCCCTCTATTTTCTTCAGGCGATGGGGGTCCACCCACATCTTGATCACTTCGTTGTCTTGTTGATGATGTGGTTGCAGCAGGTTTGGGTTTGCGACGAAAGTTCGGGCGACATTGAGAGTTCTTATGAAGACTTCGGGAGGGAGGACGACAACTTCACTGTTATCACCTATTCCCTGGTCGTAATCTGGGCGTCTTGACAAGGCGTCTGCCCTGCCGTTGTTCTTTCCCTTAATGTGGTGAATTTCGAAGTCGTATTCGGAGAGCTCAAGTACTTCCCTTGCGACCCGTCTGCTGATTTTCTGCGGCGACTTCCAGTACTGCAGGTTGAGATGATCGGAATAGATTTTGATCTTGTGTGGGGCTCCTGCGAGTAACGGCCTCCAATTTCGCAGGGCTTTGACTATTGTGAGTAGTTCTAAGTCGTAGATGTCGTAATTTCGTTCCGCCTCCGAAAGCGTGGCTGAGTAATAGCCTATGGGGTGTCGTTTTCCGTCAGATTTTCGTTGTAGTAGTACGGCTCCCACCGCGTATCCAGAGGCATCAACCTCTAGTTCAAATGGATCTTGGAGGACTGGGTGTGCCAGCACCGGTTCTTCGGTCACAAGGCGCTTGAGGGTGTTGAACGCCTTGTCTTCTTCCTCAGTCCATTGCCATTCTTCGTCTTTTCATGTCAGTTTGGTGAGTGGTTTGGTGTGGGTTGCGAAGCCGCGGATGAAAAGTCTGTAAAAGTTGCAGAAACCGAGGAAGGAGCGGACGTCTTTGACTTTTGTCGGCATCGGCCAGTCTTTGATGCCCTGAACTTTTACGGGGTCCATTCGGGTCACCCCCCTCTCAAGGATTACCCCCAGGTAATCCATCCGCGGCTGGTGGAACAGGCATTTCTCGAGCTTGAAGTAGAGGTCGTGTTCTTTTGCGACGCGTAAGACGTCTCGCATGGCTTCTATATGGGCTGCCAAGTTGTGGTCAAAATGAGTGGCGATACCAATATCGTCCATGTAGACGCGTATCGTTGTTCCAAGGCGTTCATGCTTCGCGATCGTGTCGCGATAGATGTGGTTCATCATCGCCTGGAAGGTGGCTGGGGAGTTGGTAAGGCTGAAGAACATGACTGTGGGCTCGAAAAGGCCGAATTTGGTTTTAAAAGCCGCTTTCTCTTGATCTCTGTCACGAATGCGGATGTTGTTGTAGCCCCAACAAATATCGAGCTTCGTGTAGATGTGCGCGTTACTGAGGTCAAGAATGAGGTCCTGGATTAGTGGCAGCGGGTATTGGTTGCGAATGGTGTGCGAGTTAATAACTCGATAGTCCTGTACTGGGCGCAGTTTTCCATCCTTCTTTTTAATGAAGAAGAAAGAGGAGGCATACGGGGAAATGGAGGGGCGTAGATACCCCTGTTTTAGCTTCTCATCGAGGAACTCCTTTAATTCGCCTTCCTCTTTTTGTGTCATGGGGTATATTTTGCAGTTGATCGATGCCGGCGCTGATGGTTTGAAGTCAATTGCGTGGTCCCAGGGCCGTGCTGGGGGGAAGCGATGCAAGGCTTGCTCATTAAAAAGCGTGCTGAACTCTGCATATACTGGTGGCAGCACGGCTGCCGTCTGCTGTTGTTTTGCTGATATGGCCAGTTCCGTTGAGGTGGTGGCCCGTGTGAAGGTTTCTTCTTCTAGTTCTTGGATGATTGATTCTTTCTCTGCCGTGATTAGGGCCCGGATAGTGGACGCTGTGAGTAGTTCTTCGGTGGTCGCCAGTATCACTGGCTGCATATCTGGATGCATGGTCGCTGTTGCCCAGCTGATGGTGGGCTTGAAGGCGCTTAGCCAGGGGTAGCCTAGCACCATGCTTTTGCTTCCGAGGTCGGTGACCAAGAAGGTCATCTTCTTTATCTGTCCTCGTGTTTTCACCTCTAGGTTAACGTAATGAGTGATCAACCCAGCTTTGTTTTCTGTGTTATCTATGTTCCATATTTTGCGGGGCATTTCCAGTGGCCATATCGGGATTCCCGCCCGGGCGGCCATTCCTGGTCTGATGAAGTTGTCGGTGGCTCCGGAGTCTACCAGAGCATTTGTTTCAGTCGTTTGGTAATTTGTTCAGACAGTCACTGGAATTCGTAGGGATCGATAGCGCGTTGTCACGATTACAGAATTACATTGTAGAGCCCTCACCCAGACTGACGGGTTCAGGCGCCCTGAAAACCCTCCTTTCCCCACAGATCTTGAAGTATGAGGTCCTTCACCTCATCCGTACTATTGGCCACCTGTGTCAACCATTCTTTCGCCTGTTCCCCTGCTGTTTTTGTGGCGTTGATTTGTGGTGCGGGCGTCGTGCTGGGCGCTGGTGTTGCGTATCCTGGCAGCGACGGCTCATACTGGGACGTAGGGCCTGGGGAACCCAACCATTGAGATGGCCAAGTGGTTTCGGTCATTCTGCTACTGGAAGGAGGGTTAGGCCACTGCCTCTGATTCCTTGGGTAGGGGCAATTTCGTGAGAGGTGTCCCGGAGTGTTACAGTTATAGCATAGGACGTTCCTTAAGTCCCGTCTGGACCCCCCCCTTCCTCGTCCTCGCGCCCCAGGCCCTCCTCTTGGTGGGAAGGGGGGCGCGGGCCAGTTGCAATGGGGCAGCTTATTGAAGTCGATGTCTTCTGAGCCGGCGAGTCGCACCTTGGCACGGTCCGCCGAGGTGTCCATGGCCCAGGGATTTGTCTGTGGTAAATTCTGCGGGAGTACCCATCCTGCATTGCCGCTCTGCTTCTTTGGTTGTGAGGGGGTGTTCTTGTACTCATTGAGTCTTGCTTTGAGGTGTATGTAGTTTCTTTGCCTTTTGAGGACGGCCCTCTTCCAGTCATCGAACGTGACAGGGTTGTCGAACTGGAACGCGTTTTTGAACAGCTCCTTTGGCAACCCCGATGTGAAGAGGTCGATGGTTTGTGGTTCATTGAGGCAATAATGAGCCTTTCGCGCTAGCTGTTCGAAGTCGTTGATGTACTTGTCAATGTCTTCTCCTGTCATTTTAAAGCCTTTTCTTAGTATGGCTTGTGCTTGTTCTCGTTCCAGCGTATTCTCGAATCGTTGGCTGAAGCCATCTGCTATGGCTTCCCACAATCCTCTTGTGTAGGGACTAATCCCTCGTTGTATTTGTCAATTGAGCCAGTTCAGGAAGGATAGGACCCATTTGCTGACCGCTCCTCCCTTGATATAGGACAAAAACAGGAGACACCTCCTGTAGTCGTTTCGCATGATGGGGGCGTCTAGGTTCATGCCCCAGTAGATGTGCCACTGTGTCAGGAACTGGTCTACTTTGAGTCTGTCGCCGTCGAAAACAGAAGGTGGCTCGCCAGTTAATTTTTCATGGTTGTGTCCCCCTCCTCCTATGCCGTCTCCGCCTCCGCCTCCACCTCCGCCGCTGCTGGGTGGTCCGGCAGGCGGTCCTCTTGGTGGTTCGGTCCTTCGTAAGTCGAACGGGACACCCCTTCCTGGTGGCGGTGGTGGGTCTTCTCCTGGTCCCCCTACACCCGGCGGGAGTTCTAGTGCAGGTCGTCGTTCTGATGGAGGATCTCCTCTGTCGGATCCTATGGCTCGAAAGATGGCGGCATCATCTGCAGTCATCCGTACCCCTGTTTCTGGGTTGATGGGCATAAGGATGTCTCTTGCCTCTGCCCTTATTGCGCGTGCTTCTTCAATGGCGACTTCTTCCATTGCTTGTGTCAACGTTGCCATAATGGCTGGTGATCGGATGTGAATCAGCTCGGGTTCTGTGATATGTGCGGACTCAGCTCGTTCAATAAGGAGATCTTGTATCGCTCCTCCGCTAGTCTCCGTCTGATCCGGTTCTTGTCCTTCACTTTCTCCTTCTTCTTCTGACCCTACTTCTCCAGTGGAGTGTTCTTGTGCTTGCCCGTCAATAGGGCCCCAATCGGCTCGACTATTGAGCTCTCGTGCGTCGATGTCGCAATGGTATCTAGGTCCTGCTGGTCGTATGACGTCCCACTGGGAATCTATGGGGTTCCACGTAACTTCTACCCAACACAGGTGGTCGAAGTTGAACTCAACTGGGCGGAACCTAGTCAGTCCGTTAAACTCTACGAAGTATCCGGTTTCTTCTTGTCTTTCCCTCCAACTGGCGGCTTGTAAAAAGCGCGTGGGGACATTTCGTTCTCCTCTTCTTGGGAGCGAATAGGGACAGAAGCTCGTCCACTGGTCTCTTGTTGTTACGGCCACGATGGGATCTTGGTCTTAATGTTACGTCGCCACAACATTAGCTCGACTTGAGCGTGGATGACGGTAACAACTTAGCGATAGAATGGTCTGCTGGCTTGAAGACACGAAGGTCCAAGTCCCTGCCTTAGTGAATACACGGAGGTACACCGGCAGGCTGATGTCTTAGTCACGAACGGAGTTGGACAACCTTTAAGAGCGAGGAGAAGGGGAGAGAGAATAAGTGGCGATTCAAGAAGACCAAGATGGTGTATCTTGGTCTTCACAAGACAGGTTAAATACAAGGCAAGCGGGCTTAGAAGCGCCACTATGAGTCACTGTAAGTAAGCGTCCAACGTATCGCAGAAACATCGCAAACTCCACAACTACTAGTACCTGTACTAGTATCGAGTCACTTAGGTACCGCTCAGTCAGCTATCAGTCGTAATCGCCTATTGCACTACCGTATCACCGTAGGTAAGTCCGCAACTAATCTACCTTACCGCCGTAGTTGCAACCGGTACAGTAAGGGTCCATGGCCGAAACGTGACAGCGAAGCTCCGCTTCCATCTTCGCCATTGTTTCATCTTTGGTCAGGGTCTCAATTCATTCTCGGATAGTTGCTAGTAAGTTTATGTCTTTTGTTATTTGCTTTGTTTGTGTGTGTAGGAGGTCATAGGGTAGTGGCGAGTTCGTGACGACACACGTTCGTTCTGCGTAATTGCAGACAATTTTATTTACAGTAAGAAAAGGCAGCCCAAGTATGAGTGGTATACAAAGATTTGGTGCAATAACGGCGTGCAGGGGCTGTGATATAAACCTTCCATCTGTGGATGCCGGCTGGAGAACGGCATAGTGTGTGATTTGGGGAGGCGTGGTGGCGTCAATTGCCACTGCGATGTTCTCTGGTCGTTTGAGGGGTAGTGTGGTTAACTGGAGGCGCTCAACAAGGTCAGGTCTGATTAAGACCATGTGTGCCCCGCTGTCTATCAATGCGTGCGTTTTTATCCAAAGATGATCTATCGGATTTGTCAACTCGCAGAGCCAAGTGAGGTGTTCCCCTTTTAGGGGAGGCGGTGTGCTCACCGATGCCAAACTCGTCTCTGAGTGCTCGGTGCTGCCGTCGCTGCTCATCGCAGACGACGTGGGGAATACGGCAGCTACGAGGTCTGTGGCGCCGTTTACGTTGACGTTGGGTTCAGTGATCGATGCCACGGGTGTCGGTTGTGGCAGTCTGGCGTTTTTTGCTTGCAGTGCGTCTTGTAGCGTGCGCGGTTTGTAGTCTTTGCCCAACAGAGTAGTAGTGCATTTATCTGCTCTATGGCCCGCATAGAAGATGCGGCACTTTAAGCACCCTTCGTGGTCATGAAGTAGCCTGTGTTCGTCGTCAGTTAGCCTGGGGGGATACGGGTTGGTCGTTGGGTTTGTGGAAGAGGTGTTTCCGTGCAACGAGTTGCTTCGTTCACCAGGAGGTGGATAGCGGGTGCCAATGTTCTGCCATTTGTTCGCTCTGTTTTTTGCTTCCCAGAAATCGGCCATGCACTTTCGTTCATTCTGGCGATGGTTGTCGATATTTCGGATCTTTCCCATCCACTTCTGCAGATCCATCTCCGCATTGATATTTTCGTCAGTCGCGATGATACGCAGCTCTTCGTCAAGCGCTGTCTCGAGCTGAGTCCTCAGTTGGTCATCGGTCATGTGCGATTTCGTGTTTCGGAGAGAGACATTGTAGGAAAGGATTTGGGCGGCCCAGACGTCGAACTTTTGTGAGGGGTCTAGGCGGGAGTTGAGCATTTCTGTGCGAACATTTTGTTCCCAGTTGGCGGGCAACCATTGCATATGGAACTCTTTCATGAAGTCAGCAAAGGTCATCTTTATCAGGCAGTCACAGTCCTCTTGGGCCCAGTCATAGATGAGACTATTTTCGAAGCAACCAATGATTCGTGTTACTTTTGCTTCGTCGGGGACGCCGTCTTTGGCATTGAGGAAATAGGTTGAGCAGTGGTTCTCGAAATCGCGGACGACCTTTGGGGTGATTTCCCCGTCGGTGAGGATGGGAGGGCGTGACAGAATAGGGTGTGAGACAGTAGCAATTTTCTGTTCGGACATGATGCTGTGGGCGTTCTGGATGATAATTGCGTCGTCAGATGAATCAGGGTCTGCGTAGTTCAAGGTACGAGGGACGATAGGGACGTTTTGTGATGGAGCTTCTGTAGACGGGTCGAGAACAGGTGTCTCAGTGGTCATTGGAGCGGGTGTCTTTGGGGGAGAGGGTGTTACGCCCTAGCAGGGGCGTGGGTTCTAAAGGTTCTGAATCACACAAGTATCAAGCGAAGACCTCTGTTGTCTTATTGCTATGAAATACGAGTGATAAAAGTGTGGCACAAAGTGCAGCACTACTCTGTAATGTAGGACTCCTCGTCCGAAGTGTCTAACACTTCTCTACACTTGATCTTGCTAGTGCACAGAGTATAACAGGTGTAATGCGTTGATATAGTTCAACTGCAAAGACTTCGAAGTGTCCTGGTTAGGGACTGAGGTAGGGGATGCACAAGAAGAGAGGGATAAGGCGAAGTCACACCAAAGTATGGAGGCAAGGTTGCTAGATTGCAAACGAAGCCAAGTCTGGCTTCCTACGGTCTATGGTACAGGTTTATATAGGACAGGGTTCCAAACAACATGAACACAAGTCCACACAATATCAAAGAGACTAAACGGAGTAAGCAGAAGTTCGGATCAAAGAAACAGCGCCACTAGTAACAGTAGCTCCTTTGGTAACAAGGTATAGTACAGAAGGGGGAAGGCAGGGTGGAGACATACTGTGACTTAGGTCCGAAGCGTCGGATCATAACATGAGCCCCTCTCTAAGTCAACTCTCCCTAGAGTGCTTCGAAGTCCATCAGGTCATAGACATCGTTGTCTACATTGTTGGAGGGGGTGCCTTCGCGAGGGAGGGGGCAGCGATGTTGGCGAAGGAAGTTGAAGGGACCATGGGCCCCACACTTGCGACAATTTTCGTACTTGGGGCACTTGATTTCTTCATGGCTGTTGCTAGTAAAACACTTGCCACACCACTGAGTGCGTTCTTCTGGGGCTGGCCAGAGGCACTGATAGGGGAAGTGGTCAGTGCTAGAACACCTCCAGCAAAACTTCTGTTTTTGAGGGCAGGCGAAGGAGAGGTGGTCTTCAGACTGACACCTGTAGCAAAGTCGAATGGTGCCAGTCTCCTTCTTGTTGGTTCTGCGCTTGCGTCTCTTCTTCCTTTCTGCAGAGGGGCTAGGTCCTTCTGGTTTGTCGTGGAGTCTTGGCATGGAGTGGTAGCGAGGTGGGGCAGGGGCAGGAATGTGGTGGACTTCAAAGGGGTGAGTTTCTTCTTCCGGAGGAGGGGGGTGTAGTGTGAGCCATCGATCTGCAATCCAGACATAGGCCTTGTGTTCTTGCAGCCTTCTTCGGGTGCTGGTTAGTTGCATGTCCATGTTGAGGAGGTGCCTTTTGAGGGGCTCCATCGTCTTGTACAGGCCTTCAATCTCCTTTCGGAGGGCCTTCTGGTTTCGCAAGAGTCGGCGAGTCCTGGAGATTTCTGCTGTGAGGTGGTCATCTTTCAGGTCTTCTAGGACTTCATCGACTTGTCTGGCTGTGGGGGAAGCTTCGTCCAAGTTCTGCATCTGAGCTGGGGTGATGGGGGGAGCTGGATTGTGGGGGTCGTCGTCTCTGGGAAGGAGGAAAAGGGGGAGGCCATAGTGAGGGAGGTTCTTGCCCATGGTGCTGATGACATCTTCTTTGTTTTCGCTGACCTTGATCCATTTGGCATCCTTTCGGATGTACGAGGTTGGGTCAGCGTCGTCAGGGATGAGGAAGTGGACATAACGGCTGCTCCAGGGGTCATTCAAGAAGAAGGGGTAACCAGGGTCGTCGTCTTCTTCAGCAGTGATGTGTGTCCTTTCATAGTTAATGGGGAGTGCATCCATGATTGGGGCGTTGGTTATTTCGCTGAGACGAGCCATGGTCACTCTAGGATCAGGGGGGGAGGTGGTAGGTCGGTGTATCTCGGGAGTAGGGGGAGCTGTGTGTCCAGGAGGGGGAACGCGAAGGGCTATTCCTCCTCCTTCTGTTTCTATGACGCTGGGCATGGTGGGATCGATGGGTTGTGGTTCCTGGATGAGTGAAGGCAAGGAAGGGGGTCGTGCTGGGAAGGGAGAATAGCCAGAGGAGTGTTACGATTTTCCTCGGACTCGTTCTTTCGCATATCACTATTCCCCTTCCCACACTATACGAGCCCTGTACGATTACATGGACCTTACAATTATCCGGTTCCTATTACGCGCCCTACTTATCGATGTTTCCTTCTGATAAAGTTCGACATGTGCTAGTTTCCGTCGTGTTCCCAAATACATGCGACCCCGCGTGATTTCCCTTTATTCCCAGTATGATGCTCCTTTGTTCCCTTTATGCCCTATCCTTTGTTCCAAGACTCACGATGGCACCATCTGTTTGTAGTCGCCATACAGACTATTATCTATTTAAACCTAGTCCTATCTAGCTTGTACGGTAGACTAGACTTCTTGTGTAAATACTACACTCGAACACCTTTGTGCATTCACAGGTCTCGCGAATCCCGTTTGTCTTTGCCAGATCTTCGAGTCTTGGCCTTCCCTCTACGATCCAAGTGACCACCGTCCTTGTGATCCTTGTGCATCATCTCGCTGAAGCCAAGCCTTGGAGCTTGCGCTACCACGATCCGACTGACTCTGTACAGGTCGTACGCAACGCCCCGGTAGTGGCGTTACATTAAGTCTAGTCTCTTACACCGTGGCCCTCACCAGCCGAAGCAGAACCAAGTTTGTCCAGGAATACCTGGAACGACACACCGACGACGACCTCCGATCCTCGATCAAAGGAACGGCCACTTGGAGGAACACTCCTCACGACACAGGCTACTACGTCTTCGACCCTGATAAAAACACCTACGAACCCATCGAATATATCGAAGATCAACACGTCTGGGCCTACATCGCCTATTCAGACAAAAAGAACTCTTGGTACTCAATCAAACCAGTACCCGCATCCCTTGGGCTCGGACCAGGGAAAACCCAGATACAAGGCATTGACGTCGACTCTGACGTCGCAGAACCCGACTCAGATAGCGAAAACCCAGACCCCACTCTCACACCCACTATCACCAGAACCGTTGATTTCGCATCATATGCCGACATGTCCACCACCCAATCCCAACTCGCAACCACCCTCACCCAGTCAGGAAGCGGCCAACCCAGTGGAGGGACGTCCTCCTCTACGGCTGCTCCAAGTGGTGGAGGACATCCTGTGGGAGGAAGTGCACCGGCAGGTGGAAGCGGCCCTCCAGGAGGCCCAGGAAGCCATCATGGAGGCGGTGCACCTGGAGGTGGAGGCGGTGCGCCTGGAGGTGGAGGCGGTGCGCCTGGAGGTGGAGGCGGTGCGCCTGGAGGTGGAGGTGGCGCGCCTGGAGGTGGAGGCGCAGCTGCAGGAGGAGGAGCAGTCCCGGGACTCCTTAACGGAAGACTCGGAGGGAACGCCCCACCGGAGTTTGCAGGAGATCGGGAATCAAGTCGGGCGTTTCTCAACGCCTTCTCCCTCTATCGAGGAATGAATCCCACCATGCAACAACTGGTGGTCCCATACTCCCGCGCAATGACCCTCCTCTCCTACATCCGAGGCCCCCTCGTGGATGACTGGGTCGAAGAACAAATTCAGTGGCTTGTCGCCCAACTAGTAGCAGGAGTGGCCCTAAACGAAGAAAACCTTTGGGACACCATCGAAGCACGATTCATTCAGGCCTACACCGATACCACGCAACAACAGAAGGCCCGACACTCCATCCAAACTCTAAGGATGGAAAAAGAAGACATCGATACATATATCGCAAAGTTCTCGAATCTCGCCAACAAGGCAGGATACAACAAAGACGAAGCCACCACGTTAGAAATTTTCCAGAAGGGACTCCCCAACGCCCTCGTCATAAACGCAATCAAGTTCCACCATCCGATCACATGGGATGACTGGAAAGCAGCCGTAACACTGCAACAAGCCGAATACCTCCTCCTAAAAGACAAACTCACGAAAGGAGGAAACAACAAACGAGGGGGAGCATCCCGTGACCAGTGGTTGTCAGCATTAAACAAAAACCGAGATCCTAATGCGATGGATGTTAGCCGCACGAGAGCTAGAGCCGCTCTAACAGACACCGAAAAACTGCAGTTGCAAAAAGAAGGAAGATGCTTCCGCTGTCGAGGACAAGGGCATATTTCCCGCAACTGTCCCCAGAAGTCTACCACCATCAAAACAACTGAAGCCACAACTCCCGCAACCAACACCCCCACAACCGCCACTATCTCCATGACCACATCACGCCCCCTTTCTAATGAAGAACAAGTGGACGCCCAGGTAGCAGCGCTATTCGCTCAATCCCCGGAAGTACGAGAATTAATGGTGGACAAATTATTTGGCCAGAAGAAGGATTTTCTGAACGCTTAAACCCGGCAGCCTGGGCTAGAGCATTAAAACTTAGCGTGTACAATAGCAGATTCCGATCCATGCGAATTCCAGTTCTGTTCAAATCTGCTCACGTGACGGCCGAACGAAACGTCCTCATTGATTCCGGCGCCACCAATAATTTTATAAGCGCAAACCTCCTGAAACGACTAAAGATAGCCTGGCTAGCTACCGAACGTCCCATCAAAATATGGAATGTGGATGGAACCCACAATCAAGGAGGGGAAATCACTTCCTTCACCGACCTCACGGTCAAGACAGGAGGAAAAACCCAACATCTCCGGTTTCTTATCACCGACCTAGGAAACGATGAAGTCATACTCGGATACCCTTGGTTCACAGCCTTCGAACCAAAGTTCCACTGGCGAGATGCCACCCTCGATGAAGAATTCCAACCGGTAGTAATTACCAGCCTGAATTTGTCAGATGAAGCCATGCCTATGGAAGCTACCATTAAGGCATTGGAGACGTATCAACTTGACGAATTGGCCTGGGAGCAACTGGAAGGAGAAGAAACGCCACTCATCCGACTGCGAAAAACAACAACAGCTTCGGAACTTGCGCAACAGGAGGCAGCCAAGAAGCCACAAAAGACCTTTGAAGAACTAGTTCCTGAAGAGTATCGTAGACACCATAAAGTCTTTAGCGAAGAAGCCTCCCAACGCTTTCCCCCTTCACGGACATGGGACCACGCCATTGATCTGATTCCAACTGCCCCTGAAACCATGGACTGCAAGGTATACCCACTTATGATCCCCGAAACCGAAACACTGTCCGAATTCATAACCGAACACCTCGGCAAAAAATACATCCAACCGTCAAAATCCCCCTATGCTTCCCCCTTCTTCTTCATCAAGAAGAAGGACGGGAAACTGCGGCCGGTACAGGACTATCGCCGCCTCAACAAACTAACCGTGAAGAACCACTACCCACTCCCCTTGATCCCTGAACTTATCGATCGGATCCGAGAAGCACGACTTTACTCCAAGCTTGATATCCGATGGGGGTACAATAACGTTCGAATCAAACTGGGTGACGAATGGAAAGCGGCGTTCAAAACCAACCAGGGATTATTCGAACCACGAGTCATGTTCTTCGGCCTTACCAACTCCCCCAGTACCTTCCAAACCATGATGGACACCATATTCCGGGAACTGGTACTGACCGGAGAAGTTATCGTCTACATGGACGATATTCTGATTGCAACAGCAGACAATCGTGCCCATCATCGGCAGATCCTACATCGCGTCCTGGATCTATGTGACAAACACGATCTATACATCAAACCAGAGAAATGCGTATTCGAGGTTTATGAAGTGGAATACCTAGGCCTGATCATCGGACATGGCAAGCTGCGAATGGACCCAGTAAAAGTACAGGGCATACGGGATTGGAAAACACCGAAGACCCTAAAAGAAGTACGAGCCTTTCTAGGCTTCTGCAACTTCTACCGACGATTTATAAGAGGATTCTCCACGATAGCGAGACCACTCCACGACCTTACAAAGAAGGATATACCATGGGAATGGACGAAGTTCCGGCAAGAAGCGTTCGACACTATTAAGGAACGAATTAGCTCCGAACCTGTACTTCTATTCCCAAAACTCAACCAACCCTTTGAAATAGAGGTCGACGCCTCGAGCTACGCCCTAGGAGCGGTACTAAATCAAAAGGGAGAAGACCAGAAGCTACACCCAGTGGCGTTCTATTCGGAATCACTAACCAAAGCAGAGCGTAACTACGACATCTATGACAGAGAATTACTAGCCATCGTCAAAGCCCTACGAACATGGCGCACGTATCTCATCGGCTCCCCTCACCTGATAACCATCCACACCGATCATGCCAACCTCCAATATTGGAAGGAACCAAAAAAAATTAGTAGGCGCGTGGCACGGGAATTTCAGGAGCTCTCTGAATACAACTTCGTGCTTAAGCACATCCCCGGCACCAAGAATACCCAAGCAGACTCCCTATCGCGACGCCCCGACTATGCCAATGGAACAACGGACAACGACCAGGTCACGGTACTACCAGAAGAAGTGTTCCTAAAGGTCACCCAGACGTCCATGCACGATATGGACATATGGACCCAAATTACTCAAAGCATGGAAGAATCGGCAGTACTCCCATGGGTCGAACCCCATAACCTAAAAAAGCACGATGGGCTATGGTGGAAGGGCGACACCCTCGTTGTTGTGGGAAACAACGACCTTAAGCGGGGGGTAATCACCTTTTTCCACAACACTCCAAGCGCTGGACACCCAGGAATCGCCAATACTCTAGAACTGGTACGACGCGACTTCTGGTGGCCAAATATGCGAAAAGACGTGGAAGCGTACGTCAAGGGATGTGCCACCTGTCAAAGCAACAAGATTAACTCTCACCGACAAAAGCCCCACCTGTTCCCTATTACCACAGATCCAACAGCCGAACCCTTCGAAGTGGTAGCAATGGATTTCATAGTCAAACTCCCCGTATCCAATGGATTCGATTCGATTCTCACCATCACCGACCACGATTGCTCAAAAGCATCAATATTCATTCCTTGCAATGAAACCATCACGTCAGAAGGAGTGGCCAAACTTTATCTCCAACACGTATACCCTCATTACGGCCTACCCAGAAAAATCATATCCGATCGAGACCCCAGATTTGTGTCTACTTTCATGAGACAACTGTGCCACACGCTGGGGATACAGCAAAACATATCCTCGGCATACCACCCCCAGACCGATGGCCAGTCGGAACGCACCAACCAATGGCTGGAACAATACTTACAACACTGGTGCAATGTAAGGCAAGACAATTGGGCAGAAGTCCTACCAATGGCACAATTCGCGCACAACTCCTGGGCAAATGCTACAACCAAACACTCCCCATTCTCGCTCCTTATGGGATGGGAACCGCGAACCACTTGGAGCCCCAAACCGTCGAACTGCCCAGCCGTGGACCAACGATTGGAAGAACTGCTAGTACTTAGGCAACATGCCCAGGACAGCATTAAACACGCGCAACGCCTTATGATGCAACGAGGCAAAACAGGGTTCACACCCTATCAACAAGGAGACCAAGTATGGCTAGAAGGGACGAACCTTCGTACCTTCTACCCCACAAGTAAACTAGCCCCAAAAAGACACAGACCATTCAAGATAACGAAGGTCCTATCAGATGTTTCTTACAAACTCGAACTCCCCACTACATGGAAGATCCATCCGGTATTCCATGCGAACCTCCTCACATCGTATAAGGAGACGGAGATGCATGGCGCAAACTTCACCCGACCTCCGCCTGACCTTATCGATGGAGAAGAGGAGTATGAGGTGGAGCGCATTGAAGACGCCCAGGTACGAGGACGAGGGCGCAAACTCCACTACCTGGTAAAGTGGAAAGGATTCCCACCAAGTGACAATACGTGGGAGCCTGCAACCAACATGACCAATGCCACAGACGCCATCAGGGACTACTATAGACAACATCCATCCGCCAAGGGGGCTGGACGAACAATATAAGAAGGGACTCGACCACCCTTGAAGTTCCCCAATCTCACAATGACAAACACGCCAGTCTTCGACACCACTCTAGTTCAAGTCCTCAGCAACCCGCAACTTGAAATAGCCCTCGAACGAGGGATTGTTACCATCGACCTCTCAAACATTCCCCGACTATCACCACCACCATCTCCCCAAAGCACCATGACCATCAATCCCGTCCCCATCATCTCCCAAACTCTAGAACGAGAACCGGGAGAACTCACCCCGTCAACGCCAGAAGAGGGACAATATTCCCCCACACCTCCTCCACAGTCACACACTCCCCCGCCAGAACCACCCGCACCCTCACCACCATCTTCCTCACCTTCCACACCACCACCACCACTCGAACCCTTCACTCCAGTCCGTGTCCACACACCCATTGACTACAATCGACCTGATTCCCCTCCTGACAACTCTGATGACCCTGGCGCCCCCTTTTTCCCGAACACACTAGGCACCCCGAAGTTCTACCCCTTACAGATCCCACTACCCGACGGAGGATCCAATACTGCGAAGTATATCTACTATCGCAAAGGATTCACCGAGGTAGTAGGGACGATGGGCGCCGGACAACCGCACTACGGGGAAACCGTTTATCTCTCGTCGCTTAGGCCTAACGTCTTGGCACCTCCCTTCACGGCTGAACAACTCCAGTTCTTCGACCCCCACGACATCCGCGCCTGTGCCTTAGACGAAACCCTCATCGAGCTTAACTCCCCACGACTCACAGCCGAAGTCACTAGGTTGCGTACCGGGCTTCTCGCGCTCAAAGAGATCGATGAGAAATGCGAAAAATTGGAGGAAGACGCCCACAAACTACGGTCGGACCGACTCACAGTGGACCTCATGCTGGCTAGTACTAAGAGACGGCTTCAGTATGCGGGGGCCCTTGCCACCATTGGTAACGAGTACGCGCGAATGACGGCCCTCCCAGCTCCCCTCCGACACTCCCGTTACGCCATTCCCTTTTCCCCACGACGAGGGGGACCACTAGAATTCCCCCGTCTCGCCGACAAATCCCACCGACGACGCTGCTATCACTGCGGCAGTACCCATCACCTCGTATGCGACTGTCCCACCAGGCCACGACCAGCCTGCCGACATTGTCAAAGTCAAGAGCACCAGTCTTATCGGTGCATCTTCCGTCGTGCAGGAATGGTCGAGGAGGTCATTACCACCTCTCAAGCAGACGAACACATCCGGCAGGCGATAAGTACTGAAGCGTCCACCTCCTTCACGGTCCCAGAGCCTCCAACCATCGCCACCGAGACCCAAGGGAGGTGGTGCGGACGATGCTTCCGCACTAACGCCGATCACGACGAAATCCGATGCCCGCAATACGAGATGTGCCGCAAATGTGGAAAGCGCGGCCCCCTCTTCTTTCTCAAAACTCACTACTGTCGGCTCGACATTGCTCCGTGGCCAGAGAACGACCTCGACGCCGACATTTACGACCTTGTCGACCCAGAGTCCTGAAGTCGAGGCATCTTCAGGCCAAGACGGGGGGTAATGTTACGATTTTCCTCGGACTTGTTCTTTCGCATATCACTATTCCCCTTCCCACACTATACGAGCCCTGTACGATTACGTGGACCTTACGATTATCCGGTTCCTATTACGCGCCCTACTTATTGATGTTTCCTTCTGATAAAGTTCAACATGTGCTAGTTTCCATCGTGTTCCCAAATACATGCGACCCCGCGTGATTTCCCTTTATTCCCAGTATGATGCTCCTTTGTTCCCTTTATGCCCTATCCTTTGTTCCGAGACTCACGATGGCGCCATCTGTTTGTAGTCGCCATACAGACTATTATCTATTTAAACCTAGTCCTATCTAGCTTGTACGGTAGACTAGACTTCTTGTGTAAATACTACACTCGAACACCTTTGTGCATTCACAGGTCTCGCGAATCCCGTTTGTCTTTGCCAGATCTTCGAGTCTTGGCCTTCCCTCTACGATCCAAGTGACCACCGTCCTTGTGATCCTTGTGCATCATCTCGCTGAAGCCAAGCCTTGGAGCTTGCGCTACCACGATCCGACTGACTCTGTACAGGTCGTACGCAACGCCCCGGTAGTGGCATTACAAGGAGGGTGTGACAGAGGGTGTTTCGTCAAAGGAGCCTCTTTCCATGGCACGAGCAACAAGACGTTCTACAGAGGAGGAGCGAGAGGGCATGGTGAGGAAGCTAGTGGGGAAGGTGGTTGCTGTTCGTACTGTTACTTCCTTTCGTTTTAACCATTGTTTTGCTCCTTCGCTTCTGGGGTTGCTTTCAAAGTGTTCCTGAATAAGTTCTGGGGCGTTGAGGTTCTTTTCTGGTTCCCAACTGTTGTGTGCATCGGAGTATCCCTTCCACTTGATTAGGAACTGTAACTGGTTCCTGTGGCGTCTTGTTTCTAGTATTTTCTCAACTTCCCACTCCTGTTCTCCATCTACTAGATCTGGGGGTGGTTCCGTAAAATTCTTTCCATGTATGGAGGTTTCTTTGTATGGCATCAGGAGTGATGCATGGAATACTGGGTGGATCCACCACTGATGGGGAAGTTTCAGGGCATATGTGGTGGCGGAGATTTTTTTTGTGACCCTGAAGGGTCCATATCTTTTTGGGGCTAACTTGAAACTAGGGTGCGTTGTTTTCAAGTTCCTGGCATCCAGCCACACACTATCTCCTTCTGTGTGTTGTTCGAAGCGAGAGGATCCTTTGTAGAGTGACTGTGCATGGGTAATTGCTGCTTGGGCGGTCCTTCTGGCTTCCTGGATTCGCTCCAATCTCTCTTGTGTTCCTGGTACTGTGGTCGTTCTTTCTGGTTGGTGTACTCTTGGGATGTACCCAAGGATTAATTCGTAGGGTGCCTTTTTGGTGGTTGCGCTTGGCCAGGAGTTGTGGGTGTACTGTGCTAGTGGTAGTAGCTCCGTCCAATTGTCTTGTTGATGGTTTATGAACATTCAGAGGTACTGTTCTAACCACTGGTTTGTTCGCTCTGATTGTCCATCTGTTTGTGGGTGGTATGCTGTGCTGATGTTTTGTTCTATGTCAAGCACTCTGCACAGTTCTTTGATGAACTTCGCTGTGAATCTGGGGTCTCTGTCGGAGATGACCCTTCTTGGTAGTCCATAGTGTGGCAGGACAGTTTTGGCATAGAGTTTTGCCACTCCTTCTGCGTCTATTGTTTCGCTGCATGGGATAAAGAAGGCTGCTTTGAAACAGTCGTGATCCATGATGGTGAGAATTGTGTCATTGTCTTCTGATTGGGGTAGCTTTGTGATAAAGTCTAGAGCGATGGTTTCAAAAGGGAGTGCTTCTGGGTTAGTCTTGATGGGGAATATCAGTGGTTTCGGGTTCCCAGGGAAGTTCTTGTTTGATTGGCATGTGGCACAGCCTTTTACATATGCAGATATGTCGTCTTTCATGTTTGGCCACCAATAGTCTTGTGACACTAACCACAAGGTCTTTGTTATTCCGGGGTGTCCAGCTGTTTTTGTATCGTGAAACAGGGAAATTACCCCCCTCTTTAGCGGTGTGTTGTCCACAACCACCAGTTTGTCACCTCTCCACCAGTGTTTGCCTTGTTTTACTAGGTGGAAGGGGGCGGCCCACTCGTCCAGAGTGTCTTGGTGGTCTAATTGGTGTGCCATGACCCGGTCATCTATCCTTATGGAGAGAGCGGAGTTTGCGAAGATGGTTGGGGTCAGGACCACTACATCAGTGTTATCCCCTGCTCCGGTGTCGTGGTCAGGGCGTCTTGACAGGGCATCAGCATGGTTTTGGGGTCCGGGTTTGTGGTGAAGTTTGATGTGATAGTCTGCAAGTCTGGGGATGTAGCGCGCCACTCTCCTATTGATTTGTCGAGGGTGGCGATAATATTCTAGGTTTTTGTGGTCTGTAAACACTGTGATTTTGTGGGGGGACCCTAAAAGAAGGTGTCTCCAGTGTTCCAGTCCTCTGATTACTGCCAGGAGTTCCCTGTCATGGATGTCATAGTTGCGCTCCGCTTCTGAAAATGATTTGGAGAAGTATCCCACAGCTTGTGGTTTGTTTCGGCTGTCCCTTTGTGTTAAGATTGCCCCTGTGGCGAAAGCGGAGGCATCTACTTCTAGTTCAAAAGGTTTGTCCATACCTGGTTGGCATAAGATGGGGTCTTTGCATACAAGCGTGATGAGAGCTTCTAAGGCTTCTGCTGCTTCCTTTGTCCATCTGAAGGGTCCTTCTGACGTCTTTATTGTGTCCGTGATGGGTCTTGCTAAGTGAGCGAAGTTGGGGATGAAGGGTCGCTGATAACTTAGTGTTCCCAACACGCTTCTTGCTTGTTTGACTGACTTGATGTCTCTTGGCCAGTCTTTTAGTCCTTCTACCTTCTTTGGGTCGATTTTGATTTGAGACCCATCGATGACAATGCCTAGGTAGTGGATCTTTCTTTGTTCGAACACGCATTTCGATGCTTTAAGGAAATAAGATTCCTTTTCACAGATTTCCAAGAACTCGTGTACAATTTGTCTGTGGCGTTCTGTATCTTCTTCTGTGGCTATCAGGACATCGTCCATGTACACAAATAGCTCTCTTGGGTATTTGTCCATAAGTGGTCGGAGTATTCTGCTCATGGTTCTTGCAAAGGTGGCTGGTGCATTTGTGAGGCTGAAGGTCATGACTCGAGGGATGAACAGCCCCCTTGGTGTCTTGAAGGCTGCCTTCCACTGGTCTTCCTCTTTTATGCGGATGTTATGGTACCACCATCTGATATCGAACTTTGAGAACAGTGTTTTCCCATTTAAGTTGGTCAGGATGTCAGAGATGAGAGGTAGTGGGTAAGTGTCTTTTATTGTCCAGGTGTTTAGGGGTCTATAGTCCAGGATAGGGCGCAACCCTCCGTCTGTTTTCTTTCTGAAGAAGAAGGAGGAAGCGTAGGGGGAGCTTCCTTCATAGATGTATCCTTTTGCTATGTTTTCGTCGAGATATGCCTTCAACTCCTTGTCTTCTTCTGGAGTCAAGGGGTAGATTTTGCAGTTGATCTTGTTGGGTGCATCTGGTCGCAATGTGATGGGATGGTCTTCTTCTCTTTCTGGGGGAAAGCGCTGCGCTTCTTCGTCTGAGAATACTTTGTTATGGCGCTGATATTCTTCTGGGATTGCAGTTTCTTTTACTGGGTCAAAGGTTGTTTTGGTTGCTGCTGCTTTCGCTTCTTGGTGTCGCTTTCTTCGGAAGCGGTACCCTCCTGTCAGGATGGTGACGGCTTCTCCTTTCAGCTCTTGTTTCTTCCAGTCTATGTCTGGGTTTTCGTGTTCGAACCAGGGGTATCCAAAGATCATTCTGTCTTCCCCCAGGCTGGTTACGAAAAACTGGAAAGGGGTTTCTTCTTCTCCTCTTTTTATCCATAGCTGGCATGTTTCTGTCATGGTGCCATCTTTGTTTAGTGATCCATCTACATTCCGGACCAATCTGGGTGGTTTCAGAGGAGTGGTTCCTAGTCCAAGTTTTTGGATTAGGTTTCGGTCAATTAGGTTGTCTGTTGCACCGCTGTCCAGCAGCACATTTATGCGAGCTTCTTTGTAGTAAAGGCGAATGAGGACTTTGATTGTCATAGCACTATCGCAAACACTATACATTGAATTGGCCTCCCTGTCAGCTCTCACAGGTCGGCATCGCAAAAATCCTGATCTAAGGCATAGTAGCGTCTCTTTTCATCCTCAGTCATGCCTTGGACGAGTGCATGGGCTTGTCGGACTTTATCTTCGGTTGTGGTAGCAGCCACTGATGAGGTGCTTGCTTCTGGGGTGTATGGGGGTGCAGTGTCCGCTTCTTGGGTGTCTGTGGCTCTGGCTTTGGTTTGGTTGATGGTGTTTTGTCGTTGACAGTTCCTAGCCATGTGTCCTTGCTGTCTGCATTTGAAGCAGCGTCCTTCTTTCATGAGGGCTTTCTTTTCTTCTTCAGTAAGCTTCTTAAAGGGGGTGGAGGTGGTGGCATCTACATCCATCGCGTTTGGGTCTCGCTTTGGTCGTCCTTGGTGGACATTCTGGGTTGGTCCTGGGTTTCTATTCCCTGGTCTGGCTTTTAGTAGCTTCCAGCGTTGGTGTTCTGCTCTGGCAGCGGTTTGCCACTCGTCCATGGTGTTTGGGATGGTGGTTCGCATAAGGCAAGCACGATACAATCCTGTGGGTAGTCCTCTTTTGAAGAATTCCACCGTTCCAGGGGCATCTCTTGCCCATCCTGCTATTCCTGCAAGGTGTTCGAAGTCGAGGATGTAACTGTCCAATGCTCCGCCCTGCATCGTTAAACTGATGAGCTTCTGATAGGCTCTTTCTTTGTTTAGAGTGTCGGTCCAGTCTCTGTCGAAGGTGTCGAGAAAACCGTCCCAAAGATCTTTGCTATTTTTGGTGAGGGCTTTGGTGGGGTCTGCTAGTGCCGCTTCCATGTCATCTTCAGTTTGGTTGACCCACAGCTGTACACCGGGTCCTTTGAACATTGTAAGGGCGAATAGTACCCGTGCATAAGGTTCTTTGATGAGTTCATTCTCGCTATTTAACTTGATGTATCGTAGTAGTTCTCTTTTGAACTGACCACTCTCTGTTCTATCTCCGGTGAACGGAGTAGGGGGTGCTCCTTTGAGTCCTCCTGAGCTCGTTGTTGGTGTTCCTCCTGTTCCGGTGCTTGAGCCGGTACCTGTGCCAGTGCCTGTGGCATTTATGGCTGACATGATAAGTGTTGGCTGTGGTGTGATGGGGATCTGGGGTGGTTCAACTGGGGAGGGCAATCTGATTGGTGGTAGTGGGGCTGGGAATCCTTCTTCCGCTGGGGATGGTTCTATCCAGATAGGGATAGTGGGGCTGGCTTGTGACGAAGCTTGTGTGGGTACTGTGATGTCTAGGCGGTGTTCTGAGTGTGATTCCGCTTCGTCTGAGCTGGGTTCTTCTTCTGATGAGTCTTGTTGTAGTCCGTATGTTCCCCTAGTGTTTCTTGGTGCTGAGGATGATTGTTGTGTGGGCGTTTCTGGGTTCTGTTCGTCTTCTTCGTTCCACCAGCCTAGTCCTTCAGCAAATCTGTGTGGTGTGATGTTTATGGCTCTGGTGTGGTATGTATTCTGAAAGTATCGGAGGATGTACCAGTTGTTGTTGATGAATTCCACTGGTCTGAGTTCGCCTTTGATGAGGCACTTGTAACAAGGTGGTCTGCCTGATGTTGTGGCCCAGCGAGCTCCTTTTCCTAGTTGACTGCTTTTAACATGGTGTGGGAGGTCGTCTTGTGTTCTGGTTGTGACTGGGGTCCAATCGTTGTCTGATTCAAAGGTGACACTGATGCTAGCCACGATTGTGGTCTGTCTTGGGTGCTGTTTTGTGTAAGGGGATGGCTGAAGCGGCCTCTTGTGTCAAGGAGGGTCCATCGCCCGGCTATGCCATCGTTTCTGGGTTCTGTGGAGTGTCTGGTTGTTGGCTGATGCGTCCTCTTGGATCGTCGCCCACTCTGCTGTGTGGCAGTAGTGTCTTGGGTGTGTTGGGAGTTGTAGACTTGGCTTATGTTACGCCCTAGCAGGGGCGTGGGTTCTAAAGGTTCTGAATCACACAAGTATCAAGCGAAGACCTCTGTTGTCTTATTGCTATGAAATACGAGTGATAAAAGTGTGGCACAAAGTGCAGCACTACTCTGTAATGTAGGACTCCTCGTCCGAAGTGTCTAACACTTCTCTACACTTGATCTTGCTAGTGCACAGAGTATAACAGGTGTAACGCGTTGATATAGTTCAACTGCAAAGACTTCGAAGTGTCCTGGTTAGGGACTGAGGTAGGGGATGCACAAGAAGAGAGGGATAAGGCGAAGTCACACCAAAGTATGGAGGCAAGGTTGCTAGATTGCAAACGAAGCCAAGTCTGGCTTCCTACGGTCTATGGTACAGGTTTATATAGGACAGGGTTCCAAACAACATGAACACAAGTCCACACAATATCAAAGAGACTAAACGGAGTAAGCAGAAGTTCGGATCAAAGAAACAGCGCCACTAGTAACAGTAGCTCCTTTGGTAACAAGGTATAGTACAGAAGGGGGAAGGCAGGGTGGAGACATACTGTGACATAGGTCCGAAGCGTCGGATCATAACAGAGGGAGCACGTTTCTGTATGCATTTGGAATGGCGGATAGCAAGAGTTTCAGAAGACATTCAACGAGAGAGAGAGCAGGGGCAAGACAGTACAGGTATGCGGGTTGAAGTTCAGGAACTTCCAGGACAGTGGTCACGTCTTTTGTAAGAGGTGACGAGCGCAGGACAGGTAGTCGCGTCTTTGTAAGAGGCGGTGATTGACAAGAAAGAGAGAGACACAGGAGGTTGGAGGGGGATTTCGCTTGGAGAGATGTTCAAAAAAAAGTGGAAGCCCGTTCGATCGGGCAACACTTAAGTCAGGCTAAAGCAGAACAGAAACCAAGCGCGTTTGATTGGAGGGACAATGTGAGAGGAGATCTCAAATATAAGAGTACAAGGAATGAAGAAGAGTGGGGAAAAGTGTGATGATCGTTAAGCAGTAATATTAGGGGTTTATATACGTTTTGCGGGTGGTCCTTGGGATCCCACCGTTGTCAGATGTTGTGAGTGTGTCTTCAAGCAGGTGATATCGGTGAGTGATGTCGAGGTGTGGGTGATGATGGGTGATGACGCGATGACGTATGGGTGGTGAGATGGTATGTGTAGCAAGTACGCTTGCAGACATGTCGTTGAGCGACCAAAACCAGGGGGTGGGGTCATCTGGATCGACAGCGATGTCTTCCATGGGCCCGTATTCTCATAATAACACAGTAGGGCGAATCGCGGGGATTAGGGGGGAATACATTGTTGGACGGCGTACGCGTTCGGTGCGTGATCCTGGGATTAGCCCGCTTCTGCTGGTCGTGCTCTGGCAATGAAATGGAGGTGCCGGTCCGTGTTACCGCGTCTACCATTCTTCCATATCGAGGTCCTTGGTTTGTCGACACGAGGCACCAGCATTCTCTCACCGTCGTCTACTAGACACTGTTAACATACCCCCAACATGAGTCAATCTCCTGCTCCCGCCCCCGCTTCCATGCCCCAGGCTCCCGTAGCTACACCTTCCGAGTCCTCTTTCACCAGTATCGAACGCATCTTTGATGCCGCTCTCAAGTCGTACAAGAAAAAGACCAAGAACGATCTCAAGAACCACGATCTCTTCAAACAGCTCGAAACATGCGATTCCCCCGCTGCCATTCTCGCTGTGTTTCAAACCGCCCAGTTCGATCCCTCGAGGACTGCTAGCGATGATAGGTTGAAAAAATGGCTCGTTCCGACCGTCAATGTTCTTTGTACCTTCTCTGGGACGTTAAGTGAAGGTGTCAGTTTGGCAAGTATCGAATTATTTGTCGATGAACACACTCTGATGTTGATCCGGCAGGCATTCCCACCTGCCAAACTAGTATTTGCTGGCGTTGGTGTCCTCCTCTTGGTGAGTCGCTTCGCTTCTTCCCCCGTACGGGAACTTCCGGTGTTGAGCGTTCTTAGGCAGCTAAAGACGTTATCGCAAGCCAAGACATCCTCGTCGACATCTTCGGACGCATCGAAAGTTTCTTCGTGCGACTCGAGACTTATACTGAGGTCCCGTTGACTGTGGCGATGACGGACAAAATGGTGCAAATTACGGCTGAGATCTTAGATATCCTTGCGACTGCCACAAAGGAAATGGAACAGAGTAGAGCTAGTGAGTTCGACCATCGCCTTACTTTGCTTGAGGCTAACACCGGTCCAGAAAAGTTTCTCAAGAAGGTGGCGGGGTGGACGGATCTGGAGGATGGGCTGAAGAAGCTCGACAAACTGACGAACGAAGAGGTCGTGATGGCGAGTTCGCAGGTTCTGAAGGTCACGCACACCATCGATAACAAAGTGACGGCGGTTGGCGATGGCGTGAGGGGTGTCGAAAGCGAAGTGCAGGTTGTCAGAAGCGAGGTACAGCTCGTTGGCGACAACGTTCAAGCGATTAATGATAAGGTGCAAACAATAACTGACAGTGCGTGGAGTCTCTTTGGCAACTCACCAGCGCCATCACTCACTTCTATCGTCTAGACTCACTGGAAGTGAAATTAATCACTCGACAAACGGCGGCCCAAGTAGACAACGTGAAGCGTTCGTAATCAGTCCCATCTCTCCTGACAGTCGGGCATCTAACACGATCACAGGCAACCAATTACGGGAAAACCTTAGGAAATGGCAATCTCCACCGGATCCATCCACAAATCACAACATCGCCGCTGATCGCCAACATGAGGGAACCGCCGAGTGGTTCATTGAAAGTGACCAATTCGAAACCTGGAAGCTGACTGGTTCCCTTCTGTGGATTCACGGCAAACGTACGTTTCTTTTATCTGCTGCTTTGGTGATCTTATGGACGACACGTTTCGCAGCGGGCTCTGGGAAAAGCATCCTATGGTCCGTCGCTCATTACACCTTGCAGTATTGGGAAACTTATGATTGTCGAGTAGCTCCGCAATCATCAGCAATCTCACGACCCTGTGCGATGCCGGATCGGCTTCGATGGCGTATTTTTATTTTGACTTTCAAGATGTCGACAAGAAAGCTCGCCGCAACCTTCTCCCGTCACTCCTCGTCCAACTTTCTACTCGCTCTAATACCTTTTGCGACATATTCTCCCGTCTTTATGAGACGCACGGCAGCGGCGCTCGTCAGCCTAGCGACAAAGCTTTAACCCAGTGCCTCAAGGAGATGCTTACGCTTCCAAATCAAGGGCCAGTTTATCTTGTCATGGATGCCCTTGACGAATGTCCCGACACATCTGATGTCCCATCCGCCCGCGAACAGGTCCTTGATCTCATAAAGGATCTTGTCAGCCTTCGACTTTCTGATCTTCATATCTGTGTTACGAGTCGCCCGGAGGCCGACATCTGCGATGCACTTGAGTCGCTTACCTCTCAGACAATTTCGCTTCAGGATGAAGGCGGACAGAAGAAGGACATCGCCTCCTATGTCAGATCTGTGGTCTATTCTGGGTCTGGTAAATTTATGAGGAGATGGAGGACAGAGGACAAAGAGCATGTGATTGAGACGCTGTCAGACAGAGCCGACGGAATGTAAGTGGATATACAGGTGATTATGACTTGGATTGACGGTGTTTAACAGGTTCCGATGGGTCTTTTGTCAACTCGAAGTATTGCGAAATTGCCTCCCACAGAATGTCCAGCGCGTCCTCAGAGAATTGCCCAACTCTTTGGACGAGACATACGAGCGGATGCTGAGGGAGATCGGGAAGGTCAATCCGGATCAAGCATATCGTCTGTTACAATGTCTCGCCGTTGCTACTCGGCCGCTTCGTGTCGAAGAGCTTGCAGAAGTTCTTGCGCTCGACTTCGACAGGGCGGAGGATGGGGTACCGGCGCTGAACTCAGATTGGCGATGGGATGACCAACGACAAGGTGTTCTGTCCACGTGCTCGAGCCTGATCGTCATCGTCGGTGACGAGTCTTCGAAGACGCGGGTTATACAATTCGCACATTTCTCGGTGAAGGAGTTCTTGACTTCGGATCGGCTTGCCAACTTAACACCAGACATTTCCCGTTTTCACATCCGTCTTGAGCCAGCGCACACGGTCATCACGCAGGCTTGCTTGGCAATTCTCCTTCAGTCGGATTTCAGTGGTTCGGTCGGACGTGGCTCTCCTCTATTGGGTTATGCCGCTCGTCATTGGGTAGGCCATGCTCAGATCGAGAACGTCTCATTAGTTGTCGAAGACGGGATGCGACATCTTTTTGATCCTACAAAGCCATATTTCACGGCATGGCTCAAATCGTTTAACCTCGACAAAGAACGGTCTCGTTGGTCTGCTTTCGACCTCGACGAAAAATGGCATGCTTTCGTTGGTTTTGAAAATTCTACTTCGAGAAAAGCCGATCCACCGTTTTGTCTATACTACGCTGCGTTGTGCGGATTTCCAGACTTAACGAAACATCTCATCACCGAGTACCCGCAGCATGTAAATGCTAGCGTTGGTCTTAACAAGAGTCCGCTGGCGGCAGCATTGCACAACAATCACATCAGAGTCGCAGAGCTACTACATCAGCATGGCGCGGTCCTGGATATTGGTTACAAAAGTCGCACTCTACTGCACGCTGCATCGAAGGATGGATTAACAGATGTTGCACAATGGTTGCTAAGCGTCGGCGCGGATGCGAATGCGCAAGACGACGACGGCAGCACTCCACTCCACTGTGCAGCGGCGAATGGACGCCTGGAAATTGTTCGAATCCTACAAGGGCACGGTGTAGATGTCAGCGTCGCCACGAGGCGGGACAATCATACTCCACTACACGAAGCATCAAGAAGTGGTCACGTCGACGTCGTACGGCTGTTGATCCAGTATGGGGCCGATGCAAACACCGAGCTCCAGAAGCTATTTCGTCTAGCGTTATTGTCGAGGAGTGCCGAAACCGTGCAGTTCTTCATCAAACTCGGGGGGGATGTCCACGCACGGTATGGGAGACACTCGACACTGTTGCATCTCGCGTCATCATTGGAGTCGAGTGTTGATGTTGTGCATACATTGATCGATCACGGGGCAGATGTCAACGCACGGGATGAGAGTCAGTCAACACCTTTGCATCTGGCGGCGGCGGCGGCGGCGGAGGCGGTGGAGTCGGAGTCGAATGTTGATGTCGTGCAGATATTGATCCAGAATGGGGCGGATGTCAACGCACGGGATGAGAATCACTCGACACCTTTGCATCTGGCGGCAGCGGTGTCGTCGTGGTGGTTGCTGTCAAAAGTTAATGCTGTGCAGACATTGATCCAGAATGGGGCGGATGTCAACGCACGCAATCAGGGGCAGTCAACACCTTTGCATCTGGCGGCGGCGGTGGCGGCGGCGGCGGCGGTGTCGTGGGGGTCGTCGCCGGAGGAGTCGAGTGTTGATGTCGTGCAGACATTGATCCAGAATGGGGCACATGTCAACGCACGGGATGAGAATCACTCGACACCTTTGCATCTGGTGGCGGCGGCGTTGCCGTCGTCGCGGGGGTCGTCGTGGGGGTGGCCGTCGTCGTCGTTGTCGAGAGTTAGTGTTGTGCAGACATTGATCCAGAATGGGGCGGATGTCAACGCACGCAATCAGGGGCAGTCAACGCCTTTGCACCTATTGTTCTTTGACAAGTGGCTCACTCATTTGGACCTCGATTTCAATTGCTTTCGCGTACTACTTGAAAACGGTGCAGACGTAGACGCAGTGGATGATAAAGGTCGCACTCCGTACCAGCTTGCTTCATCAAAAGGATATGGCGAGATGGTGCAGTCGCTATTAGACCATCGTGCCAGTCTCGAACAGAATAGAACGTAGCATTCCAATTTGTTGTACCTACCTCCCCACACTTCTAGTACTTGTGTCGGTTCTGAGCCAGTGACCGTCTCCGTTGTTGATATCAATTAGCTTTCGTGATGCCATACAAATATGAAGTGTTGTACGTCTAACGTTGGGTATTCGCGACCACAAAATAATAGTGCTCTCGATTTGTTTGAGATTGGATTTCGTGACGTGAACAAGGCTGGAAGTATTCATCTCACTCCGATGCCACGAGGCGAGGACTCAACAGGGTCCCTGGAGCACGTCGATGAGGGTCGAAAGTGGAGGCCTTATCACCACGGTGCGTGAGAAGGAAAGCTATATGGGGCGCGTCGTCTGCTCTCATTTTTTCGGCGAATTACGAGAACATGCATAGACCGTTATGATACACATAATAACTAAGGTATTTCGAACCAAGGGAAGCCGGAAAACTAAAATGGATATACAGGTAATAATAGTCGTTCTGCTAGTTCTACCACCTACTACCGACTCATTTTTATTTTTTTTGAAACCCGACGAGGACGACCATGGCACGGCGTCAATGGCGAACTCGGCACCAATAGCGCGCTCCACCTCCGGCATGATCCTCTCCATCTCCTCTGCTTGAGCAGACGGTACAGGTACCACGTATTCCCCGAGCCGGATCCTGCATCTGGGTCCACATCGACATCGCCACCCTCATCAATATTTCCCTCGGCGTCATCGTCGTTCCGCGATGTTAAAGACGCAGACCGTCGTCGCCGTCGCCGCCTCCGCCTCGCCAATAACGGCTCTAGGCTCCCGACAAAGAGCCGAATCCACTTACCCCGGCGTCCCCGACCCGCGATGACCATCGATTTCCCCTTCCCCTTCGTCGTTTTCTGCTCCGGCTGGTCGTGGTTGGGATCTGGAGGGACACGAGCAGCCCCACCTCCTGCGCAGTTTCCCTATAAACATATACCGGCGCCGTTGCAGTTTCTGCGAGGGTTCGGGTATCGGGTTGGTGGAGATAGTGGCGGGGCAGCTGGGGTGGTGGCAGCAGGGGGAGGGGAGGTCGTAGGTTGCGAGACGGGTACGATGCCGTGCAAGAACTCACTGCCAAGTGATTCACCAGAAACCGTGAACACCGCGGTCGCACTCCAGCTCCCGTCAAAGACCTGCGCATCCGTCGTTGTCATTGTCTTCGCTCGGCGCTGCTTGGCTAGCGGTGGCGGTACCAATACCGGTTCCCTGCTCTTACTCTTGCTTGCGGAGGTCGGTGCGACTTGCAGTACGTGCACGAGTTCCTTCGAGCCCAAATTGTCCCCTGCCCGCCCCTTGCCCTTGGCTGCGGTCTGGCGCTGCCGTGTCCGGGGACGTTGCCTTACCGGCGCGTAGTCTGACTTGCGCGCGCCGGGCGGGATGGGCGGTACGAGAACGTAGGTCATCAGCTGCCCCAGTCCCCTCAGTTTCTTGGTCTTTCGCGGGAAGCGCAGAGGAGGTGGTGGTCGTGACGAGGAGGAATCGATGGATATGATGTCCAGGGGGTCGTGGTCCCTGCCTCTGTCACGCTGACCGGGGGGAGGTTCGGACGAGGTGCTTTCGGATGAGGAGGGGTGGGAAAGGGGCGTCTTTGATATGCCGCGTGAGGATACACGAGATTGCGAGGAAATGGGGCGTCTGGAGGCACCCACAGGAGCAGGGGGGGCTGAGTCTGTCCCACGGCATTATGTATGCGCATAAAAAGGGCAGAAGGGGACGGACACACCTCTATGTCCCGACCGTGATGAGTAACAACGCGCATCTCGACATCGTTGTTCATGCTTTTTCGAATTGGGTCTGTTTGGTCGTCGTTCTCATAAGACACCGGGGGGGTCATCACCGGGACCAGTGACGGATATCGCCATCATGTTGCCTTCCGGTTCCGGCGACGATCTGGACGGCGGGGCAAAAGGTGAAGGCGAGACTGACGAGGAGGTTGAGGCGACTGCGGGGACAGGGAACCTTGGCTGTGTGAGAGAAAAGCCGTCATCGACCTGAATTGCGTTATGCAAAAAAGACCTATCTGGAGCAGGTCAAAGTTGTGTTTGTGTTGGGCAAAAATGTGTCGTTGAGTGATCAGGGCTACGTGGCAAGGTCATCCGTATCGACAGTGATGTCTGCCATGAGACTGCATTATTGTGACAATAGGGCGGATTCGTGGGCATCGGGAAGGGATAGACTGTGGACGATGACGACGATGCGTTTGGGTGCGTGACCGTGGGATTGGCCTGGGACTGGAGGTGCCGGCCCGTGTTACCGCGTGATGTTTCGGTGTAAATCTGGTTCTTCCGCAACTGGCAGTGTCCTTACTTTATCGGCAGAAGAGGCCCTGGTATTCTCGTTCACCAGACTGTTGCCATGCCCTCGACATGAGTCAACCTCCCATTCCTGTTTCTATAATGATGCTCCAGATATCAACAACTACATCTTCCGACTCCTCTTCCAATATTGAACGCATCTTTGATGCAGCTCCAAAGTCGTACAAGAAAACGATCTTAAGGACCACGATCTCTTCAAACATGCGATTCTCCCACTGCCATTTTGGTCGTATTTCAGGCTACCCAGTTTGGTCCCTCTTGGACTGCCAGCGATGACAGGTTCTTTATGCCTTCTCTGGCACAATTACCGAAGGCGTCGCTTTGGTAAATATCCACTCATTTGTCCATCCGCTGACGAACATACTCTGATGTCAATTTGGCAGGTATTCACACTAGCCAAGGCAGTATTTACTGGCGTCACTGTCCTCCTCTTGGTGAGTCGCTTCGCTTCTTTCTTCGCGTGGGCATTTCTGGTGTTGAGCGTTCTTAGGCAGCTAAAGATGTCGCCGCGAGCCAAGACATCCTCGTCGACATCTTTGGATGCGTCGAATGTTTCTTCGTGCAGCTCGACATTTATACCAGGGTCCCACTAACTCCGACGATGACGGAAAAAACGGTGGAATTCATGGTTGAGATCCTGGACATCCTTGCGACGGCCACAAAGGAAATGGAACAGAGTTGAGCGAGTGAGTTTGATCATCGTTTTACGTTGATCCAGGCTAATATCGGTTCAGAAATTTTTTTCAAGAAGGCGGCGGGGCGCACGAACCTAGAGGATGGGCTGAAGAAACTCGACGAACTGACGGACGAAGAAGTGATGGCAGCTGTGCAGGTTCTGGGGGTGACGCACAAGATCGATAGCAAAGTGACAGGAGTCAGCGATGGCATGAGAGTACGTTCCACCTCCTGCGTGATCCTCACCACTTCCTCCGCCTGAACAGGTGGTACAGGCACGACGTACTCCCCGGTCCAGATTCCGTCGTCTGCGTCTACATCTGTATCCGGATCAGCATCGCTGCCCTCTTCAAGAATTCCATCCTCCTCCCCACCGTCATCGTCATTCAGCAGCGTCAACTACCCAGACCGTCGCGGTCGCGGCCTCCGCCGTGCCACCAACAATCTCTCTAGGCCACAAAGAGCCGAATTCATGTCCCTGGCCCGCCATCCTGTTGACTTCCCCTTTCCCTTTCCCTTTGTCTTTTTCTGCTGCATCGGCTGGTCGTGCTTGGGATCCGGAAGGGACACAAAGCGCCCCCACGTCTTGAAAGGTTTCCAGATGAACGTATACCGATGCCTTCGCTGCTGCAGCTGCTACTTGTGTGTAGGTGTCGGTATCGTTCAAGCTCGCGTCAAAAACCTGCGCGTTGGTTGTTGTCGGGCGTTGATACGTCGCCACTGGCACCTGCGCCGTTCCGGGGTCTTTACTCATCCTCTTTCTTGCGGGGGTGGGCGCGGTGGCGCAATGGGAGTCTCCTTGGCGCGCCACCCAACTACGCCTCCCGCCATTGCGTTCGGGGATGTACACCTCCCCTCGCTTCCGCAAGCAGTTACAATCTTTGTGGCAAGCTGGACATTCGAAACTCTTCTGCTGAGCAATCGAACGTCAATTCGGGGTACCTGCTGTAGCGAGTAATAGACGTCAACCCAAGGGGAAGCGTAGACAAAAGAGAGAGATAAGAGAGATAAGAAATACAGACGGGAAAGCAGAGGCAGGCTGATATCATTAACGGGAAAGTGGGAGCATAAGTTCTGTTCATTTTCCGTAATCAGGCTCAATCATAGAGTATATACGCCTTCTTAGTAATCGGAAAGTAACAAGTAAAGTATCGTTCCAAGCCTAGGAGGACTATGATCCTTACAGCGTGCTCCACGAGTGATTGAAGAGCCGGAATTGTTCCCCGCCCGTGCCTTTCCCTTGGCTGCGGTCTGGCGCTGGCGCATGCGGGGTCGTTGTTTTACTGGTGCATAGTCTGACACGCATACACCAAGCGGGAATAGAGGTATGTGGACGTACATCATTAGTTGCCCTCCATTTCTTGGTCTTGCGCGGGCGGGCTGCGCTGAAAAGGCGGCGGTGGCGGCGACTCCGGTGAGAAGGCATGAGATGTCCAGCAGGTCGTGGCCCCTTTCTCTATCGCGTTGGCAGGGGAAGGATCAGACGGATTTGTTTCGGAGGGGAAGGGGAGGAAGAGGGACGTCTTTGATATCCAGCGCAGGCAACATGGGACTGTGAAGACGATGAGCGCCTGGAGGCACCCGCAGGAGGGGGGCTGCCTCTGTAACATGGGGTATGTATACACGCAAAAAGGGTGGGACAGATGGACAAACCTGTAATGAACCCTGATCCCGATCACGAGGGGCGATTAGACGTCGCTGTCCGCGCCTTTTCGTTTTGGGCCTGTTTGGCCGTTGGCCTCACGAGACACCCCGGCACGTGGCCAATGACATACTCGCTCGTGGTAGATCGTCGCCGAGTGAGATTGCCGTCACATTACTTTCTCATTCTGGCGGCTTGGAAGCCTGATGGGATAACGATCTGGATGGCGGGGTGAAAGGCAAAGGTGAAATCGTTGAGGAGGCTGACGCGACAACGGGGCCGGGGAATCTTGACGGGGAGAAAAGCATTATCGACCCAAATCGCGTTCGCGTTAGGTAAGAAGGCTTGCGTGGAGCAAGTCCGAAGTCGCATTTGTGTTGGGCAAAGACGCATCATTGAGCGACTAGAGCCACGGGGCGTGGTCATTTGGACTGAGGGTGGTATCTGAAATGGGCCCATATTCTTGTGGGGATACAGTAGGGCGGATTCGCGGGCATTAGGAGGGAATAGATTGTTGGACGGCGACACGTTCGGTGCGTGATCCTGGAGTTAGCCCGCATCTGCTGGTCGTGGTCTGGCAATGAAATGGAGGTGCCGGCCCGTGTAACCGCGTCTATCTGATTCTTCCATATCGGGGTCCTTGGTTTGTCGACACGAGTCACCAGCATTCTCTCACCGTCGTCCACCGGACTGCTAACATACCCCCAACATGAGTCAATCTCCTGCTCCCGCCCCCGCTTCCATGCACCAGGCTCCCGTAGCTACACCCTCCGAGTCCTCTCTCACCAGTATCGAACGCATCTTTGATGCCGCTCTAAAGTCGTACAAGAAAAAGACCAAGAACGATCTCAAGAACCACGATCTTTTCAAACAGCTCGAAACATGCGATTCCCCCGCTGCCATTCTCGCCGTGTTTCAAACCGCCCAGTTCGATCCCTCGAGGACTGCTAGCGATGATAGGTTGAAAAAATGGCTCGTTCCGACCGTCAACGTTCTTTGTACCTTCTCTGGGACGTTAAGTGAAGGTGTCAGTTTGGCAAGTATCGAATTATTTGTCGATGAACACGCTCTGATGTTGATCCGGCAGGCATTCCCACCTACCAAACTAGTATTTGCTGGCGTTGGTGTCCTCCTCTTGGTGAGTCGCTTCGCTGCTTCCCCCGTACGGGAACCTCCGGTGTTGAGCGTTCTTAGGCAGCTAAAGACGTTATCGCAAGCCAAGACATCCTCGTCGACATCTTCGGACGCATCGAAAGTTTCTTCGTGCGACTCGAGACTTATACTGAGGTCCCGTTGACTGCGGCGATGACGGACAAAATGGTGCAAATTACGGCTGAGATCTTAGATATCCTTGCGACTGCCACAAAGGAAATGGAACAGAGTAGAGCTAGTGAGTTCGACCATCGCCTTACTTTGCTTGAGGCTAACACCGGTCCAGAAAAGTTTCTCAAGAAGGTGGCGGGGTGGACGGATTTGGAGGATGGTCTGAAGAAGCTCGATAAACTGACGAATGAAGAGGTCGTGATGGCGAGTTTGCAGGTTCTGAAGGTCACGCACACCATCGATAACAAAGTGACGGCGGTTGGCGATGGCGTGAGGGGTGTCGAAAGCGAAGTGCAGGTTGTCAAAAGCGAGGTATAGCTCGTTGGGGACAACGTTCAAGCGATTGATAATAAGGTGCAAACAATAACTGACAGTGCGTGGAGTCTGTTTGGCAACTCACCAGCATCATCACTCACTTCTATCGTCTAGACTCACTGGAAGTGAAACTAATCACTCGACAAACCGCGGCCCAAGTAGACAACGTGAAGCGTTCGTAATCAGACCCATCTCTCCTGACAGTCGGCCATCTAACACGATCACAGGCAACCAATTACGGGAAAACCTTAGGAAATGGCAATCTCCACCGGATCCATCCACAAATCACAACATCGCCGCTGATCGCCAACATGAGGGAACCGCCGAGTGGTCCATTGAAAGTGACCAATTCGAAACCTGGAAGCTGACAGGTTCCCTGCTGTGGATTCACGGAAAACGTACGTTTCTTTTATCTGCGGCTTCGGTGATCTTACGGACGACACATTTCGCAGCGGGCTCTGGGAAAAGCATTCTATGGTCCGTCGCTCTTTACATCTTGCAATATTAGGAAACTTATGGTTGTCGAGTAGCTCCGCAATCATCAGCAATCTCACGACCCTGTGCGAGGCCGGATCGGCTTCGATGGCGTATTTTTATTTCGACTTTCGAGATGTCGACAAGAAAGCTCGCCGCAACCTTCTCTCGTCACTCCTCGTCCAACTCTCTACTCGTTCTAATGCCTTTTGCGACATACTCTTTGGTCTCCACAAGACACACGACAAAGGCGCGCGTCAGCCCAGCGACAAAGCTTTAACCCAGTGCCTTAAGGAGATGCTTACGCTTCCAAATCAAGGGCCAGTTTATCTCATCTTAGATGCCCTTGATGAAAGTCCCGACACCTCTGATGTCCCATCCGCTCGCGAACAGGTCCTTGATCTCATAAAGGATCTTGTCAGCCTTCGACTTTCTAATCTCCATATCTGTGTTACGAGTCGCCCGGAGGCCGACATCTGCGATGCGCTTGAGTCGCTCACCTCTCAGACAATTTCGCTTCAGGATGAAGGCGGGCAGAAGAAGGATATCGCCTCCTATGTCAGATCTGTGGTCTATTCTGGGTCGGGTAAATTTATGAAGAGATGGAGGACATCAGCATTTGAGCACGTTCCTGGATTTTACTTTATTTCACTTGATACCCGATTAAGTAAAATCCAGGAGCATTTTTGTCAAGTAAAATCCAGTAGGTCCTTGTCCTGGATTTTACTTGGTATGCCTTGATTTCACTTCATTTTCACAACACTAGTGAGCTCAAGTAAAATCCAGGAAGCAAGGAGGCATTTTAAAAAGTATCAATCGTATGCTACACAGTACTGCTATAAACACTATACCCCTGCGTCGTGGTGGCCACCACAGTGACCCTTTGCGGGGTGCAAGGCGTTGTAGGTAGGTCCATTGCAGTGAGTCACGTCCGTCAGGAAAGGGAATGGTGGGCTACAAGGTCAGTAGTCACAGGCGATCGAAAATGGTCGTGCACGATTCCGCACACTGCAAAACTTCGCCAAGCTGGCTACATTGGTCCTAGACACGTTGTACCTGAGTCGCTAGGCCGCGCGCAGGTGCGGCGAGGTCAGGAATAGGGACTGTGGGCTGCATGGGAGCCCTGCTGGTCCGGGTGGTCGCAGCTGATCGGAAACGGTCACGCATGCTTCCGCACGATGTGAAACTTTGCAAAGGTGGTCACCATGGTAGGCGACACGTCACGCTCGAGTCACTAAGGCCGCGCATGGGTGCGGGACACTGGGGGATGTGAGGGGGCAAGTCAAAAATCGACGCTAATGGCCGAAATGGAAAAAAAGTTTGAAACATACAAGGTGTGCTAGGGATGCTAAGGAGGGCTTGGGGGCGTGTATACTTCAGGTCCTGCGCTGGTGACGCCTCGATGACGTGACCGCTCGTCACCCCAAATTTGCATCCAATATACCCTAAATGATTGCGGAATATGTTTAAGATGTGCAGGGAGTGTGAAGCAGCGCAAGTGAGCGCGCAAGCTTCTGTGGGGTGCGAGGTGTTGTAGGTAGGTCCATGGCGGTTGTTGTCACATCTGTATCGAATAGCTAAGGCTGCGCGCGAGTGCAGCACGGTCAGGAAAGGGAATGGCAGACTACAGGGTCAGTGATCGTAGGTGATCTAAAATGGTCACGCACGCTTCTGCACGATGCGAAACTTCGCCGAGCTGGCTACATTGGTCGTGGACGCGTTGTACCTGAGTCGCTAAAGCCGCACACAGGTGCAGCAGGTTGGGAATAGGAACCGTGGGCTGCATGGGAGCCCTGCTGGTCCAGGTGGTTGCAGCCAATCGGAAATGGTCGCGCATGTTTCCGCGCGACACGAAACTTTGCAGAGGTGGTCGTCGTGGTAGGTGACACATCACGCTCGAGTCACTAAGGCCGCACGTGGGTGCAGAACACTGGGGGACGCGAGGAGGCAAGTTAAACGAAGTGGAAAATATCTGAAACATACAGAGTGTGCTAGGGGTGCTAATGAAGGCTTGAGGGCGTGTATACTTCGGGTCCTGCGCTGGTGACACCTCGGTGACATGACTGGCGTCGTCACTATGCCCAGTGGTCGACCGGACGTATACTCTCTATATGTGAGACGAAGAGTGGACGGGTTCAAGAGCCTGAGACTACATACTACAAGCCATATGACGCAGAGGCATCTAGGGTGAATGCATATATGTTAGCGAACACCCTCTTCAAGCTAAAGTATTGTAGATGGTAGGTGAGGAGTGCCGTGGCAGTTGCGCGGTCATACCTGCAAATAGTGTAAGTACATCGTGAGGTTACATCGACAAAAATTCTTATCTTCAGTGGCACTTAGCATCAAGTGTGGTGTGCTGCCTCAAGTCATTTTGGGGGGAATACACTGGCAGTAGTATACAATGGCTGTCATGAGTGTGGGCTCGAAGTAGACTGAGAGGCCGCAAGGTGGTGGTGACAGAGGAAGATGAAGGGGTAACTGGGATGTGGTGGCATGGGAATGGCAATACTTCGAAGAAGCTTCCCACGATCAAACTAAACAACAATCAACGGATAACGCGACTTGTATTTTTTTGAAACACCTTCATAGATGCTTCCCATTCCTTCTGGACATTTCCCTTTGTGTTTTTAGCAGTCCCCTGTTCCCTTGTTTATCTCATGTACCATATTTCCTTGAAACCTATTCCTAAGTACATGGCCCATGTATTTATGACTCTGACTTTGGACAATAGTATAGGCTTTTCCCCTTGGACTTCGGGGCTCAGTGTAGCTCCTCCCTTGTGTTCCCCAGTGTGCCGCATTCGTGCGCAGCCTTAGCAACTCAAACCCAATGCATCCCCAAACCAGGCAGCCACCTTACTTACAAATAAGGCTCGTTCTGACATCCAATAAACAATGAGTTACCCTCCATTTCGCGCGACACATTCAAGACATCTTGCAACAGGAGTCTGCTCGGAACACGAACCCCAGCAGCTCTATTCCTTCATTCATTGACTTTCCGTCTTCCGTCCTCCATCGATATCGAGAGGTCCCCCTGGAACACGAACCCCAGCAGCTCTATTCCCTCATTCATTGACTTTCCGTCTTCCGTCCTCCATCGATATTGAGAGGACCCCCTTTTGTTCTACTTTCTCCCAATGTTCGCTACCTCCCAGACCATATTTCAACAATGAACTTTACTTACAAATACACGCGGTAAATGAGGCTCAGTGTGATGCACGCTTTTTTTTTTTTTTTTTTCAAACTGGGGAATGTGCCAATACAAACACCAGTAGCTAAGAGCCATTACAGTCAAGAAATCCTATACACTTTTGAGTATGTACAACGCGACTTTAGTTACTGGATTTGGCTTGACATGTTTCGTGTTGCTGAGACCAACACAAACTACTTAATTGCCATGGTGCGCTTAATTCACTTGCCGGTTAATTAGCCGAGACGAAAATTACAATTCTGGGAATTACTTGATCGTCCCTTTTCACTTAAATTTACTTTATTTCCAAATTAAGTAGCCAAAGTAAAATACAGGAACGTGTTCGAATGCTGATGGACAGAGGACAAAGAGCATGTGATTGAGACGCTGTCAGAAAGAGCTGACGGAATGTAAGTGGATATACTAATATACAGATGATTATAACTTCGATTAACGGTGTTAAACAGGTTCCGATGGGTCTTTTGTCAGCTCGAAGTGTTACGAAATTGCCTTCCACAGAATGTCCAGCGCATCCTCAGAGAATTGCCCAACTCATTGGACGAGACATACGAGCGGATGCTGAGGGAGATCGGGAAGGTCAATCCAGATCAAGCATATCGTCTGTTACAATGTCTCGCCATTGCCACTCGGCCGCTGCGTGTTGAAGAGCTTGCAGAAGTTCTTGCGCTCGACTTCGATAGGGTGGAGGATGGGGTACCGGCGCTGAACTCAGATTGGCGATGGGATGACCAACGACAAGGTGTTCTGTCTACGTGCTCAAGCCTGATCATCGTCGTCTGTGACGAGTCTTCGAAGACCCGGATTGTACAATTCGCACATTTTTCGGTGAAGGAGTTCTTGACTTCGGGTCGGCTTGCCAACTTAACACCAGACATTTCCCATTTTCACATCCGTCTTGAGCCAGCGCACACGGTCATCACGCAGGCTTGCTTGGCAATTCTTCTTCAGTCGGATTTTAGTGGTTCGGTCGGACATAGCTCTCCTCTATTGGACTATGCCGCTCGGCATTGGGTAGGCCATGCTCAGATCAAGAACGTCTCATTAGTTGTCGAAGACGGGATGCGACATCTTTTTGACCTTACAAAGCCATATTTCACGGCATGGCTCAAATCGTTTGACCTCGACGAAGAATGGCATGCTTTCGTTGGTTTTGAAAATTCTACTTCATCGAGAAAAGCCGATCCACCGTTTTGTCTATACTACGCTGCGTTGTGCGGATTTCATGACTTAACGAAACATCTCATCACCGAGTACCCGCAGCATGTAAATGCTAGCGTTGGTCTTAACAAGAGTGCACTGGCGGCAGCATTGTACAACAAACACATTCATGTCGCAGAGCTACTACACCAGCATGGCGCAATCCTGGAAATTGGTTACAAAAGTCGCACTCTACTGCACACTGCATCAGAGGATGGATTAACAGATGTTGCACAATGGTTGCTAAGCGTCGGCGCAGATGCGAATGCGCAAGACAACAACGGCAGGACTCCACTCCACTTTGCAGCGGCGAAGGGACGCCTGGAAATTGTTCGAGCCCTACTAGAGCACGGTGTAGATGTCGGGGTCGCCACGAGGCGGGACAACCATACTCCACTATACGAAGCATCAAGACGCGGTCATGTCAACGTCGTACGGCTGTTAATCCAGTATGGGGCAGATGCAAACACCGACCTCCAGAAGCTATTTCGTCTAGCGTTATTGTCGAGGAGTGCCGAAACCGTGCGGTTCTTTATCAAACTCGGAGGGGATGTCCACGCACGGTATGGGAGACACTCGACACCGTTGCATCTCGCGTCGTCATTGGAGTCGAGTGTTGATGTTGTGCAGACATTGATCAATCACGGGGCAGATGTCAACGCACGGAATCGGAGCTACAAGACACCCTTGCATCTCGCGTCGTCGTTGTCGAATTTGCCATCGAACCCTGGCGTTGTGCAGACGTTGATTCTAAATGGGGCAGATGCCAACGCACGGGATGAGAGTCACTCAACACCTTTGCATCTGGCGGCGGCGGCGGCGCCGCCGGAGAAGGAGGAGGAGGAGGCGATAGACTCGTGGGGGTCGTGGTCGTGGTCGTCGAATGTTGATGTCGTGCTGACATTGATCCGGAATGGGGCGGATGTCAACGCACGAGATAAAAATCACTCGACACCTTTGCATCTGGCGTTGTCGTCGTCGTCGTCATTGTCGTCGTGGGAATCGCCGTTGTCGTCGTCAAAAGTTAATGTTGTGCAGACATTGATCCAGAATGGGGCGGATGTCAACGCACGCAATCAAAGGCAGTCGACACCTTTGCATCTGGCGGCGGTGGCCGTGGCGGCGGAGATGGTGTTGTGGGGGTCGTCGTCGTGGTCGTCGAATGTCAATGTCATGCAGATATTGATCCAGAATGGGGCGGATGCCAACGCACGGGATGAGGATCATTCGACACCTTTGCATCTGGCGGCGGGGGCGTTTTCGTCGTCGTCGAAATTTAATGTTGTGCAGACATTAATCCAGAGTGGGGCGGATGTCAATGCACGCAATCAAAGGCAGTCGACACCTTTGCATCTGGCGGCGGCGGCGGCGTCGTCATCGTCGTGGGGGTCGTCGTCGTCGTCGAATGCCGATGTCTTGCAGACATTGATCCGGAATGGTGCGGATGTCAACGCACGGGATGAGGATCACTCGACACCTTTGCATCTGGCGGCGGGGGCGTTGTCGTTGTCGTCGAAAGTTAATGTTGTGCAGACATTGATCCAGAATGAGGTGGATGTCAATGCACGCAATCAAAGGCAGTCGACACCTTTGCATCTGGCGGCGTCGTCGTCGTCGTGGGGGTCGTCGTCATCGTCGTCGTCGAATGCCGATGTCTTGCAGACATTGATCCGGAATGGTGCGGACGTCAACGCACAGGATGAGAATCACTCGACGCCTTTGCATCTGGCAGCGGGGGCGTTGTCTGAGTCATTGTCGTTGTCGTTGTCGTCGTCGAAAGTTCATTTTGTGCAGACACTGATCCAGAATGAGGCGGATGTCAACACACGCAATCAGGGGCGGTCAACGCCTTTGCCCCTATTGTTCTTTAACAGGTGGTTCACTCGTTTGGAACTCGATTTCAATTTCTTTGGCGTGCTACTTGAAAACGGTGCAGATGTAGATGCAGTGGATGATGAAGGTCGCACTCCGTACCAGCTTTCTTCATCAAAACGATATGGCGAGATGGTACAGTCGCTATTAGACCATTATGCCAGTCAACTCGAACAGAATAGAACGTAGCATTCCAATTTGTTGTACCTACCTCCCCACACATCTAGTACTTGTGTCGGTTCCGAGCCAGAGACCATGTCCGTTGTTGATATCGATGAGCTTTCGTGATGCCATACAAATCTGAAGTGTTGTACGTCTAACATTGGGTATTCGCGGCCACAAAATAATAGTGCTCTCGATTTGTTTGAGATCGATTTTTGTGACGTGAACAAGGCTGGAAGTATTCCTTTCACTCCGATGCCACGAGGCGAGGACTCAACAGGGTTTCTGGAACACGTCGCTGAGGGTCGAAAGTGGAGGCCTTATAACTGCGGTGCGTGAGAAGGAAAGCTATATGCGGCGCGTCGTCTGCTCTCATTTTTTTGGCGAATTACGAGAACATGCATAGACCGTTATGATACACATAACAACTAAGGTATTTCGAACCAAGGGAAGCCGGAAAACTAAAATGGATATACAAGTAATAATAGTCGTTCTGTTACAGCCGTTTTCATATCGATAGTCCGATTTTCGGAAAAGCTACTAGCGGGCTGAGTTCCGGGATCCCCCGTCGGCATATTTGCCGAGACTTACCGTATTTTTTGGTGAAATAAAAAATAAAATAAAAAAGAGAAAAGAAAAAGAAAAAAGAAAAAAAAAAAAAAGAAAAGAGGCAAGTCGAGATCATTACGACTTTGCGCAATCTACGCGTTCACCAAGCATAATATCTGCCAGTGCACGACACATCCCGTGTTGGCCGCATTGGCCAAAATATAAAGTGGAACGATGGCGGGTACTACATTTTGTTTGGAGCTGGGGGTTGATTCAGTTATAAAATGGTGAAGACGACGGCGGCGATGTGTTACCTGACTCTGCTATGGATCCTGCACAGCACCTCAGCAACACCCAGCAACGCACGCCAGTGGGCTATCCTCTACCGCCGCCTCACGTTGCTCCTCACCCGGGATACTTGCCCCACCATGTGCCATATCCTCCTCCGTTGACCCCAGGCCCAACCCCACTTGCGCCCTACCCGCCAACACCCAATGGTTTCAGTCAGCAGTATCAACCATGGCCGCCGTACACACCATACTATCCCCATCCATTGCCAATGGTGTCGCCTCCACACCCAGCCGGTGGTACCACTGGACCTATGCCGATGCCAATATCGACGCCAACACGCCAACCTCCTGCAACACCTGTGAGATCTTCAGGCAGTGCTAGGAAGCGCTATGTGAACAGTCAACGTGAACCTGGAGGTAAGTCAGCTCACATATACTGTAACGAAACTCGCTTACCTGATCTTCCAGTGTGGGAATTTGATGTGAGCATTGCCTCGAGCAAGGCAAAAAGTGTCTTCAAGGGACACAGTGCGATGAGCTGGGACGAGCTTCAGATGGAAGTAATGAAGCGCCTTCGTGACGCCGTATTACCAGTACAGTTGGGGTATAAGTTATCCGGGGATCTTGGTAAGATGTCATACTTGAGTAGTGAGGACGAGTGGGAAGCCGCACTCACCCGTCTGAATGCAAAAATAATCGTGGCCCGTAAGAACGCAGTGAGCGTTGAAATCCAGAACTTGGTGAGGAATTCTTGCTCCCAGTGGCCGTGTTACTGATTGTTTGTAGACAAAGGCACCGTCAAAGGCGCCAAAGGCATCAGGTAGCAGGGGAAAACGTAGGCGCGAGGACGACGTCCCTCCACCTGTGAACGCCAAACAGGGGGCGGTGTATCAAGCATACAAAGAGTTAGAAATTGCCCTCAGATGTGAAGCCCATAGGGGCCATTGTTATGTCGACCGTTTGGGTGGACGCGACAACCACAAACGCCTAGATCACAAGGCGATGACATTTTGGGCAAAAAAAATTGTGAGCGACTATGGCGGACAATGTTATGCTGTACTCACGTATGCTGGTATAGACACTCAATGAGGCGAGGATCGACTTGCCCCCAAACCTGAAACCGTTTGACCGGCTACCCACTAGCAAGAGAGCCCGCAATTCGCATGGTGTACCCGAGGTTCATGTTGCAGTGAACATCGCATCGCCAGGGTCTACAGCGGGGGCATCAGTAACATCGGTGACATCGGAGACTCACCCAGCTACTCCGAGTCGTCAGCGTCCCACGTCGATGCCCAACCCCACAACCCCCACCCCAATTGACCTACCCGTCCGTCTCCTCCTGGAGCTGATGGATATCCATGACCCATCTCCGACCTTCGACTATGTTGATATGGAGTCGGAGCTTGTTGACTTTGGTATGAGCACCGTGATGGAGGTGTATGAGATGCACCAGGTATTGCTGGAGACAGTGGGGGGTCTTGGGAAGGAAGGCGCACGTAGTCTTCATGCGTACGTGAAGAAGTGGCTGTTGCCACTGATGCGACCGAATGGGGAAGGTCACGGTGTCACAGTGGGTGACAGGCAGGAGGTGGCAGTCGAGGACAAGGTCGAGGACGTTGAGGTTGTTGAGGTGGTCGGTCCAAGTCGTGTCCCACGCGATAGGAAGGGTAAAGGACGGATGCTGAAAGAAGAGAGCCACGAGGCTATTTTCGTATGGTCAAGTGACGAGGAGGGAGAACAGGAGAGGCAAGGGTGGGTGAAGGACGAAAACCGTGACCCGTTTGACATGGAGAATAAGTGGGCGGCTACTGAGGCCACATTCGTCGAGTAGACGACCACCAAGATACCCGTAGCACACAACCACAACACACGTACTAATTGCATAGATTGTAACAAAGGAGGCAATACACTAGTGAACTGAACGACTACACAATATATTCGCTGTGCTGGTACCAACCGAAAGCGTCCTCCGGCGTCACACTATAGATTGCCTCCCAAATCACCTTATACGGATCCGCGCCGATACCCTCAATCTCACCAAGAATGTAATCACGATTGGCACGTAGCCACGCCTTGATGGAGGAGAACGCCTCCTCAATAGGGTTCAGGTCGGGCGAGTAAGGGGGGAGATAGATGAGACGCATGCCGCGTTCCTCAATCATCTCTCGGACCCCATCGACCTTGTGTATCGCCGCGTTATCCATTACAAGAACTGAGTTGGGCAGTGGGTATGGCTGCATGCGGTCGAGCAGCCCTTCGATGAAAGATTGGAAGTCGGCTCCAGTTATCGCGTGGTCAAAGACATCAGCATGAAGGATGCCATCGAGGGACAGCGCGGGAAGGATAGAATACCTGTGGAAGTTAGACAATACAGCCTCGGAAAAAACAACAATTACTTACCGTGTACCCTGTACAAAAAATTCTCGGCGACGTGCACGGTCTCCCCGTTGAGCCCACACAAAAGAACGCCTCAGAGTCATTCGATTGAATGAGCTCTCGTCTGCAAAAACCAGTTGGTGGGCTTTGTAGTGCTCGCCGATGAGCACTTTGTAGGCGATGCGTTCATCCTCGTTTTGCTCAATGGCTGGCCGTGTGATCTGTCGACTTTCAAGTTCCAGTGATTCCAGGGGTTATCATCAAGTCACTTACCATCTTCATAGTGTATCCCATTCGCCGGAGCATCCTCCAAATTGTTGCAGTCGAGACCTCAATTTCAGTGACCCTGAAGAGCTGTGTCTGCAATTCCTCGAGTGAGATGTCGGGTTGCCGCAGTATACAGCCCTCAATAAACTGAGGACCATAGTCAGTGCGGTGTCGCAACAAAAAGAAAAGAACGAACGTGTGAATCAAGACCATCAAGGAGACGTGGCCGACCTGGGCATACTGGTATCCGAACCACTTCACCTGTTGCAAGGTACGTCGCCCTCAACCGTCTCATAGATCGCTCACTGATGCCCAGATACTCTTCTATCTCAGCATCAGATACCCCTTGATGAGACATGCGCAAGGCCACCTCCTTGATTTCTTGAGAAAAGTGACGACGATTGCGCATTGACAGTGATGGGAAGTGGGGCGATGGGGGGAAAAGAAAAAAAAAAAAGATAAGCCTTATTTTTTTTCGATCGAATCTCAGATAACTGGTTATCCTTGACCTCCGCTCACTCAGCCCGCTAGTAGCTTTTCCGAAAATCGGACTATCGATATGAAAACGGCTGTAATTCTACCACCTACTACCGACTCATTTTTTCATTTTTTTGAAACCCGACGAGGACGAATATGGCACGGCGCCAATGGCGAACTCGGCACCAATGGCGCGCTCCACCTCCGGCATGATCCTCGCCATCTCCTCTGCTTGAGTAGATGGTACAGGTACCACGTATTCCCCGAGCCGGATCCTGCATCTGGGTCGACATCGACATCGCCACCCTCATCAATATTTCCCTCAGCGTCATCGTCGTTCCGTGATGTTAAAGACGCAGACCGTCGTCGCCGTCGCTGCATCCGCGTCGCTAATAACGGCTCAGGCTCCCGACAAAGAGCCGAATCCGCTTACCCCGGCGTCCCCGACCCGCGATGACCGTCGATTTCCCCTTCCCCTTCGTCGTTCTCTGCTCCGGCTGGTCGTGGTTGGGATCTGGAGGGACACGAGCAGCCCCACCTCCTGCGCGGTTTCCCGATAAACATATACCGGCGCCGTTGCAGTTCCTGCGAGGGTTCGGGTATCGGGCTGATGGAGATAGTCGCGGGGCAGCTGGGGTGGTGGCAGCAAGGGCAGGGGAGGTCGTAGGTTGCGAGACGGGTACGATGCCGTGCAAGAACTCACTGCCAAGTGATTCGCCAGAAACCGTGAACACCGCGATCGCACTCCAGCTCCCGTCAAAGACCTGCGCATCCGTCGTTGTCATTGTCTTCGCTGGGCGCTGCTTGGCTAACGGTGGCGGCACCAATACCGGTTCCCTGCTCTTACTCTTGCTTGCGGAGGTCGGCGCGACTTGCAGTACGTGCACGAGTTCCTTCGAGCCCAAATTGTCCCCTGCCCGCCCCTTGCCCTTGACTGCGGTCTGGCGCTGCCGTGTCCGGGGCCGTTGCCTTACCGGCGCGTAGTCTGACTTGCGCGCGCCGGGCGGGATGGGCGGTACGAGAACGTAGGTCATCAGCTGCCCAAATCCCCTCAGCTTCTTGGTCTTTCCCGGGCTGCGCAGAGGAGGTCGTCGTCGTGACGAGGAGGAGGAATCGATGGATATGATGTCCAGGGGGTCGTGGTCCCTGCCTCTGTCACGCTGACGGAGGGAAGTTCGGACGAGGTGCTTTCGGATGGGGAGGGGTGGGAAAGGGGCATCTTTGATATGCGGCGTGAGGGAGCACCAGATTGCGAGGAAATGGAGCGTCTGGAGGCACCCACAGGAGCAGGAGGGGACTGAGTCTGTCCCACGGCATTATGTATGCGCATAAAAAGGGCAGAAGGGGACGGACACACCTCTATGTCCCGACCGATATGGATACAACGCGCATCTCGACATCGTTGTTCAAGCTTTTTCGAGTTGGGTCTGTTTGGTCGTCATTCTCATAAGACACCGGCGTGGGGTCATCACCGGGACCAGTGACGGATATCGCCGTCATGTTGCTTTCCGGTTCCGGCGATGATCTGGACGGCGGGGCAAAGGTGAGGGCGAGACTGACGAGGAGGTTGAGGCAACTGCGGGGACAGGGAACCTTGGCTGTGTGAGAGAAAAGCCGTTATCGGCCCGAATCGCGTTATGCAAAAAAGACCTACCTGGAGCAAGTCAAAATCTTGTTTGTGTTGGGTAAAAACGTGTCGTTGAGTGACCAGAGCTACGTGGCAAGTTCATCTGTATCGACAGTGATGTCTTCCATGAGACTGCATTCTTGTGACGATAGGGCGAATTCGTGGGCATCGGGAGGGGATAGACTGTGGACGATAACGACGATTCGTTTGGGTGCGTGACCGTGGGATTGGCCTGGGACTGGAGGTGCCGGCCCGTGTTACCGCGTGATGTTTCGGTGTCAATCTGGTTCCGTTCTTCCGCAACTGGCAGTGTCCTTAATTTATCAGCAGAAGAGGCCCTGGTATTCTCGTCCACCAGACTGTTGCCATACCCTCGACATGAGTCAACCTCATTCCTGTTTCTATCATGATGCGCCAGACATCAAAAACTACATCTTCTGACTCCTCTTCCAATATTGAACGCATCTTTGATGCAGCTCCAAAGTCGTACAAGAAAACGATCTTAAGGACCACGATCTCTTCAAACGACTCGAAACATGCCATTCTCCCACTGCAATTTGGCCATGTTTCAGGTTGCCCAGTATGGTCCCTCTTGGACTACCAGTGATGACAGGTTCTTCATGCCTTCTCTGGGATGCTTACCGAAGGCGTCGCTTTGGTAAAATATCCACTCATTTGTCCATCCACTAATGAACACGCTCCGATGTCAATTCAGCAAGTATTCCCACCGTTCAAAATAGTATTTGCCAGCGTCGGTGTCCTTCTCTTGGTGAGTCACCTCGCTTCTTCCCTCGTGTGGGCATTTCTGGTGTTGAACCTTCTCAGACAGCTAAAGATGTTGCCGCGAGCTAAGACACCCTCATCGACATCTTTAGACGCATCGAATATTTCTTCGTGCGGCTCGACATTTATACCGGGGCCCCACTAACTCCGAAGATGCCGGAAAAAACGGTGGAATTCACCGTCGAGATCCTTGGTATCCTTGCGATGGCCACAAAGGAAATGGAACAGAGTTGAGCGAGTGAGTTCGATCATCGTTTGACGTTGATTCAGGCTAATATTGGTTCAGAGAATTTTCTCAAGGTAGCGGGGTGGACGGATCTAGAGGATGGGCCGAAGAAACTTGACAAAACCGACGAACGAAGAAGTTGTGATGGCGGTGCAGATCGTGTTGGTGGCACGATTACATAAACGCTGCAGAATCGTGGATGTGTGGGAACTGTACCGTACAGTGCGAACGCACCCCAGCTCCTACTTTTGAATTCAAAGTATCACAGTCATACATGATTCTGTCACTACATGGCTTACAGCCTCACTCCACATTTGTGGAGGGGTACGTCAAGCTACTTTCTCGGTATTCGCTCCATCTCAGCTTCAGACTCCTTTAGATTCCTCTGTCCTACCTCGCTCATGCACTGTAATTATGCAACCAAATTCAAGTATTGTCCTGCACCCATTCATTGAAAAGACGAGATGGGGAACGCTGGACATGAGTTTAAAAAGGATGATCAGGCAGTAGTCTGGGCTGAGCGCTGCTGCAAGCACGATCAAGTACGTGACGTTGCCCCTTCTCATCGCTCGGATTTTAAATTTTCATAAAGGCTCTCAAGCTGGTTATAACTTCCCAGACTCGTCGCTGTCGGTCGCTGTCAACGGAGAGATATCCGAGGTCAATTATTGTTCGGCCTCGTGCTTGCCTATTATCCCAGCAAGCTGTCAGGTTGGCGAGCTCGGGGTCGTCTCTGTCGTCGGTATTTGTATTTTTCTCGACGGTATCGATCTCGTCCATCACGACGGTAATGTATTTTCAACCTGCGCTGTACATCTGCACATGCGATGGGCACCCATTGTCATCACGCTACTTTGTTGGTTACTCAGTGGATGTCCCCGTCTACCCAAACTCTCACCATTCACGCGCGGTGATTCCGCACTCGACCTCTCACGTGTATGGACCTGGTCGCCTGGTGACATTACTCAACCACGTGCTCAGACAAGTAGGTTTCCAGGTGGACTTTTCAAGGAGCGTGTGACCTGTCAACACAGCTCGGCATGCGCGGCGTCGGCTCCCTCAAGGACGATAGCGTTAGCATTGGGAACTAAAACGGCAGCCTTGCCAATCCCTCCCACCCCTGTTAGGCTACTTTTGGCGCCCATGCAATGCCGTTTCCCACCTCTAAGGCCTTGGCGGACAGTATGACGGCTTCCGCGAGTGCGTTCGCTGCATTGACTTGGCTGTCACGGTCTGTTCAGTCCTTCAAGCGCGCAGGTTTGTTACGGTCTCTACGGTGCCTAGGCTCAAGCGTACAAGCTGCTTGGCACCGGTGCGTCTTCCCTCCTCCCTTTTGTGGTTGATTACCTCAAGCACCGGCTTACTGTCAATTTACAGAGCGTAGCGAGTGTGATCTTATTGCTGAGTGACCACTTGCTTCCGAATAGCAGATCCCCTGCGCAACTATCTCAGTACCTGGCCGTGCGCCACGGCCAGCCTGGTGAGCCTCAGATATAAGGGACCAATCCTTGCCTCTATAACTTGAAAGCTATAGCACACTTGCCTTGAACTTGAATATCATCGTACTCCGCTTCTTTCTGGGCCAACAACCTCTATCGTATTACAAATCCGAGTCATCGAGGCTATAAGAACACCTACTTTGTCATTCCAGCGCGCCGACGGTATCGCTATCGATGAGCTCACTCAGATCTGTCCATTGCTGGTGCCTTCGTTCATTTGCCGTAATGATGACAAATTAACAAGGCACGCACTGCTATTCTTCGAACAGACGCACAACGACGATCAACACTCTTCCGGACAACGTCTGTAGAAATTTTGTCGCCAGGATTGCTAAGAGCCATGCCCACGGAAATAGTACAGACCCGCGCGTGCCGAACATTACTGTACCAACACACACCATCATCAGAAGCAGGAGATAACAATATGCACGTACGAGACCTATTCTAGACATGTACCAACTTAGCTGTGCGAAGATAAAGAGGCTCAGGGTCACAAAACAACCCACATGTCCCTTGCGCCTCGTACAGTACATTAAACCGGTCTCTGACGTAATCACATTTGCCTTGTTTGGAATCGAGCCGTTGAACGATCCGCTACTCCGCCTCACTTGCCAACAACAGCCTGAGAAACATATTACGACTTATAGAGGCCATAAGGACACCCACTTCTCAATCTCATATTCAAGTTAACTCTGTAAATGAGTTCACACAGGTATGCCCATTGCTGGTACTCGTTTGTCATATTGATAGACCGAGAGACTGGGCATGCACCGCTAATCTTCAAAATAGGTCCACAACCACGATCAACATACTCCCGGACAACGTCTTTATAGATATATTTAGCCTCTATCGAATGGATGAAGTTGACCATGCCACTGGCACTGAGAGCCACCGCCCATGGAAATGGCACAGACTGGCACACGTGTGCCGAACATGGAGATACATCATGTTTGCATCGTCACGCCATCTCCGTCTGGAACTCCTCTGTACCCACGGGACTCCTGTCAAGAAAAACATAGGCTATCTCCCGACCTTCCCTATTGTCGTTTCCTATCAATTTCCAAATCTCCAGGATGTCGATCGAGATGCTCTCTTTGTGGCACTGGAGCACCGCGATCGTGTACAAGTTATTGAGGTTTCTGTGTCGAAATCACTGTTGGAAGAACTGGCCACAGCGATGCGGGAGCCATTTCCAGCATTAACTCACCTTCGGTTCGAACCGGAACCATTTGTTATCATGCCAGATCTTCCCGATACGTTCCTTGGCGGATCCGCCCCATGTTTGCAGACAATACATATATCTGGCATTTCATTTTCAGCGGCACCAGCTCTCCTTGCCTCAGCCCATGACCTTGTTGATGTAGACCTTAGCGATATACCTCCCACGGGTTACATCTCACCAGAAGCAATGGTCACGGCTCTGGGTGCGTTGCCCAAGCTCAAGTATCTCACCTTTGGATTCGAATATGGGATGACCTATCCTAATCCAATACGCCTACCTCCCATTACTCGGACAGTCCTTCCTGCTCTCGCCATATTTTACTTTGATGGGCTTTTCGACTATTTTGAGGATTTCGTGGCGCAGATTGACGCTCCTCAGCTCAGCTGCTTACGAATAGAATACCTGGATCAGGAAGTCCCCAATTTTCAAATTCCCCAACTTTGCAAGTTCGTCTGTCGTTCAGAAAAACTTCAGTTCAGGTTTGCAGAGCTACTCATCCAGCCCGACACTGTCGCCATCAAACTTGTTCAGCAAGGTCGGTCATCATTTCGTCTTTCGATCCAGGAAGGTGGGATAGGTCAAGTGGTCCATCAAATTTCTCCTATGCTCTCCAAAGTGGACCGTCTCTTCGTTAAATCGGAATCGATGGAGGGAGATGAGGGGCTAGGTTATGAAATCCCATGGCTGGAACTCTTTCGGTCATTCACCGCGTTGAAGGTGCTGAGTGTAGACGAGGGACTTTCGTTCCTTATTTCATTCCACATTTCTTTTACACTTGAAGATGTCACCGGGGACAGGGCCACCGAAGTGTTGCCGGCCCTACAGTTGCTTTGCTTAGAAAACCAGCCTGTGGAATCCATGGAGGAGTTTGTCACTGCTCGCCAGGACGCAGGTCGCCCTGTAACTATTATCAACGGGGAAGAGGAGTTACGTGAAAGACTCTACATGCTTGATGGTAGCGAATGGGCGCAGTTATATACCGCATCACTTATCTAGTACTTGTTACTACCAATACCTAACTCCCATAATAACTAGGAGATAACAACGCGCATATAAGCCTATTTCCCCCAGTCTACATTCGTAACCAATTTTGTATCTTGGACCTTCGCCGGGGGGTCACCACAAAGGACACAACCTCAAGCCTGTCCTAGTCGATGTTGCTAGACCTGTCACCACTTGTAACATGGGATATATCGCGAAGATAAAGAGCGATGAGGTGATCGGGTCGATAAGAGCTAGTAATGTTGTTGAGTACAAACGGATGAGCCTCGTCCTGGGCCACATGAACTTGGTGTGAACTCGATCAAGAGCATGGTGGGTCCTATCCTTTGTTATACCAAACCGGGGACGGTCGCGGTGGTCCTGCTAATTTCCGATTGAGGTCGTCTCGCCCTCGGGCTGCCGGCCCGGACTTTCAATTTCAACGGCGAACTGCATTACTACTGCACTTCTCAGCTGCAGCCTGCAGTATCTCCCCCTGGTGTTTCTCGCCAACCCACAGAGTTCAGAAAGAGAAGAGGCAAAATACGTCGGTAGGCCGGAGCTCTTCCACAAGTTGGACCACAACTGTGCAATAGTTGCCAGTGCACGTGGTAGACGGGTTCTGCGTGACTAGTGTAAGGAGATTCCTCTGGTTCTCGGCGTCTCGGAGAAATGACCGAACAGATGGCGGTGCTCAGGCTCAAGTGTTCCAACCCGCCCTGCACTCTGTTGACCTAGGGAGCAACCCGACCTCGTTGTTTTTGTTCGCCGGACCTATGATCGCTCCGCAACCAACGCACAAGTATTGTTATAGGGTTTACAGTAACGGCGTTTAAAAGTTTTTATTCTCGCTTCTGGGATTCAACCGCAAAGTACAGTGGAAAACTTAGATTGTATTGCATACCACTTGCCCGCGGCACAACTTGGCATCTTGTTGTACGTATGTTTATGTTGCTGTAGTTGTTTATCTACTTGCAAGTAAACACGAGTGCACGAACATGTCATTCACCAAACACCTTATTCCCTGCGTCAGCCTCACGACACATGACAACCCAGTCTACAGCGGAAATGTCACGTCCAATGGCTTATTCACCCACTTTCAGCTCCCGAGCCACCAGCACAACCCCATATCTCTCACCTTCCCTTAGATCCCTGGCGGCCGCGATGTCGTGACACCTGTAAGGAATTAATGACACGGCGAGTGAGCTTCGGCACCCCCAGATTAGGAATAATAACGCGCCAGTGCTTACATCAAAGACCGTAACGAGCCCTGCGGACGTGCAGAGTTGATGCCCTATTAGGATCCCTGCACATGTCATTGCGGGTGTTACCAATGCTTCCATTTATGCGCATGTTTGCTCTTATTGCCTGGGCGGGCTGCCAAAGTCTGCACACCTGTCGCAGTATTTCCTATTTCCTGGCGTATACCGAACTTATGTCGAAGACGCGCGCCACGGGTCGACTTGGTCTCCGATGTTCGTGCGCTTGCCAGGGTCTTTATTTTTTTTAGTCGACGCCGCTTACATCAGCTGGTGAGAAGAGTAGACTGGTGCCACTCGTGCTGGGCCGAACGAAAAGGTAGTATATACTCGCCACGTAGCCAAGCAGTAAAGTCTGCTCGTTGCTCGCGTACGACTTGCTGGTCGCCTGATGACATGCCTGGAAAACCGAAGTACGTCGTTAGCCTGACTGCGGGGAGCGCGTGGAGGCAGCGGTGTATGCAAACCGACTGTGAGCGCCGAGCGGACTTTTTGGATTTTGAGGAAACATCCAAGGGGGTCCTATTCGTGGTCGTATTCAGAGGGGAAAGCGCGTCACTAAGGACTCATAGGTCACGGCAGCGTGGGGTATACTGCGAATATGGTGGGTGGAAAAATCGGAGCGTGTGTACACACGCATAGGGTGAACGTCGGACAGCACAATCGTCGGACGGTTGTTTGGTATAACAAGTGGCGGCGTCGCTAGTGTGCGAAATCGTGGGATAAAGTCGATGGCAGGACGCGTGAAGCAAAAAAGCCAGTGCCAAATAGCATCTGATCGGTTAACAAATGACATCCGGTGGGTAGTGAAATAACAAACTTGGAGAGGTGGCAAAAGACCCATAGCGAGATATGCGCGGCGAAAAGGCCAGCAGCAAATGGTAAATGGCAAAAGGGGGGGCAAAAGACCAGTGGCAGGGAACCCCAGTAAACAGCTGGCCGCAAAGAGCAATGACATTTGATGTAGCAGGTGGATAGAAAACAGCGTGGAGGTCAAGGGTGCAAGATGAGATGATTGGTAGTAGAGATTCGGTGGGATAAAGTTAGCCCTTGCTCGCAGTTCGGCTTCGTGTGGTATCGTACCTGGACTATCCCCCCTTTTGCGAGTCCCGTTGTTGAACTTTTGTTGAATCCGTTTTCCTTTCTTGGGAACCATCGGTGCGACGAGGAAGGCCAGCAAGCGTCGGTTATCGATTGCAGTCTCTCAAACTGGGTAGACTACCTTCCTTGGATCTTGGATGATACGTGGCATGTTTCTGATGGACGGGTTTCAGCAGTTTTGTTCGATAGGGGCATAGACTGTAGTGAGGTGGACATTTGATGACAATTTCTTCTTTGGACTAGTCAAGAGATTGGACGGATGGACGGATGGCAGTGTGGAAAAGCACGTGCCGTTCACTTCGAGGAGTACCGTGACGCTCCTTCGTCGTTCTAGCAGAAACCGGCCGAACATCCCCTGCCGTACTACAACTCATAGTGGCCACAAGAGCCCATACATCTGAACCTCTGTCCCATAGTTCTATCGATGGGCTCATACAGGTGTGTCTATTTCTAGTGTCCCCCATATGGATAGACCGATTGACTGGGCATGCATCACAAACAGATCCCCAACGACAATCAACACACTCCCGGACAACGTCCTTGTAGAAATATTTAGCCTTTGTCGAATGGATGAAGTTGTCCATGAAAATCCGAGTTGCAATCCCTGGCCTCTCCCATGGAAATGGCAGAGACTGGCGCATGTGTGTCGAACATGGAGATACATCATGTTTGCATCACCACGCCGTCTTGGTCTGGAACTTCATTGCACCCACAGGACTCCTGTTAAGAAAAAACTAGGCCATCTTCCAACCTTCCCTATTGTAATTTCCTACTGCGGCCCATTTGTCGATCAAGACAATCTTTTTGCAGCACTGGAGAACCGCGATCGTGTGCGAGTCGTTGAGATTAGAGTGTTGCACACAATATTTGAAAACCTGATCACGGTGATGCAGGAGCCATTTCCTGCATTGGCACACCTTCACTTCAAATCGTATTCAGGTATGGACATGCCGCCCCTTCCCGACACGTTCCTAGGTGGATCCGCCCCATCTTTGCAGACGATCTGCATATCTGGCATCCCCTTTCCGGCAGCACCAATTCTCCTTTCGTCGGCCCGTGATCTTGTCCATCTGGATCTTTCCGATATACCCAAAGCCGGTTACATTCCGCCAGAGACAATGGTCACATGTCTGGGCGTGTTGCCCAGGCTCAAGTACCTCACATTTAGATTCAACGAATATGGGATCTCTTATGCTGATCGAATGTGCCGCCTACCTTCCATCACACGGACTGTCCTTCCCGCTCTCACCACATTCTACTTCGATGGTCTTTTCGAGTATTTCGAGGATCTTGTGGCGCAGATCGACGCCCCCAAGCTTGTCTGCTTAGGAGTGAAGTACCTCGATATAGGAGTTACCGATCTTCAAGTTCCCCAACTTTGCTATTTCATCGATCGTTCAGAAAAACTTCGGTTCAGACACGCAGAGTTACTCATCCAGCCCGACTCTGACGTCATTGAACTTATTCAGCGAGGTCAGTCGTCATTTCGTCTCGCTGTCCAGCAAGCTGCAATAGATCGGATGGTCAACCAATTTTCTTCTATACTCTCCAATGTGGACCGTCTCTCCATCAATTCGGAACGGCCGGAGGACGAGGACCTGATATATGGTATCGGATGGTTCGACCTCTTCCGGCCATTCACCGCTGTGAAGGTGCTGAGTGTAGATAAAGGTCTTTCATGGAACATTCCTCTTACACTTGAAGAGATCACCAACGAGAAGGCTGCAGAACTTTTGCCAGCCCTCAAGTTGCTTTGCTTAAAGGGCCAATCGGTGGGATACCCGGACGATTTCGTTACTGCTCGCCAGAATGTAGGTCTCCCGGTAACTGTTGTCGACGAGGAAGAGTTCGACGATAGACTCGGCATGCTTGACGTCGGCGAATAGGTGCATATATACCGTAATCATTGTCTAGCAATTGGTATTGTCAACATTTATTTATCATACCACGTAGGCGATGACAATATGCATATACGAAACCTATTTTCCATATCTACATATATGCCAATTTTGCTATCTTGAATCTTCGCCAGGGGGCCGCTGGATCAATCCCGGCCGAGTCAACGCAACTGAACTCGTCGCGGCAACAAGAATTGGTCACGGTAATGTTGGTGAGTACAAACACACGAGCATCATCCCGGGTCCCTCATCCACAAGTTGCCGGGTTTCATGACAAACCGCACTTCTCAGTTGGCTCTCTCTCTGGCATATCTCATGATCTCATTTCCATTGATACCCCAAATACTCGGAGTCGTTCTCAAGCGACAGCACTCAAAAAGACACGACTCGGAAGCAAAGTATATTGGCATGTAAGCGTCTCTCCTTTTCTTATCCCACTCTGATCTCTAGGTTCAGAAGGCCGGAATTTTCCAACTGATTCACCTCTGTGCAGATGTCGCCCGTAGATGCAGTACAATGTGACTGACGAAAGTTCTCGATGTGCAAGCCACCTAGTATGTTTGAGTTACAGTAGAGTAGGTCCCATATGCGCGTATTGTGCTGGGCACACCTATTTTCTCACCTCATGTGTTTTGTCTTTCCTCGAACTCCTCTTCCTCGTCGATGAGGGCAACCTGCGGTCTGGCGAGCAGCGACGGACTTCTCAGTGGATTCGACCGGCCCATTTTCCGGGTCCAAGAAAAGCAACTCGATCAACACTTCGGTGTGGCAAATAGCATTTGGTAGGTAGCTAAATAGCAAACTTGAAGAGTCCCACGATAGCGAGACACGCGCGGTGAAAAAGCTGGCAGCAAATGACAAATAGCAAAAGGGGGGGCAAAAGACCTGGTGAACAGCCTGAGCCGGCCGCAAGGGGTAAATGACATTTGATAGAGCGAGTATTTGACGAGTATGAAGTGAATGGAAAACAACAACGTGGAGGTCAAAGGTGCAAGATAAGACGGTTGGTAGAGATTCAGTGGGACAAGGTTAGCACACTTGCTCACAGTTCGGCTTCGTGTGGACCATGTAGTATCGTACTTGGAATATCCCCTCTTTTGCGAATCCAGTCACTGACCTTCCGTTAAATCTGTTTCCCGTGTTGGGGGCATCATTCAAATGCGACGAGGAAGGCCAGCAAGCGTGGTAGACTGCCCGATTTGGGCTCTTGACGATAGATGACATGTTTCTGATGGACGGGTTTCAGCAGCATTGTTTGATAGGGGTGTAGACTGTAGTGAGGTGGATATTTGACTACTATTTTATTCTTTGAACCAGTCGAGAGATTGGACGGATGGATGGCAGCGTGGAAAAGCACGTGCCATTCACTACGAGAAGTACACTCTTTCGTCACTCTAGCTGAGTCTAGCAGAAATCGGCTGAACATCCCCTGCCGTATTACAACTCACAGTGGCCACAAGAACCCCTACATATCTCCGTCCCATAGTCCAAGCTAATTATATCGATGGGCTCACACAGGTGAGTCTATTTCCAGTGTCTTCCATATAGATTGATCGATTGACTGGGCATGGATCGCAACAGATCCCCAACGACGATCAATACACTCCCGGACAACGTCTTTGTAGAAATATTTAGCTTTTGTCGAATGGACGAAGTTGCTCATGTTGCTAAGAGCTATCGCCCATGGAAATGGCAGAGACTAGCACATGTGTGTCGAACATGGAGACACATCATGTTTGCATCGTCACGTCGTCTCCGTCTAGAACTTTTCTGCACGTACGGGACACCTGTCAAGAAAAATATGGATGGTCTTCCGGCCTTTCCTATTGTCGTCTCTTTTCAAGTTCTTGGTCGTCATTTCCCGCATCTTAATCGAGATAATCTCCTTGCGGCACTGATGGAGCACCGCGATCGTGTACGAGTCATCGAAGTTGATGTCCTGATTCTCCTGAAAGAATCAGTGTTAATGGAAGCGCTGGCCACGGCAATGCAGAAGCCATTTCCTGCATTGGCACACCTTCACTTCAAATCGAATCCAGGTGCGGACATGCCGCCCATTCCCGACACGTTCCTAGGTGGATCCGCCCCATCTTTGCAGACGATCTGCATATCTGGCATCCCCTTTCCGGCAGCACCAATTCTTCTTTCGTCGGCCCGTGATCTTGTCGATCTGGATCTTTCCGATATACCCCAAACCGGTTACATTCCGCCAAAGACGATGGTCACATGCCTGGGTGCGTTGCCCAGGCTCAAGTATCTCACCTATGGATTCGAAAAATATGGGATCTCCTACTATCCCGATCGAATGCGCCCACTTTCCATCACACGGACTGTCCTTCCCGCTCTCACCATATTTCACTTCGACGGTCTTTTCGAGTATTTCGAGGATCTCGTGGCGCAGATCGATACTCCTCAGCTCGTTTGCTTAGGAGTGAAATACCTAGACCAGCTGGAAGTCCCCGCCTTTCAAATCCCCCAACTCTGCGATTTCATCGATCGTTCAGAAAAACTTCCGCTCAGGCACGCAGGGGATGCAGAGCTACTAATCCGGCCCAGCGACACCGTCGTCATCGAACTCGTTCAGGGAGTTCAGTTGTCATTTCGTCTTATTGTCCAGCAAAATGCAATGGAACAGGTAGTCAACCAATTTTCTGCTATACTCTCCAATGTGGACCGTCTCTTCATCAATTCGGAATCGGTGATGGAAGACGACGACCTAGACTATGGTATCCGATGGTTAGAATTCTTCCGGCCGTTCACCTCTGTGAAGGCGCTGAGTGTAGACTTCGGGCTTTCAAGGCGGATTCTTCTTGCACTTGAAGAGATCACCGAGGACAGGGTTGCCGAATTGTTGCCGGCCCTCGAGTTGCTTTGCTTGGAGGATCAGCCAGTGGAATACATGGACGATTTCGTCGCCGCTCGCCAGAATGTGGGTCTCCCGGTAACCGTTGTCGACGAGGAAGAGTTCGATGAAAGACTCGGCATGCTTGATGTCGGCGAATAGGTGTATGTATACCGTAATATTTGTCTAGCAATTGGTATTGTCGACGTCTATCTATCGTACCACATAGGTGACGACAATACGCATAAACGGAACCTAATTTCCATATCTTCACATGTTCCAATTTAGCTATCTTGAATCTTCGGGGGGTTCACTACATCCCGCTTGGCCGAGCCAACACAACTGGACCTGTCGCACCTCGTGAAATGGGGTATATCGCGAAGAGCGACGTCATGGTCCGAGTCGGTCGATGAGATCGATGAGATCTGAGAGTTGGTAATATTTGTGAGTACAAACAAACACACGACTCGGAGCCTCGTCCCGGGTCCCTCGCTCTCAAGCTTCTGACGAACTGCACCTCTCAGGCTCTCTCTGGTGTATCTCATGCCCATTGATACTCTATAGACCCGGGGTCGTTCTCAAGCGCCACTCCATAACGTGAAAAGTTCAGAAAGAAACGAGACAAAGTACATTGCTGGGCCAGCGTCTCCATTTCCTGCTCCAACCACCGAATTCAGAAGGCCGGAATGGCCGGAGCTCTTCTGCCGACTCACAGCTACGCGGACGTTGCTCATTGATGCGTACTACGAGATTTCTTTGCTGGTGCCCAGAGAGGTCGCCGAACAGTTACTCACGTGTTTCTAGCCCCAGTTGCCCAATTTTGTTCGCCAGATCTCTGATCGTGTCCGCAACCACCGCACTATTCAGCGTTCAAAGCTTTGATTCTTGCTTCTGTGATTCAACCCCGAGCTCTGGAATGAGGATTTGGACAGAAGAACATGATCAGTTGAGGTCGTCGTACCACTCGCATTCACAGCACCAGTACAGTACAGGAGACCTGTGTTCTTCCCTCGTTCCAGCGTTCGTTTGGTTATTTTTCTTGCTACCCTCACCGTGTTCTTCGAACCTCCCGCTTTTAAACCCGTGAACGATAATACAGTCCCTGTCAAGACACACAGATACACGAGTGGCTTGAGCGCGCAGACGCTCTCCGGGTTGGTGTGGACGACCTTCTCGTCGTTGAAGAACACCCACCTGCCTCTGTGCAGATATGCGCGACGTAGTGGCCCGAATGCACCGAGGCCCCCTTGTGCGTGGCGAATGTGCGTAGGCGGTAGCGCAGCGGCAACTGCTGCGGCACCAATACGGCTGCGGCTGCCTCCGCGCTGCTAGCGGGAGCGGTTGTTCATCTTTACCCGTGTATTCTAGATGCGATAATAGTCATTCGACGGCACACTCTGCGATTGTGCGTGAGTACTCACCTCGCACGTGAGCATAGGCACGCTCAGCACGTCGTGCGCGTCGACGCGATAGCTCACTCCAGTGCACGCGGTGCACATGGCGCCGGAGGGCCGTGAACAGGTGCATGAGGAATTCCTCGGCGTCCTGCTGGCGCATCATCGTGAACTCGGCGTGGCCACGTCCGACGAGCACCTTGTGCATCACGGGCCGCACGCCATTCTAAAAGACCAGCGGGGGCATCATCTCGGCACTGGTCGTGGACTTTTCCATTTTTTTCTACGTCTGCACGATGCCAAGGTTGGACGGGTGCAGTACTACGAGCTCAGTGTCAATTCGCTCGTGGCACGTCCTTCTTGCACTCAAAGGGGGCACCAGGGACAGGGTCGTCGAAGTGTTGCAGGCCCTCAAGTCGCGTTGCTTAGAGAACGAGTCCGTCGAGTTCGCGGAGAAGTTGGTCGCTTCGCGCCAGAACCTGCCAGTGGGTTTGCATCATGAAAACAAAACGTTACTAGGAGCACTAGCTGTGACTAGTGCTGACTAGTGACACCCAAATAGGGTAGGAGCTAGTTCCCCTAGTCACGGCTAGTCAAATTTTGTTTTGCTGTGGCCGTCATCAACGAAGAGGAGTTCCTGGAAAGCCTCAACACGCTCGATGTGAGAAAATAGGTGCACCCCGTATAATACATGCATACGAGACCTAATGTACACAACTTAGCTATAGATACTAATAGACTTGTAATCCTTGTTGTAATCTCAAGCCTGAGTGTAATCTTCAAGGTAATCTTGAATCATTGTGCTAACGTTCGGTCCTGAACTTTACTGGGGGGCTACAAAATCAAGCCTGGCCAAGTCAACGCTGCTAGACCCACAACTTTTGCCTTTGGAGAAATGACATAGTATGTTCTTGCATATATTGCGAATATAAAGAGGACGGCTGCATGGCGGCATGGCTTGCGCCATCCCTAAAGTGGTCTCTGACGTAAGCACATTTGCCTTGCTTCCTCCGTTACTCTGCTCTGCCACTCGCTCGTTAGACAGGCACATACCTTGCAGTATTATAACTCATAGAACCCCTGCTTCTCCATCCCATCTCCGTTAACTGTATCGACGAGCTCACACAGGTGGGTCCATTCAACTTGCCAGCGCCTTCCTTCGCTTACTATATAGATTGACTGATTGACTGGGCATCCACCGCTAATCTTCAAACAGACCTGCAATGACGATCAGCACACTCCCGGACAACGTCCTTGTAGAAATATTTAGCCTTTGTCGAACGGATGAAGTTGTCCATGAAACTCCGAGTTGCAATCCCTGGCCTCTCCCATGGAAATGGCAGAGACTGGCGCATGTGTGTCGAACATGGAGATACATCATATTTGCATCGCCACTCCGTCTTGGTCTGGAACTTCATTGCACCCACGGGACTCCTGTTAAGAAAAAACTAGGCCATCTTCCGAGCTTCCCTATTGTAATTTCCTACTGCGGTCCATTTTTCCACGGCGTCGATCAAGACAACCTTTTTGCAGCACTGGAGAACCGCGATCGTGTGCGAGTCGTTAAGATTAGAGTGTCGTACACAATATTTGAAAGGCTGGTCACGGTGATGCAGGAGCCATTTCCGGCATTGACCCACCTTTGGTTCGCACCTGGGACATTTTTGACGATGCCACCGGCCCTTCCCGATACCTTCCTCGGTGGATCTGCCCCACGTTTACAGACAATCCACATATACGGCATTCCCTTTCCGGCTGCACCAACTCTTCTTTCGTCGGCCCATGACCTTGTCGAAGTGGATCTTTACCGTATACCCCCAGCTGGTTATATTCCCCCCGAGGCGATGGTCGCAAGTCTGGGTACATTGCCCAGGCTCAAGTGTCTCAACTTCGAATTCGAATGGGGAATGTCCTATCCCGATCGAATGCGCTTGCTTCCCATCACGCGAACTGTCCTCCCTGCTCTTACCAGATTATACTTCAAGGGTCTTTTCAGGTATTTTGAAGATTTCGTGGCGCAGATTGACGCTCCCCGGCTCAACGGCTTACGAGTAGAATACCACCCGGAGCTAGAAGTCACCGATTTTCAAATCCCCCAGCTCTGCAAGTTCGTCAATCGTTCAGAAAGTTTCAAGTTATCTCGGTTTATTGAGGCAAGCCTGTTCATCAAGCGCACCTATGCCATCGGCATCGACCTTGATCGTCGTCCTCAGTCGTGGTTTTATCTGTCTTTCCCGCGAACAGCAGTACATCAGGTGCTTAGCCAAATTGTTGCTATGCTCTTCAAAGTGAACCGTCTCTTCATCATTTCGAATTCGCATTTCGAGAATACAGGTGGCAGAATCCGATGGCGGGAACTTTTCCTACCTTTCACCTCTGTGAGGGCACTGAGTGTAGAAGGCGCTGTTTCATGGGACATTCATCTTGCGCTCAACGACGTCACTGGGGACATGGTTGCCGAAGTGTTGCCAGCCCTTGAGTTGCTTTGCTTGATGTACGACCCGGAGCCGGCGGACTCGGAATACATCACGTTGGGGGAGTTTATCACTGCTCGACAAAATGTGGGTCATCCTGTGACCATTGTCGGCGACGAAGAGTTCGAGGAAAGACTTAACACGCTTGATGTCAGCGAATAGGTGTATGTATATACCGAACCATTGTCTAGCACTTGGTAATGTCAACATCTAACTTCTATTGCATGACTGCGAGCTACGTACTAATTTAACGATATACCGCCTGAGGAATGTATCTTCGAACTCCCAACTCCTACAGAGGACTCGAACTTGGACAGATGAACATGTTCAGCTAAAATGGCCATACCGCTCGCATTCGTAACACTAGTGTGATATATGAGGGTCTTGCGTTCTTCCACACATTACAGCGTTCTTTTGGCCATTCTTCTTACCACCCCCATCGGGCACTTCAAACCTCCTGCTTTTCAACACGCAACTTGAATGGAATCCCTTTCAAAGACGAACAGATGTGCGAGCGCCCTGAGCGCACGGACGCTCTCTGGGTTGGTGAGGACGACCTTCTCGTTATTGAAGACTACCCATCCAGCCTCCGAGCGGATATGCGCGACGTAGTGGCCCGAATGGACCGAAGGCCCGATTCCATCTGGGAGGGCACGCGCCGTCTCGCGCAGCGCTGTCAGCCAACATTCCCACTTGCTCCGCACTCTCTGCACCGCCGCTCGGCAATACGATTGGGTTGTCGAGATCTACGGCAAGGTTTGTCAGTGGTGTTTGGCGTTTCTCTGGAGGAGTACGGTACCTGGGTCCCTCGTGTGCCTAAAGCGCTACTCCATGGTCACCTCTGGATTCTGTTGCCCGTTGCAAGCAACGCCTTCTGGCACCGGACCAGTGGGAAGCCCATCGTTTCGAGCTGTGCCTGGTTGAACTCGAGTAGCCCGCCGGAAGCACCTGTGAAGTGTGAGTATGAGCACACCAAACTTAAGGTCAGGACAACTCACTACCTGGAGCGTTATCTTGGAG